>BOPP01000014.1:4755614-4771226 GCA_017312745.1 Gryllus bimaculatus | reverse complement strand
TACAAATCAATATTGCCAAATATGTTAGTCAGATTACATTTGGTGTGAAAATCTATATTCTATATACATATTTTAAACAATTAACCTCATCTGACGTGGCTTCGTTTCGAGCTTCTACTGAACCAATTGTATTCTCTGAATGAAAGAATGTGATCCATTGATGTGTTTTCAGTTATTGTGTTGATTCACCAGCAATTACGATGTAAATTAATGAAATAAATCATTATTTAATTGTATACTTATCACTTGTCAATTGTTTTCTTCCAAATACTGTCTGTTTCATTATAGATAGGCTTGAGTTTATTGATAGACGTAAGACCTCGCTGCTTGAAGCCGCGTGTTTTGTTTATGATTCGTCAAGGTAGTGTTTAAGGTGTTATAATTGCATTTTGTTACTCTATTTGCTTGTATTTGTTTTCATGGTGTATTTAGTAGAGAACATTCGTACAGTGGGTTTTGTTCGGTTTTACTGAATTTGTGCAGGGGTTATGTCGCATTC
This sequence comes from Gryllus bimaculatus, assembly GCA_017312745.1. Lineage (NCBI taxonomy): Eukaryota > Metazoa > Arthropoda > Insecta > Orthoptera > Gryllidae > Gryllus > Gryllus bimaculatus. Next base: position 4,770,727 of record BOPP01000014.1, on the reverse strand, counting down.
CGAAACGGATATTAACTGGACATAGGGAAAGAGAAAGTGATGGTGAAGTAATTTCGTTTTCTGTTGGGTCTTTATCTACGAAATGTCAACTTTGTTCTGATTTGTATTTACCGTGTGAGAGAAATTCTGGATACCAGTTTACTCTCTGTTGCTTAAATGAAAAATAATTTTGCCTTCGAGCAATATGCCAGAAGAAATTAAACAGTAGTTCCTAGGAGATGATGAGGCATCAAAAAACGTCAGAAATAATATCCCTAAATATAATAGTGCTCTGTCTTTTGTGTCATTAAGAGTCATTGTGTCACAAGAGACGTTTGCAATGTCTTTTTTCTATTTAATAATTTGCTTTGTGAACATTAGCCTGAGCACTCACTTTACATTTATCTCAGAGCGTCAACATTTGTGGGGTTGCCAAAAATATATATTAATGATTGTATGTAGTCATTAATATTATTAATAACCATTAAATAAATTGTTTGTCATTCTATAAACTATTATTAAGGAAATTATAAACATCTAAGAAAAACGAACACGCCAGGAAATTGTAATAAACCATTCATTATTTTCAGTATTTTCTAGCTTAACTGAATTAGTTATGTTGAATAGTGTCCTTGTTAATTAGCCACGTGGCTATCACCGTGCAGTTGGACTTCATCATGTATATCCCCTTCACCGACCCTCTATCAATCTCGCTGGCATTGCGCGATTCACTTACCGTCTCTTCCCGCAAAACGTGTGTCGCGTTTGATGCAGATCGACGAACGAGTGCTCCCGTCCCCTGTGGGTCATAGGGGTTTTTGTGTTGGTTTGTGTTTGATGATGGTGTTTTTTGTTTTTGTTGGCGGCGGTTGTGTTTTGAGTTGGCTGGTTGTTTGTTATTTTGTCATTTTGTTTGAGTGTTTGGTACGGGTGTTTTTTGTTGTGTTTTGGGTTTTGTGTTGTGGTGTTGGTTTGTTTTGTTGTTGTGTTGTGTTGGGTTAGTGTTTTGGTTGTGGATGTTGTTGGTGTTTGGATTATGGTGTGGTTTATGGTTGTGTGTTGTTTGGTTTTGTGTTTGTTTTGAGTTTTGTGTGTTTAGTTGGGTTTGTAGTGTGTGTCACGCGTGGGTGTTTTTTTTAGTTGTTTGTTTGTTAGTGGTTGTTCGGTTTTTGTGTAGTTTGTTGGTCGTGTTGACGTGTGTTTGTGGTGTTGTAGTGTCGTTTTTGTAGTTTGTGTAGGGGTTAGGATGGCTTTTTGGTGGGTTTTTGTGGCGCAGCCCGCGCCCATGCACTTCTCTGTCAGCGGCCCTCACTCGCTGCGACCGGGGCACTACAGCGCGCAGGGCCGCGAACATGTCGAGCGGAGACGCGCACCCGGCCCTGTCTGACCGCTCGCTTTTTTCTATTGAAATTCCGGTTCGTTCGAGCGCCTGCGAGGTGCGCGCGTACCCCCGGCCCTCACGCCGCTCTCTCGCCCCGTCGCCACCCGTTTAGTTTCGCCACCCGTTCCTCCGGCCTTCAGACTTCCATCTCACCATTCAACTGCACGCTCATCTATTCCTGCCTGACCACGTGTCTGTCGGCTCATCCCCGCATGCGTTTCGTTGTCTGTTCCTCTACCCCTCCGTTTACTCGTCCCTCTCCATGCCAGCTTAACAATCCGTCAATCTCCACGCCTGTCCGTCCGTTCCTCTGCTCGCGGCACGCCCGCCGGCAGCCCCGTCGCCTGGTCACATCGGCGTTCCACCCACAATCGTGGTATCGCTCGCGTTTCCGATTGCAATCTTTGTCATAGTAATCTGTATCGTTGGTGGCAGGACGAGCCACCTCACTGGGGCACCCAGGCGGTAAAAAAATGGCTGGCTTTATTATTATTGTATTTCGCTTGATGCATGTCCTGTTAGGAGTTGTTGAACCTCATGTTGGCTTGAGCGGTCTCCTCCTATGATATTTCAAGCGCCCTTTCCTTACTACGCATTGCAATGTTACCATTTGTTGTGGAAACGTTTAATGATAATACAATGTAACGAATAAGATGAAGTGTGCGGTAAGAAGCGAAGTGTTTGTTTCGTTGGGAATACTGACGGGAAGGCAAGCAAACGAAAAAAACGTTCTGTTGTCATTGATAACCAGCTTTCTTACGTCGTGTGTCGGGTATTGTGAGGGATTTGATTTCTCTTATGGCCGAGTATACATTGTGAACAGAAATAACCGACTGGTGGAAATCCAATTGATAAGTATAGATTTAATAATTGACGAATGATGGTGGGCTTAAACAGGCTCGTTACCATATAATAATAATAATAATAATAATAATAATAATAATAATAATGATAATAATAATAATAATACGTTTCAATGATATCCAATTTATTTCAATTCTGTATGTTACTGAATTTGCATCTCGATGAAACGCTCCTAACGTTATACAACTTATTATAAAATCCTGAAACAGGCAAATATCTATGATTTTCATTTTAATAGCTCTTTTTAAATTAATATCTACTTACCGCAGATGAAATTTGGGAAGACATTATGTAAATATTGCATCCTATCTCTGCAATAATAGTTGGTATTTTTGTCAGAATATTTATTTTAAAAAAACACTAAAGTATAACGATTTGATATTACAATTTGAATGCAAATGTGCTATTTCATGACAGAATATTAATTTTAAGCACCACCACTTTCTGGTCATATTTAGTGTTTCAATTTTTCATAAACGCATATTTTGATACATCATTAGCATTTCATTACAAAATATGTTCCTTTCATTCCATTATTATAAAACCGAACTAGTAGCGTATGTGCAAACATCAATGGCATTTCTATCACCTTTAAAACTTTAATTACGATTGTTCTGAAATTAGGTATTCGTTAAAACCAGTGATCTAGTCGAAATGTACAAATTCGTGAATCGTAAATTGGGAAAAGGATATTGTGTTAATATAAATGTCGTGATCAATTATTGAAACTACTCGATTAACCCAGTAGATTACAGCTTAAACACAAAATGTCAACTTTGTGAAAACAAGAGTCAACATGAATTGCTATAAAATTATTATTTCTACTATTATATAATAACATAGGTTTTTGGGTGCAAATCGCTAAAAATAAAAATTACATGCACTCATCTCACAACTACTAGGAGACCATACAGGTTTCCTTTGGAAAGTTCTTGAGTGCATCTGGACATTAATTACCCTTGCTAGAATTCACTCTAGAAATGTATGCTAACTGGAGCAATTTGTTCCCTTTATTACCTTACAATTACTTCTAATGATACGTTAAAAGTTATAGCAACAAAAATCTCTGATATGATGATACATTTTTAAGTTTTGTGCTGCAGAGAAATAGTTCTCTCATGGCGCTCTCTTCACTGAGCATATGTAGATATACGTGTTCAATTATGTATTTTTGTGTTTTCACACATCTTTTAGCATTGATTATATTACATGAATTCATCGAAGCAATAACGAGTTGCTAATCGTTAATATAAATAAGTGTAGCTAATCGTCTATGTAAAGCATGGTAATGGAAAACTGTACGGATTAAATAATAACAAGATGTGATCACAGGTGAAGACGAGGGGGACGATGTTTCTAAACATGTCCACGCATTACCTTAAGAGGTACGCATTACCTCTAGAGAAAATTCTTGGGCTGCATAATAAATTATAAACGTGGGTTTCACTAGTGATTTATTTTGTTAGATATGTTATATTTGATTAATTAAGAAGTGTGAATTACTTAAAACCTAAAACGAAATGACACAAATTAAGTACCTATTTCATATCACGTAACCGTGAATTTGTTATCCACAATATTGTTACATCTAAAGTGCCGGTTATGTAAAGCTTCCTTCTCATTATGGAAACAATATTTAGAAAAAACTTTTCGCGCATCGTTCACTCCGTCTTAGTCGCTAATAAAGGCACATCTAATAGACCTTGTCACATTCAACAAACGACTCGCGTCGAAAAGTGGACAAGTCTTCAAAGCGCCGGAACCCGCCTTGTAACAGGCGCTTCGCAGGCTCTAGCACAGCGTTACGACCGACTGCATTAACAACACCGGTGCCTCCGAGGCACCGCTGACTTGAGTTCTTACGATTTGTGTTCCATACAAGAAACGCTAGGTCTGGCAACGTGTGGCAACATTGCAACGATTTCCAAAGCTAGATTTTTATCTTCACGCTGTTTGCCGGAGTCTATTGTTGATTAAACAGCAGTATGTTTCTACAGAGCGTTCAAAAAGTCTCTCAGCAGTGGCCGTCTCCCCACTCCACCATCCTTTATGCGGAAACGACGACATCGCGGGCTTAATCAGCGCGACAGAGCGATGGCGTTCGAATGTTATTCTCAGAAGCGCGCTCGCAGCGAGCAAACAGTAGTTGAAATGAAAATACGTGATCGTATTCTTCGTATCCAAGTGACACACTCAGTTTGACTACGTACAAGTTGTTTGTTGTGAGTCAGATTATAACTGTTAGGATTCTGGAAGAACATGTCTTTTTGGTGGAACATGTGTTGTGAGCAAATAATAAGTACACGGATGATGTGAAACCAGTGCTCGTGTTCGTGAACTGCATAATTTCGAAAGGGCTATGGCCACCAAGATTTTACACCTGATTTTTTTTCTGGGGAGAAGCTAAAAGAAATGTCTACCAAACCTCGTCCCAAGACCATGAGGAATTAAAAGATTCAATATCTTTGTTGTAATGTCAATATCTCAAGAAACTTTAAAAAGAGATTTCGATGACAAATGTACTAGGGTAAAGCTTCGCTTTCAAAATTCTGGTAAACATTGTCAACACATAATGAAATAAAATAATTATGAAAAGTAAAAAAATGCATTCTTTATTTCAAATGTCTTTAAAAAAATTGTAGTATCACTCCTCCCTCCTACATTTCGTGTTTCACATCATGCTCCTTTGTTGCCGTTGCGTAACGAACGAGGGCGAAGCAGCCGTCGCTTATTCAGCCCGCAATGTTGCCGCTTCCTCATAAAGAACGGTGGAGTGGGGGGGCGGCCACTGCGGAGAGACTTTTTGAACTCTCTGTATTTCTCAATGTCGTTATCTCTTTAGAGCTGATTGAAATTGATCTGTGCTTACAATTTTCGTGTTATAGCTTGCTTCATAAAGTAAGAATTGTTTAAAAGTTCCTGAATAAACTTGGAATCTTATTATCAATTGCCCATGTTATTAAACATATTGAAGTGTGCGATAAATTTAGAAAAAGAAGTTAATGCCTTAAATCTCCAACGTAATCTATCTTAACACTTTGCGTTACTTATACACTGGCGTTTGTGAAAATTGCAACCAAGAATAAGGCATACTATTACATTGAAATTTATTCCACAGTTTAGGAATACCACAATATACAAATGATTAGAATTACAGAACCGTACCTGCATTTTGACCTTGAGTATTTAGTACGGTGCGAAGCCACCACGCACTGCCATCACAACCTCTAGACGTCGTGGAATGCATTCAAAGAGAGCATGGATATACTACTGGGGAACACATTGCCACGCTATGCGTGACAACAAAGCATCGAGGGGGGCTGCAGGAGGACCAGAACGAGAACGTTACAGGCCGGTCATATCCCATACACGTTCGATGGGCGTCATGTCAAGCAAACGGGCAGGTCAAGGAAGCAGTGGTACCCGTCTTTCTTCACTGGCACATTCCTCGCCGCATGCAGTCGGGCATTGTCTTACCGAAATATGGAATGTGGAGCTGCTTGCAGGAGGGCAGAACTTCGAGCTGTAAAACATCCTTGACGTAGCGGTGTTGTTCAGATTGCTCTCAAAACGAATGATGTGAGATCGCACATTGTAGCTAATGGCGTCCCAAACTATCACGCTTGGTGCGTGTCCGCTGTGGCGAGGAACAATGCAGGCTGGCAGATTGCGATCGCCACGGTAGCATCGAACACGTACGCGGCTGTACCACAAATTGAAGCGCGACTTGTCCGAAAACACTACATTTTTCCACTCAGCATACCAGTGAACACGTTCACGTCCCCATTGCTGTTCTGGGCGTTGGTGGTTTTTGGTCAACGGAATGGTATGCATGTCACCAGTCCATTCTTGAGAAGATGGCGTCGAACCCTCGTCAAAAACTTGACCATACCCGTCAAACCATCACTGTGGACGACACCGTTCTGACGGTTACGCCATGCGGACACGATGGCGGTCACCTCGCAGTGTGTGGCCGAACACCCACTCGTCGCTGTGTACGACACTCCTCTATCTACTGGTTCCCCACACGCACAGCTCTCGTAGCAGCGTGCCTCTTTCGAGCCGCAATGTGACGATACAGAAACCCGCTTCTGGGACATTGATCATTCTATCCCGTTCGAACTGACTCAGATGCTGATTTTGCATTCTTTGGCGTCGACGAGGCATGCCGTCATTTACTTGCACGTTTCCACGTGGTTTTACAACTCCACACCGACTGAATGTGGCGTGGTACTGACCTGACCTGTCAAACAATGGGAGGCGCTGTAAGGATATTGTGCACGCCATCTCTAAACAAATTCACTTCTTATGAACACTCTGTTCTACATATCTACGGATGTCATTCCGACCTTTCCTTCTGTGTGTTGCAATTTTCACAAACAGCAGTGTACGTAACGTAAGGCAGATTGTACGGTTCTCTACTTTCGTTGAGGAGTCTTTCTGATCATGAAATAATGCAACTTTTGGAAGAAAGATTTGATTTATATACCATAGATGTTTTTATTGAGCCTCCTGAAACCAATGTATCCGAATAAGATTCTGGCGTGTAAGATGGTGGCGGAATGTTTGATGACCTCGAACTTCGCCAGTTGTAAGCAAGAGCAGAAGCTGTTTTATCTAACAATGAAAGGATAGAACGTGAGGAACACGAAATGGAGACACAAGACAGTTCTCAAGGTACGGACAAAAATATAGAAATGACAGAAACATTTTCCACCATTGAAAAAACGGTTTATAGTAGCAAAAGGAAGACAAAGAAGAGAAAAATTCCCTTTTCAGAAATCAATTAGAGTGTTTATCCCGATTTATTTCCCATATAACTTTTAGAATTGATTTGAAATGACGAAATATTTTTTAAAATTTCTGAAGCAATGAATTACGTACTTTTCCAGTCTGTCTTCAACTGTCCAGATCCCAAAATTACTGATCACGAAATGAAACGTTATATAGTAATTCTTATTCTGTAAAGGTACAAACAGTCCCAAACAGAAGGTGTTACTAGGATTCAGGTTTTAATATAACGCATTTCATGGAATACAACACAATGAGAAGATATGCATTTGACGCAAAAATGAGATTTGTGCATTCATATGATAACACACAAATTGATGCATCTGATGAAATGTGGACACTATGAGCACTGTTGGATAGACTAATAAAAATTCACCATACACACTCAGCCCGAAGAGAACCTTAATTAAGATGAGGGTATGATTAAATATTATGGTCGAGATGGCTGAAAACAGTTTTTGATGGGGAAGCCAATTCGTTTTGGCAACAAGCCATGGTGTTTGATCAAAAGCAAAAATTATCAATTGTATGTTCGTGTAAAGTAGGAGAAAGATCCTCATAGATATGAAGTGTACGAGAAAGCATTTGGAAAATGTTCAGCTCAACAGCTACAGATGTTAGAGTTTCAATCCGTTGAAAAACAGAATATGCCTTTCATTATTTATTTTGACATTTACTTCGCAGACATTGAACATTTACTGCCAAGAAACGAGGGTACAGTGGAGCGAGGGTAATGGGTACGATTCGTGAAAGTATACTACCTAAGAACGGTCTTCAGTTTCCACCGAAAGTAATGCAGAAAACTACTAGAGGTGATTACGATTTTAGGGACAGTAAAGCTAGCGTAACTACCATTGTGAGATGTTTAGATAATTTTGTTGTAACATTTGATTCTACCAGACACTGTCTGCACAGAAAATAGATACTCAAGTGCAGAAAAAACAAGATTCAGATGTCTCCTCATTTATATTTCAGCAGTACAGCTAGCACATGGGAGTTGCAGTCCGACTGGACGAAATAATAGCCCTTTGCAGAACCAGCATTACAGAGAAAAAGTGGTAGTGGCCCATTTTCACTTGGATTTTGGATATATGTGCTCACAATGTATGGCTGATTGGAAAACCGTTGCAGATGTTGCGCGGCTTCAATACAGGCGTTACGTAGCCACATGTTACCTCACATGAAATACGCCAGTCCCAAAAGGTCCAGTACGCCAGTAAACACATTAGCTTGCGCAAGGGTGCTACATAACGTTAGATATGATGAAACAAACACTATTTGGTCGCAATGATACCACACAAGAAAAGGAGGCGATATGCAGCAACAAACTGCAAGAGTTCAACAAGAACAACGTGTATACAATGTGGCATAAGATTGGGCATAGGTTTTGTAACATTCCACAGAACGTACAATGTACTCTTTTTGTGTAATATACAAGGTACTGATGTATAAACATAAAATAAACATTTTTTGGTTTGGTAAATTAAACATCCCTAAACGTTCCTCGTCTTCTCCCTAACGTGTTGTTCTAGGAATACATTCCAGGCGTGAGCTCGTGATTTATGTTTCATTAGTCAAAATATGTAATTCAACAATCAATTTTCTTAGTTTTAAGTGAAATAAAAGTTCAGGAAGAAATGGGCTAGCTACGTAGCTGAGTGGAAATTCCCAACTGTCAGTTGGAGAATTCTAGCGATCGGCAGCTCTGAACGGTAGTTTTCCGTGGTTTCTCTAATCTGTACGAGTTGAATGCCAAAGGAATACTCAAACAAATGGGCCACGCACCGCGCGGTATCTCTCCATCCTAATATTTGTACCTTGCTCCTCCTTTACACATACACACACACACACTTGCACTTACTTGCACTACACTACCACCATTTCAGGTGTATAGGGGGGGCATAGAGATATTTCCGGCTGGGGTAGTGCCCCGATGTTCGGAGATACCTGGTTGGGGAAAAACCGCTAGCCGACGTATAGGTTAGCGTCGGATCTCATACGGGACACGTGGTGATAACAAATGAAACAACCGGAAAGACAAGGGAAATATGAATATTTGGAGGGAAGAATCCCCGCAAACGTTTGTGAATGTCAGCGCCGGATCTGGCTTTACAGCGGGCGAGGACCACCACTACCACCCGGTATATATCGTGCACTACACTTACGGGGCTAATGGCTAGTTTATTTGACGCACCCGGAAGCATTAAATCCTCATTCTCTCTGCTGCGCACTGGCACGCCCTCCAGCGCAGCGTAGCGGCGGCATCGACGCGCACTGCGCCTGCCGCTGCAAACGACCGGAAATGGCGCCCCTCGCGAAAGCTTCCGGTCGGCTTCCGACGTACGGGTGCTTCTCTCGCGTTAATTGTGGACTTCAAATGCCGCGCGGGCGCGCGCAACAAAGGAAAATGAAGCCTATTGGAACGGCGCCGCTCTTGATAGATGCCCGTCGATTGCGTTCCGCTAATTTCGTGAAATGTAGGCGGCGAATGGTGCAGCCTTTCGAGAGGTGCAGAGTAGGACTTGCGCCGAAATGGTTCATTAAAAGGGTTTAAACGTTTCATTGTATGATAATCAATTTTAATTCCGTAGTTTGGAAATTTACTGAACTCCAATTTAAATGCGCATTTAAAAGCTTTTTATATTTATCAATCTGTAAATAATTTTCACAGAAATTTTAACTGCTTTAGAATGTGTTATAAAAATGCTAAGATGCAATGAATTCCTATAAAATCTTTTACAGAAATACCAAACAATTTGATCTACACTACACTCATGTTATTTGCAACTAAGGTTCGTTAATATATGGCAACAAAAGAAACTTTTATGGCTTCGCCCAATATACTGTTCCAAAATGTGAATATAAAATAGAGCGTAAATAAGATACGGTGTTTCATTACAATTTTTTTTCATATCAGGCGTCAAACTTTTAATTCTTTCTCCTCATACTACATACGTAGTATGTGTATATATAAAAAGTTATGTATTGTTGGATAGAAAGGCGTCATTTTTGGCAAAAAATCGTATTGAAGAAAGTGGATAATTGCAGTTCTGGTATAATAAATCACTTTGTGTTGTAAAGAATCCACGTTTTGTGACCCTTGCAACCGAAAATTTAGTTTACGCAAAAGTTCGTCCGTCTGTCTATGAACAACGAACAACGTTAGTGGCTAAACCGATTTTCATGAAAATGGATATTCTACGGTCGATCTGAGTTTTACCGCAGCCCCTTGAATATGAAATAGATATTCTAATTTTGGGGTTACTTTTAATAAAACTCAATGACATGAAAGTGTAATCTTCTTATTGTATTGGATGAAATGTTCCATGCGTCGTTCGGACACCGTACTCACGGTCTCGCCGACGTACGCTCTGCCACAGCTGCAGGTAACTTCACCCGCACAGCCAAGATGTCATGAACTCAATGATATTTTCATTTTTTACTTTCTCGTTCTTACTAACGTAAGATGATAGTATAATGTAATCGTGCGTCGGAAAATTTGGTAACGAAAAAGTGGATAAATCCAGTTACTAAATATAGAAGAATAATCATGTAACAATTGGTATAGCCAGAATCCGTTTTGAGAGCCCTTGGGCCTGAAAAATCTATTGACGGCAAACCATCAATGTATCTGACTGTCCATCTGTTCACAACACTAGTGCATAGCCGATTTTCTACCGTTCACCCCATTTTCTCCAAAATTACTATTCCCCAAAGACGCCAAAAATATTTTGAACTTTTGCAATTTTTGAAAAATCAGAAATTTCAACGGATACGAGACCTGCACTGTTCTTTTAGGTATATTTACGATATCCGACGACAAATTTGAATTAAAAATATGATTCCAGTCTATAAAATTTTGAGTATGGCTTCGTATAAAGCACCTCCAAAATCAAAATATCCATTACAAACTCAGAAGACTTCGAGTTCATATAAATAGATCAGGGAATATCAGACGGAGGCAGTGACTGACATTTTGCAGTCAATCGATTTTTCAGCATCGAGAAAAAAAATCACGCATTCTGACTGCACAAAGTGTTAGAGGAAGTGACAGAGAAATAAAATTATTAGACTTTCAGAGGTTAGATTTCCTTACCAGAAGTCGGCAATAAAAGCTTTTCTGTCGCAAATTCGCCGTCTTCCGGATGCGCCACAATTACCATATGAACTCGTACTTTATCGTCTTACGAAGTAAGGACGAGAAAGTAAATATGTCAAATAAGTGTTTTTCTGTTCAATATTAGGCGCACATTGACATAACTGTTTTTTCTTACGAAGATTTCGTAAGGGGAGAAAGTAAAAATGTATTTCAGGAGCAGATAGATACCAGCCGGAAAAACGATAGGGCGAAGTCTAGACGCAATAGATTCAAATATTAACTAGTGCAAAGAAATCTGTGCCATTCTGTAGCACTACTAGTTTTTAAATTATTTTATGCCATAAAACGTGGCCCTGAATTCGTACATTAATGGAGATTAAACGCTCAATTGTGCCTAAATTAAGAAAAAAATTAGTTCATTATTGAATAAAGTGTCGTAATCACACGTAATCATTAGTGCCGTAAGTGTAGTGATGCTTTTTCTTCTCCGATCTTCCTCCGATGGATTGTCAGATTTGGCGCCGACCTACACAGTTGCGGGGCTTTCGCCAACCAGGTATCGCCCAACCGCGGGGCACCATCCCAACCGAGACAGGCTCTAAGCTCCCGACTGATCTGATTGGTCTCCCGACATGGGTGGCGGTTTAGTGCGTGAAAGTATGTAAGTAAGGGCTGAGGATAGAACAAAGAAGAGGAAGGAAAGATTGCGTGTGGTCTATGGCCTATTTGTTGGGGTATTGCTCCAGTAGTCGCCTATTATTGATCGGAGAAACCATGGAAAACTTCAGATCAGAGCAGCCGACCGCTAGAATTATTCTCTAGACAACTCGACCTAGTTATGTAGCAGTGTCGAAAATCTTGCCACCATCGGAACTCGAACCCTAAGACCTCCTTATCAAAAGCTCTGCAATGACATCAGTTAATGCGCCCAGCCACCTAAGCTGTCTTCGAGGTGACTCGTTTAAGGTACGTTAACTCACTTTTTATAATAATACATTTAGAATTTCTTTAACGTATTGTTGGAGAAAATACTTTCTGCATTGTATCAGAAAATTCATTTCATGCATTTCTACTAAAATATTGTCAGTCAAGAAGAAAAGTAATATGCGAACATTCAGACATTCTAGTGAGGTTCTCTTTCTCGGTGATTACTGAGCTACTGGACAGTGACCTGTCAGGTTCCCCGACGCCGCAGCAATAAACGACGTGTCTCGCGGCGCACATACCACGTGCCACGTGCCGCCGGCCTTCATAAACGCATTCCTCTGTCTACGTCGGGGAACCCGCCCTTCATGAAGTTGTGGGGTGAGTTTGAAACTTGTCCACTTTTGACACATATTGCGGCTTTCCATACAAGGAAATCAGAGCTGAATCCAGAACCAAGAATTTGCAAACTGAAACCGTAATTGACATTTTACGAGAAAAATATTTTAGACAAGAAGCATCGTCTCTTCTAATAACGTTACTTACGAATTCGCTTCTTATTGTCCTTCATTCCACTGTTATCCATTTTTACATCTTACTTGTGAGTAGAGGTGCAACTGTTGTACGAATGGCCTGTAATTCTTACACTCGTCAGGTGTTAGGTATCTGCTGTAAATTTGTATGCTGTATAATAATAATTTATGCTAAGTTTTTATATTGAAAGAAAACAATAGCATACTAACTTATTTTTTATAAATGCATATTTTTTAATCTTTTACATTTTTTCTAATGTTTTGTATTGTCTAGTGAAATTGCCAAGAAAAATGACAAAATCCCCAAATATATTTGCACATGTTACATTTGAGATATTAATATCTTCTTAGGGCAGCTTTCTTTGGGTTCTGTTTAGAAGAGTAATAAACATGACGCGGGCTTTCTTCTGCCTTCGTACTAGATATAAATTGTAATGGTACAACCTTCGTAAATATTTAAATTCGTGGTATCCCGTAACCACGCTGGTTTATCAAAACCAAAAACATTGATTTACGGAGTGGTTAGTTTTCTGAACGTTTTCTGTCGGCCTAATATTCCGTGACCAAGCAGCCCGAGACTGTTGTACGCGAGTCGTTCTGCGCTCGCCGACCGAACAATGGAACTCAATTGAAGTCAAATGGATGAAGCACTTTAAATAGATTATTTTTTGGTATTCTTGCCTTGGGAAAACACCGGTACCATTTCACAAGTCCCACGCTATTACAGAGGGGTACAAATCGACCACTTGAAGTATGTTTGTAAAACACAAAAGTCACTAACTTGATTACAACATTGAAATTATAATACTATTTGGCTATTTACAAAAACGATCAACTAAAGAAACTAAATTAATAGAAATGTCTCATTAAAACAAGACAGTATTAAGTAATAATTTTATTTTGAAAATTTATGTAATTAAGTGTTTGTAAAACAAATTTCACTGCTTCCGTACATTCACGCACTCAAACTCTCCTAAGAGCTCGAAATGCCTGTATTCATTTCATTTATAAAATAAAAAATAAGATAACATCTCCAGTGTTTACAAAGAACACAAAATATTAAGACTAAAAGATAGGCGTTTCTATCAGTGCCTTTGTCTTTTATTTAAAACGCTAAAAATTGGAGTCCCGTCGTATTTAATAAATTGTTTTATACATCTTAAATCCTCCAGATTTCAGATATCCCAGTTACTCTGTATTCCCAAAATAAAAAAAACCCACTACTAATATAAATCGATCACAATTACTGTAGTGCGACAGTGAAATAAATTACCTTTTCAAAATTAAAAACTGCACCTCATTAACATCCTTTAAGACAGAGCTGAATGCTTTTTTACATAGAAGTCTGACGAATATTTCTGGTACTGCTCGGCAATTATTTGATCATCAATATACTAACTTTATTCTTCAATATTTTATTTCTTTATTTACCACTACATTTCCCTATTAGTATACCGAGGTCGATCCGTCTTGATAAGATTTGTTTGTGGGTTGACATGACGATCTATTCAGATTTTCGTTCACGAATATTTACGGAAGAAATATTTACTTATCTATTTGGAATTTGGGATTTTTTAGCGTTAATAAATAATAATAATAATAATAATAATATAATAATGATAATAATAATAATAATAATATTTGTTTTAAAAATCACGAAATATTGTAATTTCTGCCTTTCTAATTCAAATTTTGACGAACATTTTAACCTGAATACATACCAGTTTATCCTAAGATGGCCATCAGAATTTTGAATATATTTTAATTTTGACTGACTTTCTTAATTTATATTACGTTTTCACTAACATTCTTGGCTTTGGAACATTTAATCGAATTTCAAAGTGTTTGTAAAAACTTTAAATTCTACACTTCCCTTGTAAAGATAAACTGCACTCTTGGCTCCACCATTTCTTGAAATTCCACACTCACGTTTTTGTCAGCGCATTTATTTTCGTTTTTGCTTGACTTGATTTAGTAATCAATATTAGTTCAAACATCCCGCAACTAACATTTTCGTGGGCTCAATCCGTTCTGTTCTAACTTTAACTTTTTTCAACAATTTCTACCTATCACGGCAGTACATCCTGTCTCTACTAAATTTCGTCAGGTTCTGATAAAAAAATTCACATAGCAACGTAACTTTCTCTTCCTTGTCTCTTGTTTACTTTGTTTCCTCATCACCTCAATGCTATAGTGTCCTTCTACAACTATACCATTCGAGACCATTTGTCTCCTACAATAATGTTGCTTTATAAAATATTATTATTAATATTGTTATTTTTATTATTATTACTATTATTTTATATCATGATCGCACAAAGAGTTGTTCATGGCCCGACTATGAAGAACGACCCGAATGGTGGGGTACATTATCTCTTGTCTCCGCCCATCCTCTACGCTCCTTGTGTTCACCTGACTGAAACTGTTAAGTCACCTGGCTGAAAAGTTAACAGATTTTCCTTCCATCACTTAGAAAAACATCAGGATGAATGCTGAAAAGTTTCCAACTATCTTTTACACGCATTCAGTTTTGTGCTGCTAA
>BOPP01000014.1:4720614-4753114 GCA_017312745.1 Gryllus bimaculatus | reverse complement strand
ATTCACTTGGCATTGATGAGAGAAACGACAAGAAACTATCGATCAGAGCATCTGTTAGTTTTAGTTCTGAAGAAGGCTTACTAAATGTATAAACGTTCAAATTTTTTAAAAGATTGTTTTTGTCATTTATCATGATCATGAAGGCAGTAAGACAATCACCAATACATTGCTTGGAGCGTAGGTTCACAAACGTTTTGAATTAAGGGATTCAAGGACGTTTGTAACGAACGACTGGAACGATAGGATCTGATGGAAGGAACGAATTTGGACAAAGGTGAAGATAACCGGCATTGAATCACACACATTGTAGGCTAAGAACTAGATCAGATGGGATTTTACTTTAGAAACAATAGTTGAAAAAATATGATACACCATATAACTGAATGCCTGAACAATTGTCTGAATAACTGAAACTCGCGCGGCACCTTCAGCGTTCACCCTTCATAAAAATTGTACCGAATTCATTATCACTGATTGCTGGAAGATCGTTAAATAATTTCGAAAGCAATGTTTAATTCCACATTTCAATCGATAGAATCTTATAACTGATTGCCCAGGGCTTAGATAACTGATTGCCCAGGGCTTAGATATCGGGAGGATCGAATATTTGCACTTCGTCTCAATCATTTTCGAGTCAACGCGTTACATTAGATTAAGATGTTAAGTACATTCACGCTGAAATTTACCTAAATCACTTTTAAACAATAGGCATATATCTAGCTAAGTTATTAAGTGATTTTGTACTTTGTAAAATGTACCGCAGGAAAGAGGATAAGAATAGTCTTTGTTTAGCGATATTGATGTGAAAGATGCGGGTCATTGACCAATAACATTTAATATTAGTTCCGCCTCAAGTGTGTTACGGAGCAACGGTTAGGAATCTCAGCTGAAAGGTCGCGTTACTGAGGGAGTGTTAGAAACAAGTTTTTCATCGGTGTGGTTGGTAGTGGTTCGACCTTCAACTACAATATTCGAGCGTCACGCCTCTTAGCTCTTACGACCTCCGGAGAAGGGGCCGGCTCTGGAGGGTGGCCCGCCAACATTATCGATGGAACAAAGTTTAGGGCTCAGCCCCATGGCGCCTACAGAACGGTCTGCCTTCCCTGCTAGGAGATACACTTTGCACGGTACAAACTTCATTATTATCACAAATCTCTCACTGAACAAGTTGTCCTTCATTTGTTCACTTCATCCAGCTCTCAAAAATAGATGTTTGGTTAGTCAATTGATGTAATACTATGATTATATTTCTCATGCATTTTGAAACACTACTATTGAAATTTCGTGGTTCCTATAAAAGTGCTACGAAATACAAACTTTCATCAGGTGTTACTTAAAATATCACAAGTCATGCACTCTTCATAGTTCTTTTTGAAAAACTTAAAATACATGAAATCATAGGGTGTCAAAATGAATTTTCAGATTGCTGTTTCCATCAGGGTTTAAATAAAGAGCTAAGTGAGATTAGAGAATATTTGAATTTCCGGAAAATAAATATTAATGTACTCGTGGACTCATATTATAGCACATTAATTTATTCTCAACATCATGTGTATCTCTGAGATATTTGTATGAAGAAATCAAGAGACAATTTCAAGCTAACCTTAGAGTAATGAAAGATAGATTTCATTGAAGGGCATTGAATTAAAATTAATTTAATATGGCGTCACCGACGCTGTTAACTTAAGCTGTTTTAAAAATAGTTTAATATGTTGAAACTTTCTTCCAATTTTTATTCTTTTTATGCGTAGATTTGTTCATATATGTTTTACAGTAAATGGCATTGGATTTACCAATGATTCTTAGAAGCTGATAATGTTATAACTTCCTTCAAAAATTTCCCATATCCAATGGTCTTCAATGGTTACCTTCATACGGGATATGAACTGGTAATATTGCAATTTTAAAATTATAATTTCAGAAAAAATGCTTGATCGAATTGATGGCCGAATAGTTAGAGTTGTGTACAGCTACATTTTTTACGCTTTCTTGCTAATATGCACAAAGATCACCTGTAAGCTGTTCTTCTGGATTATTCTATAATCCTAATATAAGATCATTTTCAGTCCCGAAAATTGTACCGCAAAATCTTCTACAACTACATTTGATTCTTCCCCGGATTTGCTTAACAATTCCATATTTTTCGCCCCCATCTTTTAAAGAGATTAAAACTCCACAAACTCAATCTAATTTGTATTCTCTTACACTTGTGCAATCGCTCTATTCACTATTGCTCTGGGTCTCAGTCATTTGAAAATCGGTATTTGAACACTTAGGAACGTAAAAGTGAGAAGTCGAACGTAAGAACATTCATTCATTCTCTTTCATTACTCAGAGTATTATTATCTCTGCATTCACTTGAAATTATTCAAATTTAAGTTCCAAGGCAATACCGTTCGTAGGTATTAGCAAATTTATTTGAAAAAATAGTAATATGCCTATGGATAAAAATTAAAATGAAATATGCTGCGCGTTTTACTTGTTCAAATTAACTTCACTTTTTCACTTAAAGATGTCAACATCAGTATTGCGAACGTCGTGAAAGGAAATTATAGTGTATTGAGTGAAAAATACCATTAATACTGGAGTTTAATGAACAGCAAAAACTGCCTACATATATCTATGTAGATAGCGTTGATTTAATTCCCGGCATACTCAGGAATATTGGCCAAAACACGTGTTTGGAAATGTCTTGGGATCTTCTTGCCGGATCCGAAAACATTATCAGTTCCCCTCAGGACCCGAATGACGCGTCGAATGACGCCTCATATGCCTCGACTGGTGCACGGGAAGTGGTGTAAACGTGAGTCACGAAACCGCTACGTACACTCGGAGTTTCTCAAATACTGTTTATGAATATGCACCAAGTTGAGGAACATATGAAGTTAAATTGTGAAATATTAAAGTAACTGTAGTGAAAAAATTAGAGATAGACTACATTGCGTTGTGTTGTATATTACGAGGACTCGAAAGTACTGGAGAGCTTATCCAAAACTGCAGAAAAAAACAAAGCAAAAACGGCTTATTTCAAACGCATTATTTTCGCATAAAATTGTTTCTTCTTGTTTGCTTGACTCGAGTAATCTTTTACTCTCTCAAAATGAGTTACCACTGAATTATATTACGCCAGTACAAAAGTTAGCGCATAAAATCTTGGTAATCCGATTAAATCAGATAGCTTAAATATTACAGTAACAAGTGAAGAAAGAAAATGACATATCTGATGAAATATATAATCGTATTTTACATACTTTGGAGGTTGTAATTCAATAAATTGAGTTTTGGAAGATCAGCAACTCAGAGTGAATTTCCTTTGTACATATAAACACAGATGATGAAGGAATGGAGCATTTTCTCCAATCAAATATTGGCGCATGCACATTGAACATTATTTGCGAAAGTGGATAGAATTCCAAAAATGGTAATTTAGGATTAATTTCTTTCTGGGATAAACTAAGCTCCGGCATTCGGTAACAAGTAGACAGAACGGCTACAGCTGTTGAGGGACACGCGCCTACAATAGTGAATGGGCTTTTTTTTCCTAGAAGGCGGAGACAAAGGTAACTCGAACGGCGGGTGCGAGTGAGGGCGCGTTGGCGCTGAAGCCATCTCTTCCTGCGTCCACTTACATGGCATATTTCCACATTTAATCACGACATGAATCGATGTACTGTTACTACATATTGTAACGATTTTTAGTGGTGAATTAAAACACAGATATAATATTTAAACAAAGACGTTTATTTTGTTTCTTAATGCTACACTAAAATACTCGATTTATTTACAGATAGGTTACACAGTCCTTGTGTTCTTCACTTGGTTATTTCCTTACACACGACTCTGTTCTCTTCTCTTGATTATTTGTTTACAATGTTCACTTCTGATTATTTATTTACACTATTCACTTCTACACTATCGCACACTCCGATGCACTCTCCACGGTCCACTGCAGTGACCACAATTCACTGCGCTGACCACAATTCACGGCAATGATCAGGGTCCACTGCATAGCTGTTCATCGCAATGCACACTTCACAGCTCAGCTTCCGACTTCAGGCTGCTGTTCACCTACTGCATCACTATCCACCGCAATGCACAGCTAACAGCTCAGCTTCCACTTCAGACATACTACTGCATACTTACACTGCCTGCCTGACTACCTACTCAGTGACTGACTCGCGGCCGCCTGCAGCGGCGAATTTATAACTGGGTTTCACCCCTCTCGACACATCCGGAACTTGCGCCACACCTCTACGCGCTCGCGACTAACCCGGAACCGTCCTATTCGCCGGCAGATGACGCAAATCCCGGCAGATGATGCAATATTCGTTACAATATATAGTGCTACATTACATATATATGTATATAGTGCAACAATTTTAGTGTCCGGAGATTGTGGAAAATTCTGCTCGGCCGATGGCCTGTTACTCGCATGAGAAAGGCGCGCTTAACTCCCCTGCGCACGGGAGCGTTTCAAGGTCTTGCCCTGCAAAAAGTTTCACTTCTAGTCTTGTTGAACAGTCGGTTTGTGATAGCATTGTTGATGTTTTCTTAAACAGAAAGTGTTTGTGTACGGCATATATCTAAAATGTTTCAATCATCTATATGCATTGTATCCTGGAACCTTTCTTCTAAACGTTGACAAATAAAGAGCGTAATTACTGTCGTTTTCAACAGGACTTCGCTACCGCGTACACAGCTTCAGTTTTTTAAGCGCTTTAGGTGCCATTTATGGAATCAGAATTATCACTTCACCTTTAAGACAAATGCCTACTTAGTTCCTTTACGATGTTGTGGAAAATAATTGCAGATTTTTACGAATCATGAAAAAAAGATCTACTGAAACAAATCATAGAGCCTAAAATGTTATTTATTATTTATTTAATAGGTAATTATTACAGACAAATTAGCTTACTTGATCCTATGTGGCCTAGGCCGAAGGCCTTTAAGCATTACAATACCTACATCTTTTCGCGTTCTAATCTTTCGAATTCTGGTATTCACCCCAAATGGTCTCTCCATCGCATCAAAGCCGCGGAAAAGAGACCATAAGGTACGGCTCAGGAAAAACCCCTGAAGGGGAAAAACCTGCCGTCAGAAGCCGAGTACATACTAATCTATCCGACGTTTATTTTAGCTATTTTATTTTCTGGCGCGGGCGTCCCGCCGTCTCCTTCCAGTGCTTGGCCTCCTCAGCATCTGAAATCAAACAGCGCCACAGAAAATCGTCCGCACCAGCGCCTCTGCCCTTATATTTTCGATCCCCCCTTACCTTCCCCCTAATGTGCTTATTACTATCGCAGTTTTATTTTATTTATTATATTGACCTTTTATCTTACCAATTAACTACGACTTATGACTTATTTCTTAACTGTTTACTAACTTAACATAAAATTATTGATTAACTTACATATTGTTAGCTTATTGACTTATTTATTTCTCTCCAGTCTAGCTCCGCTCAAGCTAATCGGTGCTGTTTTCCCACTCCCTAATTTCAGTTTCTCTAATGGTCCGAACCTTTCCTAAAAATGTTTCTAATTCTTTCATGAATTTGGACCTTTTGTCACCTAAAATGTTCTAGGCGAGCGTTACGTTCCTGTTTAGAAAGTAGTAATTTCCCATTCCCTTCCATTTTTTTCTCCATGATTCGGTTGCACAGCAGAGCCTAAAATGTCCTTAGAGTGTGGTTGATGCTTATTTTATTGTTTCCCCTAAAACTGCTTAAAATAAGTAATTTTGAGCAATAATCATACAGGGTGCACGGCCAAAATCCGGACAAATTGACATTTTTCTTTACACTATATTTTTGTTTGGTAAACATGAAATTAAACAAAATGTTTTTACCACGTAATGTATAGGATCATATGGAATAAATTTATTCTATATATCCCCACTTGCTTGAACGAGCCGCCTCAATCTGGGTCTGAACCGTGGCAGGCACGGTGGCAAGGGCATTACGGTCCATTGTCGGCGAATGCTGCTTCAATAGCGACTCGGAGAGATGCTACGTTCGGGTGTCTCGACTTGTTTGTCACTCTCTCAACCACGCTCCATACATAATAATCCAACGGATTTAAATTCTGGGCTGTTGGGAGCCCAGAATTCCTTCGACCCAAAACATGCTCGATATTGTCCGATAACCAATTCTGCACAAATGACTCGTATGGGCGGGCGCACCGTCTTGCTGGAACACATATGGCCTTCAAATGCTACGTTGTCCATCCACGGCTTCACAACGTTAGATAAGACATTCACATAAACCTCCTTGGTCCTATTTTTCCCCTTTTTGGAAGAAATGAGGTGGCATAACATCACCTTCGGACGAAACAACTCCTAGCACGTGCAACATTGGCCGGAAATTTGTTTGTCGTTCTCGATACCACAGGGACATCCTAGGCGGTCGCGGGCAAGCCTCGGTCATTTCGTTCCGATTAATGTTTTTTGCGCTCTACCGTATAAATTTTCTCGTCGGAAAAAATCTGATTCGTCGCATCGGCTTGGTTCCGTAAGGAGACAAACAAGAAGAAGTTGCACCGTTCAACTCTCTTCGTCTGGCGGCTTCAGAAGCATCTGTCGAGAACTTTGATGGTAGGTAGGACTTGTAGAGGAGGTCTTCCTGGACAATCTGACGCATAGTTGTCTCACTTATTCCGACAAGCGACGCAAATTTTTGGATCGATTGTCCTGGATCCTCAAAATCAGTTCTTTGAACGCGTTGAATGACTTTGGGTCCTGACTACGCGCTTCTTCGAGTGCACTTTTCTCGCGGGTGTTAGGAGACCTTCCTCTGACTTCTCCGACTCCTTGTATTTTTGCCACGACATCATAACAGTCTACTGCCTGGATATCGAAGAGCTGATAAACCGGTCGTCTGAGCGACCAGCGCGAACAACTTTCAATTAGCTCGCTCTTTCGATTGGTATTCTCGCTTTGGTCTCAACATTGCGACTGTTTTGAGGTTATGTCTGCTTAGTAGATGGGTATACGATATTCATGTAACAATCGCGACATCTTTAGGTGGCATAAAGCGCGGGGAGATTCAAATCTAATTTGTTCCGGATTTTGACCGCGGACCCTGTATATTAAATTATTTAAAATCGAAATTCTTTTACCGAAACGCAAATACTATCCAAAATTTCCCGAAACGTGAATATTTCATGATTGAATACGCAATCGTCCACGCACCAAAACCTCTCACCCAACGTGCCGAAAATAAGATTTGCAAGTCATTACCAAGGATATGATGTTTCACGCTCGTCTCCGATCAGCATGCACGTCTGAGGCAATTGCATCCATCCCCGTTGCTGACAGGTTGATAATGAACAATGTTAAAGAATGAATGTAATGAAAAGAAATGTAAGGGAATTAAAAATGCTTACAATCTCTCTTATAAAGGTAAAAATACTTGAAATTCATTAAAAAAGTGACTAATTTAATATATTTATGATCAGTTTTAATTGTCAGAAACATAACATTTCATGTTTAATTTTGCTACAAATTTTAAGGGCCTAAAAAGTCACTTTTCATGCCTAGTAGTCCCTAATTTCATAATTTTGTAGCGTATTTTAAGTGCCTAAATCATAACTATTTGGTACTAAAATTCCAAGGTCTAATTATCGCACGTGGTTTGTGACCTGCATGATCTCCTGATCTGGTTCCCTGCGATTTCTTTCTTTAGGGATTTATGAAAGTTCACGAATAAGCGACAAAACCCCACACGGAAGAAGATTAAGGCACAATATACTGGAATATATTTCTGAAATACCACGGGACATCCTTTATCGAAGGAACAAGTTAATTAGATCTCGAAAATTTATCAAAGCGGCGGTGAGATATTCCAGCATCTTCTACAACGTGAGTACAATTTAAATTTTCCGGTTGCGAAATTCCACCTACCCTCTACGATGGTTTCCTCGCGCGACCCAAAAACATGTATTTCCATGAACATCTCGAAATCGATTTTCCGCAGCTTTGCACAAGTTTCCCTGTACTGTATATTACTCCGTATATACGTATGTATACGAGAAAGTAAAAAATAGCTCATAGTCTTGTAAGATTAAAATGTGTTTGACCTCTCTACAAATATGTTCAGTTCAGCCTTATAGTGAATAAAGAAACCGTATAGAGCAATGCGGTATAATTGTGGGCGGTAATAGTGGTAGTGCGTGGCGCTATTTTAGCCGATTGCGATGAAATAGAAAAACCAAAACCTTCTGGTTTACGCCCAGCAATTATTATATTATATTACATACAATATAATAATATATAATGTAAACAATATTTGAATTTTCTGACATAAACGAAACTTACAGTTTTTTATATTTTTTTAGAGAGTTTCTAGATAAATGATGTAACTACAGGCACCTCTCTCTTGGTCGGAGTAGTGTTTTCTTTTTTTGCGCGTTCATTAGAATAGAAAATCCAAGAAGTGCGGATGGAGTAATTAAAACATAAAAACATCACTACTTTTCCGAAAAAACAAACAAACAATCTGGATCTGATATTTTGATTGACTTGCATTTGTTCTCCAGGAGAATTAAAAAGTTAAAAATGAATCCAGGTAAAATGTACTTGCACCTGATTCATATCAATCTGGTGTATCACCTCGAAAAGCAGAAACGTAAGATTTAAAGGGCAACGAAATAAATATTCACGCGCATGTTCATACATACGCGAGCACGCATGGCTCACGCAAACCCGCGACGCGGATCGCGAGGCGAGCCTGCAATGCACCGAAATGACGTGAAAATGCGACGTGCGTTACTGCCGACCATATGGACGGGCGATATACGATACGACTTTGCGCAACACACAATACGACAAACACATCGATGCTGATACGCGAGCTCCACCAAACATCAATACCGAAGACCTTCAATCGAAAGTTAATGGATACGTTATGTAGGTACTTTTTATGGGAACATCCCCGTGGCATGAAGGTGCCGTGGACAACACGAAAATTGTATTATTTATGCATTTATTCGATGGCGTGGTAAGAACACGTGCCATGCAGTGTGCCAGCGGGCGGTAGAGCTGGCTATGCAGACATGCACACACACAACTGCAGGTACATGAATAAGGAAACAATCAGTGCTGGTCCTGCACGAAACACATGCGCAACGGTTTCGTATACACGGCACAAGATAATCGCGCGGGCGCGAGTGCTACGAACTCGGCGACGAAGACGATGCACACGCGTGTTGCAACACGTGCGAGGTGGTGGCACGCGCCGCGCGCGTGCGTTGCGTTGCGTTGCGTTGCATGCGCGCCACGCGTGTGCACTCTTCCTCGTCGATGCCCCACTTCCGCCACGCGGGCGAGCCTCGCGCGTGGGAGGGAGGCAGGGAGAGGAAACGGCCGGTGATTTGCACGTGGATGAGAGTGAAAGGTGTGCGGGAGGTTAGTAGTCATGAGGAGTTCGGTTCGGCAGACGAATGCTGATGAAGGTGCAAGTCGATATTCTGTGCATGGGGGATGAACGTGACTAGAGCTCCTAGTCTCCAAATGTAGATGGTGCGGGCAGAAATTAACATTCATCTATCCCGATTTGTTATAATCAGTATTGCAATTAACTCATCGCCGTACTTTTCATGAATAAATTAAACACTGTATTTGCGTCGTGTGTTTCTACTTTCATTCTTTTTCCGACCTAATTTTCCTTGTACCTTTCATTATGTACCCTAGAAGTCTCGAGACTGACATATACGAGTACATTAATATATGATATTTTAAGCACTATTTATTGTTAGGATAATCAGTGATAGACAAATTGAATAGTAGGTAGTAACTATTCATTTTGTAGTCATTAGTTAGATGAAGGAATTTTGACAGTATTGAAAAATCTCCATGATTTCTAGAAGTGAGAAAAAACAATGGAATATTGTTTATTTTACCTTGATTCTGCTGAGCATTAATACGGCCGGTTTTATGGAAGGTACAGTAATTATTGAATTTAGAAGTTACCAAAAGTTATTAAGCATGAATTTTGTAATTTGGGGTGCCAAGTGAGAGCATTAATAGTTTCGTTGCAAAATTGGTAAACACCAAAATAATAATAATTAATTAAAAACATTTCCATTTGCATACATTAAAAACGTAAATCTAGCAAGAATCGAATACGAGTACAAATAATTTGTGTTTGTTGATCTGCGAAAGAATTGAATCAATGTATTGAAAATAGAACATCACGTTTTTATTTTTGACAGAGACACATTAATATTTAACTGTACCTGGTTTAAGAAGAACAAATGTTGGATAGTGTGGATTTGCAATGAACTTTAGAAAGACGTAACGTTGCAAAGGAAAACAACTAAACGAAAACGAACCAATGTATTTATACATCTCTACTCGCTGCATTGAAAAAATACATTTTTCAAGTAGTAGTCTTAGTAAACTAAGTACACGCATGTGGACAAATATGTTTTATTGAATAGCCGTTGAAGTACAAATTGTAATTTTACTTGATTTTGTAATGAACATGGATATGAATTTTAGTAAACCGATCCATATTTTTAAGACAGAGGGAGAACATTTAGGTTCAGACTTTCAGTGACAGATGCAACTACAGTGATATTACATACAGAAATGAATTGCCTGGGGAAATGTCTATCCCCGAGAATAATCAGAAATTCCTTTCTAGCTGGGAAACCGTACAGACAGAACAGAGCCTTTTAACGCGCGTACATCACGGCATGACCATCACCGTCTTCTCATTTTTTCGAATTATTCCGAGTCTACTACAGTGCTAACAGCACATCTTTCTTCCCAAAATCCACTCAATGAGAGATTTTAAAGGGATTATTTTGTTAAATGAATATGTATTTTATAAGCTCGTTAGTTTCATTAATTATTCAAACACGTTGACACTGGTCAAGTAGCGATCGCCTGTACGTGCATATGTATTGCAGCAAGTAGTTAAAGAACCAGTGTTCAAAAGCGACTTTACCATAGTGATTAACAATTCCTTATTAAATTGCAATTGAATGATGAACTTTAAGTGTGTTTCTGTATTAATAATCACTTCATTTTGGTTGTTTCAAACAACATTAATCACATTAAGATATGTTTATGTGAAGAGTCTCTCAAAATTCTTCTAAAATTTGAAGAAAATTCCAAATATTTAAAATACACCTCCTTCAGTAAATAATAGTCTAGATATACATTCAAGATAGGTGCATTTAATGGATTTAAGAGATCTGTATTCCACTACGTTTAATTCTTCTTTAACTAATGCTTCATTCATTTACCTTCGGACGTAGATTTAAAAGTTTATAATAATCATTTACGTTTCATCAGTCAATGCCTTCTATTCGTCAATATATTCCTGTGAAAAAAGTGTCTAAACTAGGATCTTACACAGTTGCAGTGAATGTCAGTTACTTTAAGGATTAATTGTCATAATCATTTCCGCTCCCAATCTTCGATTAAGTAATGACAAAGTGAAATACTGAAACAAGTACTCTCAGAACTCAATCCACTTCCAAACATTTTTCTTGATTTTTATTAGGTCGAATATGAACTTTTACACTTACTACAAAAACATACATAGATTCGTATACAATTATTAACATATAGTAATTTGAAATAATAGAAAACAATCGAAGATGTCATTAAACAAAACATGCTCTTTTCGTAGGTTAGCTGATGTCCCATTCTTGAACCAATTTCTGTTGTGTCACACGTCTCTTTAATAAGAATGTAGAGTTTATTGAAGAAACCAATAAGTATTACTTCATTTGATAATACATTCTGAGAAAACCGACCTATAATATAAGTAATAATGCAAAAATATTTACATTAAATTGTAGCGTCCAAGTACATATGAAGTGAAATTAAAGTCACTGGAATAACTGTGACGAATATTACCGTATGGGGATGGAGATGAAGAAAAACAAATCAATGAAAATGACTTAATGTAGCTTAAATGCCTCCACTGCTCCACAAATTTCATACGAAAAATCTTCACTTTTGATTCATGTTCACGCCATTTCGTGAAACCAGAGTTTGCGTTTCGGTATGAAACAAGAAAAGAAAGAGGGCGCGGAAGTCTGAAAAAGACGATCGGCGTCGAGCGTTCCCTCGAGGGTGGCCGCTAAGGAGGCGGTTTCCGTCGTTTGCGAGCGGCGATGGCAGCGCGCGCGGCGGCAGATAAAGAAGTTCACACGCAAGGTGACGACGCCGTCTGCGGCGATGGGGATGGCAACGGATGGGGGGATGGAGGTGACGGAAACGGTGATGCAATCGCTGGGAGTGAAAGTGGCAACGGCGATGCAAGACGCAAAGGCAGATACAGTTAGAGACAGTGGTGGAGGCGGTGGCGGATGATAGTGAGAGGGACGTTGATTATCTCATGTTTCCGCGCACATCAACGGCTGTGGTCTTTAATCCCGTTAGCGTAGTGCACGTTTTGATCACGGACGATGGCGGCATTCTTTCCCGGTGAATGTAGAGATCCGAAGGTACACATCGACTTTTGGGGTTTTCCCCAACCAGGCATCTCCCACGCCGCACCCCGGACAAGCTCTAAGCTCCCGACGTGTGTGGTAGTGTTAGCGGTGAAAATAGGACAAGGAAGGGGAAGGAAAGATCGCACGCGGCTCGTGGCCCGTTTCTTAGGCTTCGGCATTCGTCTGGTGTTGATCGGAGAAACTACGGTAAACTGTCGATCTCAGCAACCGGCCGTTGGAATTCTCCTCAGGACAGCGCGAGTGAATTGGGCTTAGGGCATCATGGTGACGGTGACGGTGATGTTGTTGGGGGCAGTGGCGGTGGCGGTGGCGGTGGCGGCGCAAGGGGCGCAGGGTCGGCAGGGGCGACAGCCGCGCGTGCCCGCCGCTCACGCGCGTCGCCGTCGTCGCTCGATACGCGGGTAATTAGCAGCGCGGGTTATGACACCGCCGCGCGCCGGCGCCTGACGCCACGCTAAGCGCTCGAGCGCAGCTTCTCTAAGCTCTCAGGGGAGGAGAGCAACTGCGTTCTAAGTTTACAGAATGACTGAGTGCTATTGTATCAGTGAGTAAGAACTGGCATTTGTGTTTATTAGCTTGTAATATATACTAGTGTAGAAATCTCTTTGTACATGGATGTACTCAATGTATGTGCAAAAGCTTTTTGTAGTAAATTCTGTAGTACATTTTCAGTCGTTTTTAAATTTTATACCGTGAATTTATTCCCCCCCCCCAGAAACAACTGACATGATAGACCACTGAAGTTTTGTGCGGAAAATGAACACTCTCTTCATTGCATTGCATGGTTTCATACAATACAGCCAGTTACAAAAAAAATCATTATTTTCTAATGGTCTAAATTAATTTAAATCCAGAGGGGAAATATCTGTTGAATGTATTCAACTTTAATTACTTTTAATTTCAATTAGCTGTATGAATCAACTCTTTTTATGCAATATGTAAACCATTGCTCAATTTATTATTCTCTGCATTGCTGGTGACACAACCCACAACAGCTAAGCAGATCGATAGGGGAAGAATTGTAAAGCGGCAGTAGAGTGGTGCCACAAGGAGTGCATCATGAAGAAAGGACAAAGAGATCTAATTCATTTAAAATAACACATATAATATTTCTTTGTTTTCCCACGGGATACTGAAAAGTACATTGAGACTAGAGCTGTCGTGGAGGTTTTTAACATCATAGAAGGCTTATAACTGTATTTCAAATATTTTCTAATTTGGTAGACTTTACGCGAAGGGTTAGTCAAAAACACTGTATGAGGTATCGTGATTTGAAGAAAGATTTAACTTCCTTTACGTTTCATGAGTAATCAAAAAAAAACTAAAAGGCTCCTTCTTAATATATCAAATTGGAATTGCCATCGGTTGATAAGCGTTTCTTGTCGTGGGAATAAAAATATACTGTTTGATAATTGATTGATTGTTAGTGATTTCGGGTGCATAAGCTACTTCGATCATTATTCCCGTATGTTTAGTGCATGTTTTT
Organism: Gryllus bimaculatus; assembly: GCA_017312745.1. Classification (NCBI taxonomy): domain Eukaryota; kingdom Metazoa; phylum Arthropoda; class Insecta; order Orthoptera; family Gryllidae; genus Gryllus; species Gryllus bimaculatus. Next base: position 4,739,161 of record BOPP01000014.1, on the reverse strand, counting down.
CTTCGGGAGTGGGAGGTGATCTTTCGCTGGATGACGAGATCCGGAGCAGACCTACAGTTGGCTAGCGGTGTTTTCCCCAACCATCTCCCATTAACAGGTCATCGTCCGAGTCGGGATAAGCTCTAAGCTTCCGACCGGTCTCCGGGCATGTGTGGTAGTGTAGTGCATGTCAGTAAGTGTAGGACAAGGAAGAGGATGGAAAGATCGCGCGCGGACCGTGGCCCTTACGTGAGGGTACTTCTCCGGCATTTGCCTGGTGTTGATCGGAGACCGCGGAAAAGACCGATCAGAGCAGCCGTCCGCTAGAATTCTCCCCCGGACTCCAACTGACCTAGCTGACAAAGTGTCGAAACTCCTGCCTCTATCGGGACTCGAACCTAGGACCTTCTGGTTACAGGCTCTGCAGTGACATCAGTGGAGCCACTCGGTTAGTTACATAGATAAAACAAGTATATGTATACTACTGTATCAGCTATACACTAAGGAATTATTCTTGTAAATTTATTTTTTATTTAAGATTTTTCATTTTCAAATATCGTGGATCGAACAATATTTGAAATTATTACATCTGTCTGCATATAGAGAAGGTAATACGATATAGTATTACTGGTGATTAATGTAAAGCAAAATATCAGGTTTATGATGTAAAGAAGATAGGCGTGAAGAAAGCAAAACAACTACGAGAATTGTGGGAAAGAAAAGTGTGAGTGTTTTGGTTATGCGACGAGCAAGTAAAAAAATGAAAAAAATATTCCTTTGACTATTCGAGTTCAGAAGCAATGTAATTCAGGCTCGCATTTCTTCCCTTGCATCTTGGCTGTGCATTCATGTACCTAACCGCGCGCTGTAGGGTCTAACAGAGAGGTGCAAACGAGCCTTCATGTCTACAACACTGCAGCAAAAACGTGGCAGTGTATTGATCAAAGGTTCAGCGAAGGGGGGTGATATTGAGTGTAACTGGAGTAAAAACATTCGGGAACGGCAACATCAGAGTTTGTAGTGGAGATGTGATGATGGCGGTGGGAATGGGGGGGATAATGGACTCAGAAGTATCGATCACAAAGTGTTCTAAGGGCCGGGGTACTCATTTTGCCATGTCGCAGTGAGATGAAAGAAAAACTGAGAAGCAAAATGAATGTACGTAAATGCAGAATAATGTATGCCTTAATGGGCGACATCAAAGTGTGTATTGATATTTTGTATCTCTAACATCTAATTTCTTAGATTTCCACAATTTGAGTTGGTTTCTCTTTGGAATACTTTTATGTTGACTACTTACACAATTTAGTCGTAATCTCTTTAATTGTAGGCCACTTGGAAGAATACCTTCTTCAAAAGATTTCAGAATCAATATCTTATTTTTCAAGTAACAGAAAATGGCACAGGAAAAAATGTGTCCCTAAAACTTTTAGGCAACCGGTTGTCTATATCGTCACTGATAAAATCTATTGTCTGCAGCAAATGGGCAGACCAGTAATGGAGGAAAATCTAGCACTTCTGCACGTTTAGTGCCAGAGATATCAGTGTCTTTCCTATCCGAGTTGTTAGTGTGGTTGATTCATGTGAATTTTGCAATTGGTGAAGTGGGTTTACCGTACATTTTTTCGATATTTCTCTTACCTCGTATTACATTTATTTCTATGATTTGGCTCTTTTACCACCATAATCATTGTTTCTTTTTATTTTGTCATTGTGAAATGGGACAGTTTTAGTCAGTATCTCCGTCAACGCTTGGCTTAATATCGGTATTGAGCGTAGGTAAATTAGTTAGTTAAATCAAGCAGGGTAAATTAATTTTTTAAAGGAAATATGTACGAAAAAAATCTAAGTTTTTGTCTATAAAGAAAGAACTTGACTGAAATGTAGAATTTGTTGAAACATTATTTAAAAAAGTAATCTAATGCTGAGAACAAACTTATTTCTATGTAATTTCAATAGTTTGAAAAAAAATTTATAGAGAATTTGAACTGTTTAAATATGAGTAAAAATTTAATGTACCTATTCTGATAAACGAAAGTCAACTTTATGTCAATCTAAATTTATCAATATTAGCCTGTCACATTTTCAAAGATAAATAGTCAAATATTATAAGTCACTAGTCTTGAGATTCATCGCAAAAAATAAAGAAATGTAGAAAAGTTACAACAAAAGTACACAATAAGCACTACGAGAAAAATGTACTCCCCCCAAAGGTTATTGTCGTTCAGTGCTTCTTCTCGAAGACAAATGACATGAGGTTTAAAAAATATGGAACAATACAATCACAACTCACCGTGAGTACAGATTTAAAATATTTATGAAAGTATATGCAGGTGACAAAAGTCATGATATACCTCCTAATATGTATCGGACCTCTTTTAGTCTGGCGAAGTGAAGCAACTCGATGCGGAATGGACTCAACAAGTCGTTGGAAGTCCCCTGCAGAAATATTGAGTCGTCCGTAATTGCAAAAGTGTTGACGGTGCTGGATTTTGTGCACAAACTTTCCTTTCAATTATGTCCCATAAATGTTCGATGGGATTCATGTTGGGCGATGTCGGTGGCTAAATAATTCGCTGGAATTGTCCAAAATGTTCTTCAAACGAATAGCAAACAATTGTGACCCGGTGACAAGACGCATTGTCATCCATAAAAATTGCATCGTTGCAACATGAAGTTCATGAATGGTTGAAAATGGTCTCCAAATAGCTGAAAATTACCATTTCCATTCAATGAACGGTTCAGTTGATCCAAAAGAACAAATCTATTACGATTAAGAACAGTCCACATCATTATGGAGTCACCGCTAGCTTGCGAAGTGTTTTGTTGACAACTTGGGTCCATTGAGGTCTTCGCCACTTTCGAACCGCAACGTCAGTTCTTACCAACTGAATTCGGAAGAAATCTGACCAAGCCACGTTTTTCCAGTCATCTAGGACCCAACAGATGTGGTCATGAGCCCAGGATAGGCCACGTGGGCGGTGTCGCACTGTTAGTAAAGGCAGTTGAATCGGTCTTCTGTTGCCATAGCCCATTAAAGCCACATTTCGCTTTTGTCCAAACGGATACGCTCGTCCTACGCCCCACATTGATTGTTGCGCGGTTGTTTCACGCAGTGTTGCTTGTCTGTTAGCAATGACATCTCTCCACAAATGTCGCTGCTCTCTGTCATTAAGTGAAGGCCGGCAGCCCCTGCGGTGTCCGTGATGAGAGGTTATGCCTGAAATAGGGTATAATCGACACACTCTTGGCGTTGTGGTGCTCGGAATATTGAATTCCTTAACGACTTTCGAAATGTATACAATCATACATGTAGCTCCGTTTCCAAAGTCTGTTAATTCCCGTCGTGCGACCATAATCACGTCGGAATCCTTTTCAAATGAGTTAGTTGAATACTAATGAAATCTCTGTCAATGCCCTTTTACGGGCGATACTACTGCAATCTGAAAATTAACCTTAAGTCCAATTATATTTTCTCACTTAAAAATATAGTTTAAATGTAATATGAAAAAAATGGATAATATTGAGAGTGACAATTTTGTATCATCTTTAATGTGCTACAATTTGATATTTATTTTTCATCTATCAGGCAGTTGGTATCCCATGACTTTTGTCACCTCAGTGTAACTAAACAATTCTGGTCACATAGTACGGTGTAGTGGTTTATAGGATGAAATCATGATATTGCTCTTAGTTTAAAAGGGTAATCAGATGAACCCTTCAATTACATCGCACAAAAGATGAAACTGTAGAAAACGTACCTCCGAAAAGAACCACATTAGCACCCCACGGGAAATTGAACTCAAATACTATATTGTTTTATGTCGTTCCTATTTTCTAAAACTGATTAAAGAAGAGAGATAGATCTGAAACAATACAAATACCTTTCATTGTGAACACCGCGATCAAAGGTTTCTGAAAATGACATTGGAATGTTTCTTTATCTAGATTCGGACCTGTATGCATATGTTATCGTGAACTATTGTGGAATATCCGGTTAGGCACCTGAACTTAAAAACGTAATTCATCAGTTGTAATTATATTTAATTAATGTATTTGTAAAGAGATGCACGTGTCAAACGATGTGTGTGTTTCCACGTGCTAATGTACACACTCTTCGTAAACTTTGCGTTTGAGAACAGTCAATTTTCAAACTTAGAGTTCTTGCTATCTTCACTTATTGGTATAGTGATGAGTTTTTGTTGGCATTTAAAATGAAATAATTATATGACTCGTCATTGCCAACAATATTGTTTATTACAATAGCAGCTTTCGATGGCTCAGCCATCACCATCAGTTTTCTGCTGAATGGAATCCACAAACCGCCTACAGTCATCGTTACAGTGCCTGGATGCACATAGTCGCTTTGTGGCTTCCATACAGTAAAAAACTGATGATGGCTAAGCCATCGAAAGCTGTTATTGTAATAAACAATATTGTTGGCAATGACTCATATAATTATTTCTTTCTTTATCTTCACTTAGCGAACTTTAATATTATGATGCACTAATACACTTGTTTTTCATTGCAATTATTGTAGTCAGCATTGAAAAATGCCGTATTTAGTAAATAAAGGCAGACAAGCGATTATTCTTGAAATGTATAAAATAATAGGCACACAAATGTTTCCGTAAAAGTAATTTATTTAGTCCTTTTCTACAATGTTTCCATATCCGTATTCGTAAAAACCATTGCCAATAGTTGACAAATTGCCAGGAGAGAAGGCTACGTGCAGTTCCAAGTTTTCGTAGTCTAGTAGAAGTCCCAAACAAGAGCGCAGTCACCACAGTATTCACAATGCACAATCCAGAGGGCGTGATTTAGGTGTGTGTAACGAAATAACTTCTTTGGGCCCATATAACTCCACTAAGAGTTACAAATCACGACTGACACGAACTTTTCTTTTGAAAGAGAAATACACAACAATATCTGACTTGGACCCACTTCTGCACAAAAACCTGGAATATGTGCACTTAAATATGCGGCATAAATAAAAATATGCAGTTAAATAAAAACATTTCAGAAATATGCAATTACGCGTAATAAAACAGGTTATTTTTTCATTTTTGGTGATAGATAAAGTTGTATAAAATGCCTTTAAATATGCACAATCAGTAAAAATACGCAATTGCCCGACGTTCCGCTCTCTAATAATTATCGCAAAAAAGACTACAAACTCAAACAAAAATATATTAATACCAGAAATACAAAATCTAAATCCACGATTTACATCCTCGTTGTCGATACCACCTTCTTTCGGAAGTATCACTCATCTAAAAACATCACCCGACATTGATAGTTTTTTCTGTGAACTTCGCTGCATCGCGACGTTCCTATTGTTAAATTGCAACTTGATAACTACTATTGCCAGATAGGTGAAAAAATATAAAATTGTCGCACACTAAAGATCGTACAAAATTGTCAAACTCAATATTTTCAACTTTTTTTCATATTACATTTAAATTATATTTTTAAGAGAGAAAATATAATTGGACTTATTTCCATTAATGTTTGCAGATTGATTGAAAGAAAATACATAAAGAATACAAATTGTAGAAGAGAGTAAAAAATAATGTTGAGATTTTGATTAGTAAACCATAATTAAAACTCTAATTATAATTAAAATAATTATAACAAAATTAAATTAAAAGTCGGTAACGCCGCTCGCAAATCCATCAAGACAAATCTCAGAAATCTTAAAAATTAGAATGGTCTATAAGCCGTGAATGAAACACTCAAAGCAATAAATATTCCAGATTAATTATCTTGATATTACTTTGCTCTTCGAGCACATGAATCCCAGAAAGAGTTTTCTTCCTCACAATATTTGAAACGCTTACGTAATATGCATTTACATCGCAACTTGATGAAGAGAAGTGTTTTCGTGTATAAGGTAATGAGTATAATAAGATATAAGTTTTCGTTTTACAATTGTAATATTACTTTTACAGATTGTAACAGCCACAAACGATGTGCGGAAAATTCAAATTTACCACTTCAAACTCTTTTCAAATTTCCGCAAAAGATACTAATTTTCGAAAAATTGAACATTCCCTTTTTTGAAGATGTTCCTAATGAGCACATTTTATTAAGAAAAACAATATCTTCATAACTGCAGTTGCAGGAAGACGATGAAAAAAATATTGTATTTTTATGTTTTGCGAGGTCAAAATTTAATCTAACAGTTTAGTACAGTTTTTAAGAAAATAAAAATTGTCTATGCTTCTCACAAATTTACGTAAAAATGCTCGATTTTAGAAAATTGAACATAACATTATTTGAAGATCTATTTTTGATGAACACATTTCCTTATGAAAAAAATTGTAATTGTACGAAAACCCCGAACAATTTTGAATTTTTGCAGTTTTCGAAAAATTAGAAATTTTAACGAAAATGAGACATACAACATTCTACAAATGTTTATTTAACAAATGACTATTTAACAAGAAATTTTAAAGAAAATGGATGGAGCCATTATTTTGAAAATTTGGAAAAGGCCTCAGGAAGTTCATGTACAGTATTCTCCAGAATATCAATATCAATCTCAAATTCAAGAGCCCGTGCTATTAATCAGATAGAATGGGGAATATCAGTTTTGGAGCAAAAGAGCTGAAGAGTTTAGCAGTTAGCGTTATTTACACTGTCCGACAGACGAACATACGTTTTGCCATCATTCGATTTTTTGGTGTCGAGGACCCACAAAACATGGATTCTGGCTACACCACGTGTTAGAAGATTTTCTTTTTAAATTTAGCATGTGAATTTATTGACTTTTTTGGTATCAGAGCGAGGAAATAAGAGTTTTTCTGACAAAAATTCGTCGTTTTTCCGCACAGTATTACATAACTTTCAGTTTTAAGAAGTTTCTTCTCATGGGCGAGAGAGTGAAAATGTCTTACGATACTTCGTCAATAACGATAAAGTGATGTTAGAATATTTACTTGCAGTACATACCAAGTCCAAATCGGTGACACAGAAACGGGGCGAAAAGGGTTCATTGTCTATGGAAAGAGCGGAACCCATCACGCGGGCTGGATCCTGAGGGCCTCTAGGAGGTAAGGAAACGTTAGCCCGGCAGGCGGAGCCGTGATGTGCCGGCAACGATAGGGCGCCCTAGGGAAAGAGACGAGGAGCCGATAAAGTAGACCTGCATAGGGCGGCGACGGGAAAAGAACTCGACGAGGGTGATAACGCATGGAACGGGGAGTTATGGCAGCTCTTAAACGGCTTATTGCATCGAGATGTTATCCGCGTTCTCGAGAACTCGCAAATGCGATCCCGATGGTGAAATGCACACGCAAAAGCTGTAGGTCTGTATGTCTGTCTGCAGATTTTAAAGATGTATACTTCTGGAGGTGAACTCGGCACTGACACGAGCAGCTCATAGAATAATTAAATGTTTATTATTATTCGAAATATTCTGTAAGGACATATTAAAAAATGCGTTGAAACTACCTCTAGGGGTTCCTTCATATTTTTAAACAAACACTCTTGTCCTTGACTACATACTTAAAACAAATATCGGTATGCACAGAATCTTCTGGACATGAAATGTATAACTTTAATTTTCAACTCGCATCCGAGATTTTTTTTGCATTAAAATGGATTCTGGGCCTCAGAAAGCACGAGAGCATCGCTGGAACTGACATTTATCAAACAATTGACGCTGCTGGATTTGTTAAAATATTATCCATGCAGTATTTATTGGAAAACTATAATGTCAATTTTTCATATCTTTCGCGATTGTCAGTGAATTTATCGTATTCAATTTTTCTGGCATAATATTTTCATGACGTGAACGTTTGAGTTTTCTCTGTTAGAATGACGAACGTGTGTCCTGTGTGAATACAAACAGACTCGCACGTGTGCGAGACTGTAACTTCCGAACGTCTACATTTATTCAGTGAAAGACTATAAAAGAACCCATAAAAATGCGATAAAATGGCGTTATTGCTACAGGGACGTGGTACTTGCTTATGAGTTTTATCAGTGTAATGTCGACAATGATATCCATTCGCACATACATTAAGACGAACTATTTCTCCTTTCTCCTTACTCTTTTGCCGAACGCAATATTCGTGAGTGTAGTGTACGAGTTTTTGTAAATAAAAGAAGAGTATATACAGTCAACGAGCAAACGACTTTGAATTTTAATTCTTTTTTATTAAATTTGTTATAGATGGAGAACCAAACAAAAATATCAAGCTGAGAATCATTTTGTATTAATGTCGAGCCATAAATCTAAAGAGTGGTGGTTCAATTTTTAAACTGGCCCATATTTTCACCCATTTTTACTTTCTCATTACTACTATTTTAATGCTGCAGCAGAAAGTGTTTTTTTTCTCGTCAGAAAATCGTGTTGTGGGGACCTAATATGAAAAAGTGGATAATTCTTGTTCTTTCTGGTGTAGTTAGCATTCACGTATATAGTTAGAATTCATGCAATCCGTCTGTGATTAACAAGTGCGTAAACCATTCAGATGATTTTCTTCAAGATTTATATTTTCAATGGATGTCACCGAACTCAAGGACCTGCGAATTTGAAAAGGTTGGATGTTTTGTTTTGGGGGTTACTTTGCATGAAACATCTTTTAAAAATTTCTTATTCATGCCTCCAAAGGTTTTGATAATTTTTTGTTCTCAGATAGAGCAAAGAAAGATTGAAAAATGGCGCAGGTCATATTTTAGTTAAGCACTATGAATTTTCGAAAATTAAAATGTTCAAAATTTATTCGGCGGCTTCCTACAACTAGCTGGGGATAGAGCATTTTTATTAATAATATCTGCTTTTTCAAAGATAGATCGTTAAAGGAGGATTTATTCAATTTTTCGAAAATATGAGTAATTTTAGCATGAAATAAAGGCAGTTTAAAAATTAATATTTTCTTAAAAATAGCTAAAATTGTTGAATAATTTTGTTTCTCCAATTGAGAAAAAAACTTACGCAGGTCCTACACAAGGTATATCCTGTATTTTCCAAAATTACAAAATATGAAAATTTCGAAATTACATGATCGATGTTAAAGATTTTGTCTTATTAAAATGTAAATAAAATATAAATCTTAAAGATAGAGTCAAGACAACTTTTATTAAAATACATTTTTTCATTATTTTTTTCTTGAAGTAATGACACTTAAAAAAATATATTCTCAAATAAGGCTTAATATAATTTATTTTCGTATAGAGCCAACAACATTTATTAAAATTGCGTAAGTTCAATTTCTGTTGGATTCTGAATTTTCGAACATTGCAAAAGTTGCAAATAATGCAAGAAAGTATGTGCAGATGTAGCATGTTTTAGAAATAAGTTCATCTTTCATCTGATTCAAACTTTTTATTTGGAAAATGGAAAACATTGACACTAATGTTAATGTTTTTATTTTGCATACAACAAGAAAGAAAAATGTCTTCTGACCGTCCTCGCAAAAATTCAGACTTTCCAGTTAAAGAAACTTTTCGTCTCTAGTTTTTGTTTGGCTGTCGCCTCTAGCTAACACACTTTTTGTAGGTGCAGGTCCTGTAAGCATCCAATTTGCGCCTCATTTTGGATAATATTACTCCAGGGAAGCGAGAAAACCACTTAACCTTTATTGAAAAAGTTAACGAAATGAGGGAGTTTTCCATTTAGGTGTATATGCATAACGCGCAGCGTGTTTCCATGATTATGGACAAAATCTAATCGACTTTTCGATATCGCCTGCAGCACGGTGAACATTGCATACGATATACGCGATCACAAAGAACAATAGTTGGAACATAAATATATTCGCTCGTATTGCTACATTATTTAGGATATCAATGTTGGCAATAAGTGATACGTTTCCTAGGTACCTTATCCAAAGTCAATTGACATAGTTATTAACATGTTCATTAAGTAAAAAATGTTGTAACCAAACATTTTATCATGCCTGCTAATAATGTATCATTTAAAACTTGAAATTTGCCTTTTATAACCTCCATCGGTAATGCTGTAATTCAATCTGGTGTTGGCCCACCCTTAGCCTTGATGGCAGCTTCCAATCTCCCAGGCGTACTTTCAATCTAGTGCTGGGTGGTTTCTTGGGCAATGCCAGCCAGGAGTGCTGCACTAAGGAGAAGTATCGATGTAGGTCGGTAAGGCCTGGCACGAAGTCGACGTTCAAAAACATTCCAAAGGTGATCGATAGGATTCAAGTCAGAACTCTGTGCAGGGCAGTCCATTACAGGGATGTTATTGTCGTGTAACCACTCTGCCACAGGCTGGGCAGTATAAACAGGTTTTCGATCGCTTTGAACGCTGCAATCGCCATCCCTGAATTGCTCTTCGACAGTGGGAAGAAATAACGTGTTTAAAACACCAACGTAGGCCTATGCCGTGATAGTGCCACACAAAACAAAGGGTGCAAGCCCCTTCATGAAAAACACGACCACCAGTCTGTGAACGTCACTAGCGCCATACATATCAAATTCTGGTTAAGTTGCGGGCCGCACCGTAATTTAACATAGTTTTTAACCAAAATACTGAGATTATACTGAAGCAAATATGTATTAAATACGACTTTTATTCAATATACTTTCTGTATATACAACGAAATAATTAATTGTGCAATTATTTAGTGAGAAATATGGGTGCGTTCAGCTCATTCACCAACGCATTAATGTGCACTTTCATCTCCAATGTAGTCAGTCTCATTAAGTGAAGAAGTGTAGAATCAGTGAGGCTACTTTTATTTTTATTTCTAATGAAATTCATTGTTGAAAACACTCTTTTACAAATGTATGTGTCAAACATTGGTGTCATCCTCAGCCGAAAGTCTCGAAGGTTAGGAAATCTTTCTTCATGCAAGAGTTTGAGAAAATGAGGTCCCTTTTCTTGTTTCTTCTGAAAGAAAGGATCCGCTTACAGATCACATAGTTCCACTTGAACGCGAGGTTCATTCCCTTCAATGTTAACATCAACTGGATTGCTCAAGAGAGGAGTGCTTGTTTGTAAATCTTTAATTTCGTTAAATCTGTCAAACTCTTAATTTGTTTGGATATCTAAAGAGCAGTCGGAAAACTGTGTAACTAGATTCTGACCTTAACTCTTTCTTAATTAAATTCTGTCATTATTTGATTGCATATAGGAAAATGGTATAATAAAATGATTTAAAGCAGTCGCGGGCCGCACAAAAAGGTCCGGCGAGCAGTATGCGGCCTACGGCCCGCCAGTTGGAAAGCTCTGCCCTAAAACGTACGTACCATTTTTTTCCAAAACGGATACACCCCGGTCGATGTGACCCTACTCGAGGCGCTGCGATTTTGATTAGCTTTCTTCAAAATTTGGGGGTACTTTATGGACATGTTCTAAATTTTCTCAAAAACCGCTCCAAATGTTTTTATTAAATTTCTTGTAGGAATAGGGTAAAATACACATGTAAAGGTGGCATATTTCAGATTTTCACGGTTAACTCTGAATTTTCGCAAATTTGTAAAGTTTTGAAAATTTTTCAGCAACAAGTACGAAATTGAGAAAAGAAATGTTTCCTTCAAATAATATTTGTTCGTCATAGTAAGTAAAGTGAGGTACATTTATTAAAATTTTAATAGTTTTCGCGCAATATTGCGTGCAATTTAAAAAATAAAAAAACAAGGTTTTCTCAAAAACGGCTCCAAATTTCTGTATGTACTCTAGGAGGTGACATAAACTTCAGTTTGCTGTGTCCTTTTTCAAAAAAAAGTCTGTCCTTTTTTTGACTTATCTCTGGCGTCCTTTAAATGTACATTATCGACAATTTGTTCACATTATTATATTTATGAGTACACATGCTTTAAATAATGTCATATGCAGTTTTTCGAAAACTCAACAGTTTTCTGTGAAAAAGAGATTCAAATTTGAAATTTACAGTAGTGCTTCAACACCATTTTCTTAAAAACGGCTATAAAATGTATCAAAGGAAATCGCCATTTAGGTCGAGGTTTTACTGTTCTTTAATGTTCTTAAAGAAATGTTTCTCTTCTTCTATTAGGAACTAAAAAACTAAGAATATGTCAAAAAAGTACTTTTTGTGGCGATATATGGCAGCTGGCAAAAGTATGTGGCAAGTAGAAATATCTAGCCGAGACCAAAGGAAATAGAATACCAATACGTGAAAGTCTGTGCCATTTGTAGCACCTCTAGTTATTTTGTAAAATGTTATTTTTCAAATCTGTTTGTGACCGCTTTTTAAGTACTTATCAAATAGTAGCCGCTGTGAATTTTAACATTGAGATAACTGTAAGGAGAACACATAAGAACTGCACGAACACACACAACATCTCGCCCGAGTTCACACAACATCCCACAGGAACACACACAACATCCAGCTCGAGGCGGGATTCGAACCAGGGACCCTTTGAGCCGAGATAGCCTCTGCGACTATTCAGGACGGCGGCAACAACGTTTATTACTTTGTGAAATGGAAAAAGATAAAAAATTTGATAGAGAGTGGTGTGAACATGAATCGCAAATAGTATTTCAGAAGTATCTATCAACACTGAATTTTAAAAGCGAAGTACTCGTCTTGAAATATGAATGTAGGTCTAGAAATGAAAACAACTCTGTCATCTCCAGCGAAAAATAAAATATAGAAAAACATGAAAAATAACCCAGAGAATCTCGAAAGAACGTTTTCACCCGCAATTTTCTACATATGGCAAAACGAGAAAAACATGCAAAAAAGAAAATAATACAAAACAAAACACAATGGATTTTTACATCGTTCTCTCCAACAAAAGAGAAAAGAGAAGCATGGGAGGCCGCACACAGCGAGAGCGAGCGCAGGTGGTGCGTGGAGGGTGGAGTGCGTGTGCTTCGGCGGTGAGGCGTCGTGGGGGGAGGGGCAGTGGCCGGAATGCACGCAGCGGCCGCCAGAGGTCAGGCGCGCCGCGTGGGCGGTCGAGAGGGAGCGGGGCGGAACGAAAATTCCTCGGGGGCCGCGAGTGCGCTTAGCGGAGCGTGCCACCCGCCACCGAGCGCTCGAGTGCTCAGGGCGCTGCTTGCGGAGGGGGGGGCACGCCTAGGCCTCCCCTGTCGCTCCCGACTCTTCTTGTTACGGAGCGTTCACTTCAAACACGCGCCAGCTTTTTTTTTATTGAACCCTTTAATGCCTACGGGCATATTTCAGAAACAACGCCCTTTCTCGCTAATGTTGCTTCTTACTAGGGGTGATTGTTTTCTTCATGCTTCATTTCTGGAATATAAAAACATCAGTGACGTTTTAATGATAGCACTTGTCCTAAACGACTTTAATTGGATGAGTAATAAAATTTTTGCCTGCTCGGGAAAGGTAAGTAAAGTCTTATTTTTCATTTCTTTATTAAATTTCATTTCTACCTAATGTATACTAATAATACTTTTTTCACATACATATTTTTAATTCTGAAGAAATAACAAAAGTTCTGAAAATGTTTAGTTGATTTGGTTGAGAGTTAAACACTGATACTCTCCACTAGTGTAACCATTACCTTCACACATCATAAGAGTTCCTTAAACTTACTTCATCATTGTTTTTCGAAAATACGTTTTGAAGCGCAAACATGTGAAATATTAAATGAAAGGCGACGCAAGTGTGGATGGCGAAATGAGGCGCCAACCTACACGTCGGCTCGCAGAGTTTTCCCAGGCATCTGCCAACACGGCGCGCCGTCTGGGGCCGTTTTGTTAGGATATTGCTCCAACATTCGCCTGGTGTTGAACAGAAAAACCACCAAAAACCACCGATCAGAGCAGCCGACCGATAGAACTTTCCTTCAGACAACGCCTGAACACGATATAGCAATGAGGCTAGTGTCGAAATACCAGCTAGCAGGAATTTAATTAATTTATAATAAGACATCTCTTTTTTTCAATTAATTCTCCTTGTAGGGAATGTTTTGCCTTTCTAGGTGTTTCGTTACAGAGTTTTTGTTGTTACTTTTGTTTTCAAGTATACATTTTGGCCCATTGAATTTTATTAGACATAATAAACTTGGTTGGTGTTGGAATTCTATATACTTTAGATGAAATCGGGATGTGAGTGAGAATTGGTTATACGCGACTCATTTGTGATTTCTGTTCTTCGAAATGCTTAAATCATAGAATTCAAATATAGGCAAGAAAACTCTTCGTGAAGAATTCTCAGAATAAACATATTGTAGCGTCAGCAGTCAGCGATGTTCGTTTCACTCAACAATTTATTGTTTCGTCGTCCTCCCCCAGGAAAAAGTGACAATGTGCACTTTTCGTACTTTCCAAAATATAGTTCTTACAATAGTCTCAAAAGCAACTCCGTCTATAAGTAACCACCCACTATTTTCCGGCTTGAAAGTCCCCGACATTCAAAACTACGTTTTGTCTCTATCTCATGACTTCTTTTCAAACACGCTGAATATTACAAATATTTTTCATTTTCAATTAAGCCTCATAAACTTCACAACTTCGAGACTTAGTAACTGTTACACTCTGAACCCCTTTGTCACACATTACGTTCACATACCATTAATTCATTTGGAGGTGATCCATTGAGTTTCCTTCGTCGCTAGCAAACTATTCTATTGTCTATTTTGGAATTGACTTGTGCAGTACGCGTTTTCAAGAAACATCTGAAAGATCCGAAAGCACAGCGATGTAATATAATTCACGTAAAAATGCTATTTTCGAATGTTAAAAGAAGCGGAAGTTATACGAAACAGGGCAGGAGGGAGAGAGCGGCATCGAGGGGTTGAGACCTTCCCTAAGGACGAGTCGCCGTGGGCACTTGCGCCCTCTGTCTGAAGTTGAGAACATGGTTCCGCTCCACTAATTTGGACAAGACTTGCGTTGCTTCCTAACTGCCGGAAAATTTGAAAGTTTTACAACCACCTGGCCTACACGTTGCGTTTGAAGAAAAGAGTGTTGATTGATTTTACATTGTAAACATAAATACAGAATCCTATTCTCTTTTAATCTTAGAGTAAAAACACGTTTTTCGTAGTCATGCAAATGGTATGTTGTGAGCTTCTCGTGATCAGGTGTATCGATATAGTTAGTGTAATTTCACAAGTTCACGGAATCAATTTCTGAGAGGCACTGACGCGGTAGTAGCAGTTACTTTTAAGATTGTCCGACAGACGTGGGTCCGGGAAGATTGTGGATATAAATTCAACAACTTCAGGGAAGAAACATATTTTGCAAATTAAGGGGGAGAAAAATAATAAAGAAGGGAAAGGGAAGGGAGAGAATAGATATTAAGGGGGAGAATATTGTTGTTGATGATTTTGATGATGAGAGAGGGGAAGAGAGAAAGGGAGAGAGAATTTTTGTTATTTTTTAATATTGCACGTTTTGCGCGCAATATTGCGTGAAAAGTACTATAGTTTTTAAAAAGTGACCCTAATGAAAGTACTAATTACGGACGATCAATTTCATTTGGAGGTAAAGCCTATATCTTCAATTCTGTAGTTGATTTTAACAAGAAAATTCATTTTTGATTGCTCGCTGAGGGAAAGAAATCCATCCCTACCCTTATCGACTCAGATTCATGAAATGTGGAGTTGAAGATGAAGATAGTCCTGCTGGCAATTCAAATACAATGGCAGTTCACATTTCTGGGAAGACAATTCTGGTTGGAAAAGGGGTGTTGAATCTAATACTGATACTGAAATGATTCCTGAGGGACGAGGTCTCTGAGGCGACACCAGCACGGCATCACCATACGAGGGGTGATTGAGAAACACCTTCTGCGTCGGATGAAGGAGAGGGATGATGAAATTCAACACGAGGAGCAACTACCCGTCGTCATAAGAGAATTTCCAGAGATGAAGTCTCAGCTTCTCAACCAGATTTCTTCTTCAAAAAAGGAACCAATGCAATTTAAGTGGTCTTCTAAAGAGCCCACCATCAACGTTAGCATTTCGCAAACACATCTTCTGATTGAGAGGATTACAAGGTATGAGTAATGAAGTGAGATGTAGGGCTCTAAGACACAACCAGTCAATATGTGGTATAATCTCATGGATGATGACATGATTAGTGACATCGTTAAATACATCAATCACAAACCGCTTATTTATGGTAGTAATGGCTGATGATAGCAAGAGAAATTGTGATAATAGCGACAAAATTCAACTGAAATGAAGGCATATTTTGGTTATCTCCTCTTAACAACTATTTAAAAGCAATCCACGATAAATTTCAAAAAATGTACCCACTAATACCTTGGCCGGCCGATAAATCGTGTCATTATTTCAAGAAATCGTTTTCAAATTCGTCCGATTTGATGATTATTCGCCAAGGTAAGAATGGGAAAACGTAAATATAAATAAGCGTGTTTGAAGGATTTACAGCAAACTGTTAGAAACACTATTGCATTGGAAGGTGTAAATGCATGGGTGAACAATTGATTCCACCAAGACGCAAAAGGAAACTGAAACTCTGCGTGCATAAAAATCCACGCAAGAATAGAATCAAGGTTGTAACTTAGTGGCCAGTTACAATTGGAATACAACTACATATATAATTGCAGGGACCGCGATGGTTTTGGGCTGACCGGTGAAGAAAAAACATGCATGGTGACATTCTAGTCTGTGCTGCGTGCCATCTCTACTTTAGAAAGGAGTAAACGCAATATACGAGCCAGGTGGCAACCTCAATAGAGTTGGTAGATATTTTACGAAAATCGAGGCTGACGTCTGTAGGGAAAATGAAATAAAACAACAAAACGATTCTTATACAGTATTTGGCACATCGAAAAAAATGGTTTATCGTTGTTTAGTTTAAAAAAAAAGAAGTCCACCGCAAAGATGGAATGAAAAGGAAATGTTTCATCGTTTCACTGCTCTTAATGTTTATCAAAGGTATGTACTACATGTTTGAGAAACTGATATGACGTGCCAAAACATTTTGATACAAACTTTATCACAAAATGTGTTGATTTTTATAAATAGCATTCCAAACACTGTCATTATTACTTAGTAATTGTTTCATCTAAGTTTTTATTAAAATATTTTGGTGTTTTCGTGAAAAATGTTTGTGATGTTCATTATTGATTAAAGTTATCTATAATTTATTATTTTCATTAACAGTCGGATGAGGAAGCTTGCATTTTTATTTAAGACCATTTCGACCTGCAAAATGTTTTATTTTCGACTTCCGGGAGTTCGTGACTGAGAGACACGGGCTTACGAAGCGTATGAGAAAAGAGTCTGGGCACAATGGTTTAACCCTACAACAATAAATTTGTAAAACTTCAACGAAATGCTTCTGTACGAAAAGTTCAGTACAGAAAATAATGATATCAGAAGAATAGAGGCAAACGTCAATTCATCGCACTATTTTTCGGAATGAAAAGGATGAAATTGGTCATTTATGTAGAACACAAAAGTACGTCTCTCCCATTTGTATTAGAGAAAAGTGGGCCTAAATTGGAAGATAAAAGCGACTAAAACTATAGGAAATGAACTCAAACGTGATTAAAAACGGCGGATGAGAAAATATTTACTTTGAGTACATTATTTTAGATTTTTTGAAGCACGTTATTACCTCTGTTTTCAGAAAAGAATTAGAGACCTCAAATAAAAAGTAATTTCGAACGTCCACAACAAAGGCTTGACAAAACGACAAAAACCCGGAAAGCAGCCTTTGCTCTCAGATGTTTTGCGTGATGTGATTCTGCTCCCCGACCTCAAGGCTCTTCCATTCTTTGGCGCATTCTACCCCGTACTCCATGCGTTCAACGACACTCATTCGATAAAACGACTCGTTGTTTAGTGTTCAGCACTTTGGAAATTTATAAGCGACGCGACAAACATAGGTAAAATTCTTTCAAACCGGTCTGCGCGTTTCTTTCTTTGTGATTTTTCCACTTCACAAATACTTCAGCAGAAATCTTTATTATATGAGAGAAAAATAACATTCAATCTTTCCAAACCATTATCATTTATGCAAAAGAAACAAATGTTTATTTGGATGACTAATGTTGTTGATGTTATCCAACTGAAGACAGAGAACTCAAAATGTCTTTAAAAGAACTTTCATATAACATGAGCTCTAAATGAAAATGCATACCATACTGCATGATTTTCAAATGACAAAAAATATTTTCCCTTAATTCACTGTTGCCGAGATATAATATCACCCATTGTTGAGAGAGAGATTTGCTCAAAATGGATTTATAATTTTATGCCTATATGGTATCTAGCTCTCTCATTTAATTTTCAGAATTATTTAATACATGAACATTAGTATGAACTCCGAGGTACTTTATTAAAAATAAAATTATTCAGATATCTAGAATCTGTATAAAAAACCGTGGGATGTTTTGGTAGTGACATTAAAATAAATCTGTTCATAAACCTTTCGCGAGTTCAAGAATTTATATCCATCTATCTGTCTGAGTCTGTGTGAGTGAGAAACATTGACACAAAGTTACCTCTTACATGAAAAGCTTTTCTCTCTCTCTTTCCCTTATGTATCTATATATGGCGAGAGAGTGTGGAAGAGAGAGGGGAAGAGAGAGTGTGGAAGAGAGTGTGGAAGAGAGAGGGGAAGAGAGAGAGGGGAAGAGAGAGAGGGGGAAGAGAGAGAGGGGGAAGAGAGAGAGGGGGAAGAGAG
>BOPP01000014.1:4686833-4712289 GCA_017312745.1 Gryllus bimaculatus | reverse complement strand
AGGGGAGGGGAGGGGAGGACCGCGTAGCGCTGACTCGGCGCATATTTCAGCCCACGCGTCCGCCCGCGCGTTGGCTGCGCTGCGCCGGTGGCGCCGCCAAGCGGAAGTCAACGGCGTCAGCGCTTCTCGCCCGTCGCCTCCCTCCCCCCCCCACTGATGCTCGCGTTGCACCGGCGGACTCACTGCCAAGAATTCAGGCGAATGAGCTCAGCCACGACTTGAAAGGCAAATAAATAACCGGGCAGTCAAGTTGTAAACAGGGGATTGCAAACTGGGACTATTGCGATTGAGTGATGTTTCCGGGTAAGTCAGCTGCTGAGATAATTAACATCGTTAGTGTAGTGAACGTTTTAATTCGGGAGGTGGCGGTGTATCTCTCGCTGGATGACGAGATCTAAGCGCCGATTTACTTGTTACCTAGCGGGGAGTTTCCCTCTTCAATATCTCTCACTATGGGACACCACCTCCACATATGTGCTAGTTTTGTGCAAATATATATGTGTGTAAGTAAGGGTAGAGCGTAGCCAAGAAGGCGACGTAAAGATCGCGGTTGGTCCGTGGCTCGTTTGTTAGGGTACTGCTCCGGCATGATATTGATCGGAGAAACTTAAAAAGGAACATACTCATCAGAGAAGTCGGCCACTAGAACCCTTCTACAGATATAAGTTGAATGTGACCTAACTATGGAGCTAAAGTCGAAAATTCTGCCACCGTCGGGTCTAGAACCCTAGAACCTCTCTATCAGAGTCACTGCGGAGTCAGCGGCGATTCTGGCTTTGAGTTAAACTCAGTCGGTAAATAACTGGGAATAAGAGTACGAAAAGAAATTATAACTAGTATTGTAAAGAGTAATTTAAGAGAGAAAATCATTAACAATTAAAAATAGAAAAATGGATTTACATATATAGCATATCCTCATTGATTAATAATTTCTCTCTAAACCGTAAGTACATACAGTACTTTGTAAATGAACGTTTATTATCTCATCTTTTGTGCATTTATCTCTGGCCTATCATAATGCAGTGATTGCTAGAACCATTTATAATATTTAAATTTTGAATTTTATTCTGCTTATCATTCAGCTTACCATTTTGTAATCTGTGAAAGTATAAGTAAACTAGCGCAAACAAACCTCGAATGTGTACCTGTCTTCAGCCCCACATATACTAACGGTGGTAGAAGTTACATCAGAAGCTATCGCTGTCGGCGTAAGCAACACGAGCAGCTGTGCTTCTACCACCAACATCAGACCATCGCAAACACTACAGCTCCGCCCGCGGCCCAGCCCAAGCTCAAACGCACTGAAGTGTTCTCTGGAAGTGGCGCTTACCCTATCGTAATACGCGTTAGAAGCACTTTTGATGTCACCACCGCCTCTACCTTTTGACCTTGTGGTACATCACTGCTGCCACTACTACAATCGCCATCTCAATGTATTCAGGAATCAATCAACTATGTAAGCAATCACCTCTAGGGTCTCCATTGACTCGATATGATTTACAGTCGTCAGATTACGTCTCCCCCCTGCCATTACAATGTTACCACCATCTAAAGCGTTCATTGCCGCTTGCGCCCACAACTACAAGTAAAACTACCATCACCATAACATCCATTGCGACCGTCACAGATCACACCTCCACTGCCGTCACTCTGAATCCATCGGCAGCGTTGGACGTGACACGTGACTCACAACTGCAACAACATATCGCCACCGCCGCCAACACCATCACCACTACCATCATCATCTTCCAAATCATCATCTAAATCATCATTAAATCATATTTTGTCATCATTACCACCATTATCGTAAAGACATTCATTATCCTAATGCGATAGCTCTGTCACCGTTTCCAGCATCATAATCACATACCGTAAGCATTCAATGCTGCTGCTCTCACTATCGCTGCCTCCACAACTGATTTTATCAGGCGAATATCCGTGTTGGCACTATCACTTAGATCATTTCCCTTAAAATTCTAACTCCATCACCGTAACTGCTGACCGTCGCCTCCGCTGCGAGAATCGACCGAAGCGAGGCCCTTTGATGCACCGGGGACATATCGAAGTGGTGTGTTCTAGGCTGTGGAAATATTGACATGAAACGTCGATGGATAACGTACCGTAGCGAGGGCTGAGCGGGAATGTGGCGTTCGTAATTTGCTAAGTACGTGTTTCAGACGGTTAGTGTGCGTTGTTTGCAAGCGCAAAGCGTTGGTATATAGACTGTTATCTAATTATTTTGGTGATTTTTTTAAAGAGAGCTGAATTAAGGTATTGGTTCAACAAAACACGCGTTTTGTGTGTTTCGAAAGTAGGTCATGCGTGCGAGTTGTTTCTTTATGCTTACTAATGTACACTTTCAAGCGGCAAATCCTCCTCTCTCACAGTAGACCGTCGCATGGGACTGTATTTGTAGGAGTAATTAAGTGGAAATGAACGGTACCTTTCCAAATCACACTTAATCAGACCTATTAATTATACGTCTGGAACGAACATTTTCCATCTAAGAGGAGGCGAATTGAACATAAGAAGTGTGGAATGTATCTTCTTTTACACTATGGATGATGAGTCCATTATTTATTATTAAATTTAAAATATTTTGTAACAGGAATATTTCTTCTGATTGAATTTTAGACCCAAGCGTTTATGGAAAAAAATATACATATTTTCAATTCTGCAGTGTAACTCGTGTAATACTTGAGCTACAACCTCAGCATAATTGAGCTTTCTAAAGAAAGAAAAGGAGAAATTTAACGCATTTTCAAAATTCAGCATTTTCTAATTTGCAGGGAATTAACGTATCTTCACATGGTGTGTGTTTATGTGCGAATGTTTATGTTCATGTGAGTATGTATATATGTGTTTACGTGTGTATATATTTGTGTAAGTTTGGAGCGCGATCTGTTGTAACTTAATAAAATTATTTATGTTTCTTCCTTGAGCTATTTCCACTAAAATATTCAATATCATTATCCTTCGTAATTTGGTTAAGCTGTGATAATTATTTGACCCTTTTCCCCTACTACCACAAATTAAGCAATAGAGAAGCCGTACTATACTTTAGTTGTTGCAACATAGGAATTGACTGTTCATTGTAAATCTAAATGCACTAAATTTATTTGATTAGTTAAAGAATATCTAATTTTTCTATTCATAATACCTCTTCTGCATAATGTAAAATGTCCTGACAATCCTCTTACAATATTTTATATATATATATATATATATATATATATATAATTGCTATTAAATTTACGTCTAACCAGCAGTGAACTTATATCGTGATGTAGTTGCCAAATATCTATGTTAAAATGAGAAAGGGGGCGAAAAAGTAGCTTTCTGACCACAAGAACGACAGTTTTTACAGATTAAATATAATTAGAGATTTTTTGGTTCAATGTAGATCTAATAACGGCAAACAGTAATGTGCAGACTTTCCGACGCCATAGAAATATCGGTCATTTTCTCCCACCGATTCCGTGGCGCCTCTCCGATCAGAGAGCAAGGCGCATGATAGGCAATCCGTCAAACACACCCGTCTAACGGGTCTGCATGGTCGCACCCGCAGGCGCACAGGCGCAGTGCAGCGCCGCGCCGCGCCGCCCCGAGCAGCGCTCGCCTGCGACCCGCGAGGTGCGTTGGAGCGGCCCGGACGGCCGCTCGCTGTTTATGCAGAAAACAATTTTCATTTAAATATAAGCCGCGTGATCCGGCCGTCAGTCAGGGGCCCGTCGCACATTTACATCCCGAGCGACAGCAGCGAGCGCTCAGAACGGGGGCGCCAGCCGGGACGAAAGTTCCTTCTAGGCCTCCGCCGTTCCCCTTTAACATCACGCCATCCCCTCGCCTGGCGTTCTCCGCGCCGCCACGGCCGCCGCCGCCAGCCCGCGTCCCCCGTCCCTGCCGCCTACGCTTCTTAAACAAACGACTTTCGGCGCCCGGCGTCTTCTTTTAAAACGAAAATGTCGCGGAAATCGCTGTTGATTCTCCGGCGCTAACAGCCGCGTCTGCTTCCGTTCTCTTCCCGTTCTCTCGTCCGCAGCTCTCAGGGGGCTCCGCGCGCTACCCTCGCGCGAAGGCGCCATCGCCGGCGCCCCCTTCCCTCCCTCGCAGGTGACCAGCCGGGCGGCGGCGAGGCAGGCGGAGGAGAGGGCGCCTCGTCTCCGGCCTCGCTGCCCGCTGCTCCCCGCGCTCGCGCCGGCCCCCGCCTCCAACTAAACCCATTTCCGGCAGGTAATCAGGACGAGGGGCGCCCGGCGGCGCGCGGTCCTGCGGAGGCGCCTGAGGTGGCGACGGGGCGGCGGCCGACGGAGGCAGCCGGAGGCAGCGTGGAAGCGGTGTGCAGTAATCGCCACGCTACAAGTGACAATGACCGCAGATGACGGAGAACGCCGAGAGCGGAGGCCAGGGATGCGGATCAGGAGACGCAGCTTAGGGAGATGGTGCAGAGCGTCGCCGCAAGGGAGGCGCAGGGAGCGAACAGCAGTTGGCTTCGGACGAGCTACGGCGTCGCGGAAAGTGGTCGACTAGGACATGTGAGCGGACACACGGCAGTTCGGATATTGGCTCGCCATGATCGGCGGAACGGGACGACAAGAACATGGGGCGACGTTACGCGCACAGGACATTCTCTGAGAATGGTGGAAGCAGGTAAGGAAGCGTCAAGCAACCTGGAAACGGCGGAGCGGGGATGAAGTCTGCGCTGGAGGCGACGGGCAGCGTCGGAGAGTCAGGGCGAGAGCTGAGGCTAATACGCGGGGTGGGGGGGTGGGGGTGGGGTTACGCACGCGGGCCCTCTGGGTAGGGATGCAAGAGGCGCTTCATATTCTCTTCGCGCGCGTGAGCGCAGAGGTGGGCGGCGGCAGCAGTGATGCGAGGCGGGTGGCGGCGGTGTCGGAGGGTATCGCGGTGTCGCCGGCAAGCCGCTTACTCGGTGCAGCGTAGACGGCTTTCGCGTTTCATTTAGGCGCTCTCCTGCGCGGTGCGAGAGGAAGGGGAAGAGGGCCGGAGCGAGAGTAAGCGGCTCAGAGTGGCGGGGAGGGGGCAGAAATGGTGGAGGAACGACGGCGCGCCAGTAGATGCGCGGAGGCTGTGCAGCAATTTTTTTAAGTGGGAACGTACTTGGTGGCGGCGGCACCGACGGTGGGTTGTGCACGTAGAAGGGAAGGTGACGGTAGGGGCGGGGACGATGGTGACGGCACAAGCGTCTACAACAGATGAGCAGAAGCTTGGCGAACAGGTGTGGAGACGGAATGCACGAGAGGGAGTGGGGTAACCGCTCCGGATGTGCTGTAGGTGCGAATAAAGCGGCTACATCTGGGATTGTGGTCGCGTCAATTCCGAGAGAGATAGCGGGGCAGGTGTCATAGAAGTCAGCCTGTCACTGCGGAGCTCGAGTGAAGTACAGACACAGCAGTAGGCTAGAGGATGCATAGACATATCACATATTAAATTACTTATTCAAACAATGTAATAATTGATATTTATCACTGGCTATTAGCACATGAGACAGTGGTAATTAAACGAGAAAAGAATAATGAACAATGTAATATTTGCAAAACAATAATGTTGTACCAAATATGTGCGTGATGAACTATTAATGTCTATTAAAATTGGAAGGTAACTAACATCTGTGGTTGACTGCGAACTAGCCTTAGACTTAAAGACAAGACATCTATCTGACAAGATAAGTGCACAACACTGAGTAACGGCTAAACATCGCCTCCGTCAGTTTTACAGGGAAGAAAATAATCCAATTTCCTAAACCCCAACATTGATTAGAAGATGCCCGTGGACGCCTAAATAAGTATGTTCGGTGCATTGTAGTTTCTTCTAGTCTAACTACTTTCGTTTTAGGACTATGCATTAATAACAAAAACGAATTTAACTGTTTCCCTCATAGCTACAGTAAGCATCGATTAGTTCAAAATGAAAAACTGAGAAGTCGGTAAACAAATTGGAGTTAAATTGAAACTGATAAACTCGCGATTGATCGTGTTGAAATTGTTGAAGCTATTGCGATTGCTTCTGAACGTTACAACGAGGGTCGTATAAATAGTGAGTTTTCTAAGTTTCATTTTCTGAAATGAAACAATTATCAGATCTTGAAATAAATAGTATATTCGTATTGCCTAAAAATAGCGATTCAGCTACCAAATTAATACGGATGTCACGAACCTTAAACAGTTGAAACGACGAGAAAATAACATTAAAAAGTAAACTCATCTTTTAATCAAACTAATCAAATTGAATATGGATTAAAAGCGCAAAAATGCTAATTTTTATTCATAGCACGTTTTTCTTTCAGATATAAGAAATAAAATTCAGGGTATGGTGAATGAGAAGTTTGAATACTTAATCATTACCTAAAGTAAGTTTTATTTTAAATATACTGCAAGTAATGCAAAAAACAGGAAGAACAAGCAAGTGCTGGATATTCTTTCCCATAATCATATGAAGTTTTAATATTTAAACTAAGAACGTAACAGGCGTAAATAACCAAAGTTTACAAGAAAAAGAGTGAAATTAAATCAGCTGTAGGCAATACATATTACTACCAAACAATGTCTTTAGATAATATCACCGTCATATACAAATCCATCCTCCTATACATCTGCCCAGTATAGGCCGAATATTAAATATTTATACAAATTAATCGTCTTTCAAAACAATTCTTCCATCCAAAGTTCCATCACCCAAGACCTGTTGCCCATCTTCAATTTGCACTTACTCACTAAATTAAACATAAAAAATTAATTACCATACAGCCCATCTCGCAAATTACTTTAATTTACACCTGTAATTGATCATCCAAAGCAGAAATATCAAACTGGGTAATTGTACAAAACGTCAAACTTTGTTTGAGGACGTTGGTGAGTCCCCTCGTCAAATGTGGTGTAGTGTTAGTAGTAAATTATATTAAGTAAGGTTATAATTAGATTGTAAGCATGTAAATTCTAATGTACTGTTCAACATCAACTAAATTTTGTAGAGAGCGAGAATGTGTGTGTGAGAGAGAGAGAGAAAGAGAGAAAGAGAGAGAGAGAGAGAGAGAGAGGGGGAGAGAGAGGGAGAGAGAGGGAGAGAGAGGGAGAGAGAGAGGTGTTTGTTACTTTCTGAAATTGCACATAATGCATCCAATATTGCTCAAAAACTACAAAATTTACATGACCACAAGGAAAATAGTTGGCTATGGAGAAACGATTTTAATTGAAATAAAAATCTACATCTTCAAGTTTGTAGTTGTAGGAAGAAGCCCGAAAAAATTCAAACTCCTGAAATTTTCAGATACAGAGGGGCACAGAGAGAGAGAGAGAGAGAGAGGGAACTGGAGAGAGAGAATAATTAGTGAGAGATACCTAGGGAGAGACAGAGACACAAAGAGGGGCGGTGTACGAGACAGAAAGAGAGACAGAGATACAAGAAGAGAGAGAGAGGCAGAGAGAGAGGCAGAGAGGCAGAGAGAGACAGAGAGAGAGGCAGAGAGAGAGAGGCAGAGAGATAGAGCCAGAGAGATAGAGACAGAGATACAAAGAGAGAGAGAGGCAGAGAGAGAGGCAGAGAGATAGATACAGAGATACAAAGAGAGAGAGGGAGGCAGAGAGAGAGGCAGAGAGAGGGGCAGAGAGAGGGGCAGAGAGAGTGGCAGAGAGAGGCAGAGAGAGACAGGGAGAGACGCAGAGAGAGAGACGCAGAGAGAGAGAGGCAGAGAGAGAGAGGCAGAGAGAGAGGCAGAGAGAGTGGCAGAGAGAGTGGCAGAGAGAGTGGCAGAGAGAGTGGCAGAGAGAGAGAGAGAAAACGAGAGTGAGTGAGTGAGGGAGGGAGAGCAGGATGTCAGCCGGTACCACATACTCGTAAGGGTTTTTAAAACAGCGCCATCGATCGCGATGGCCGGGGGCGGGCGGCAGCGACTCTCCCCGGCGAGAGGCGGGCGAGAGGCGGGCGAGAGGCGGGCGAGAGGCGGGCGAGAGGGATTGGCTCCGCCGGCTGCTCCGCCGTGTCTTGACCTTTGCGCCCGGCCAAATGCCAGCGCCACGACGCCATCGCCGCTCGCCAAAGGTCGCGGGCTGGCGTCACGTGAGAGCCACGTGGCGAGACGCCTCGTTCGCCGATGGCGCTAATTATGGGCGTCTCCGACACGTAAAATTGGGAGCAGCGGAAGGAAGCGTATACATCCGCGAGGATTGAGGTACGCCCATCAAAGTAAACTAGTGGTGCAACAGAAGGGCACAGATTTTTTCGTATTAGTTTTCTGTTTCCTTTGGTCTCGGTCAGCTATTCGAACTTGCCACATATTCTTTCCTGCTGCCTTCTATCGCCGCCCATCTTCTATCGAAGTCCTTTTTGTGACATTTTCTTATTTTTTCTGTTTCCTAACTCCTTCTTCAAATATAATTTTAAGATTATTAAAGAACAGTACAATCTCGTCTTCAACGGGAAAAAATTCTCTGAAATATTTGGATCCGTTTTTAAAAAAAACTGGCGTTTAAACGCTACTGTAAATTTGAAACTTGATGCTTTTTTTCAGAAAATTTTTGTTTTCGAAAAAACTTAATTACAAAGTCATTTTAAGAATTTTAACTTAAAAAGTATTTACAAATTGGTGAAAATGTGCATGTGAACAGCGTGAGACATGTTTAAAAAATGCATATTTGTGTATTTTTTTCAAAAAACAAAAAATACACCGAAATGAACTTTACGTCATAATAAAGAGTGCAACTTGCACTATTCGTTCGAAATGTTTGAAAAAAATAATTTTTGTGCCGTTTTGAGAAAAAGGCGTTTAAGCGTTTCTGAAAATATGGAGATTTGAGCCAGTTTTCACAGCAAACGATAGTTTTCTAGAAACGTTATATGACATTATTTAAAGCACATGAACTCATAAATTCAGTAATGTAAAGAAGTTGTCGCTAATGTAAATATTAACAACGTGAAAGACAAGTCAAAACCATTAAATTTTTGGAATTTTTGAAAAGACAAAGGAATAGAGCAATGTGATGTTTATGTCATCTCATAGAGTACAATTAGCACTATCCTTACCAAAAGTTTAAAGAAAAAATTTGGAGCCGTTTTTCAGAAAATTTTGAAAATGTCCGGGGGTCTTTGTGTAAAGTACTCGAAGTAAAAAACTCGAAGATTCGACTCGAGCTAGATCGACACGGCTTTTTCAATTTGGAAAAAAATCCTACGCATCCCAGTTCTTAACCTTTGCCCTGTAGAACAACTAATATCGAAACTGCGTTGACGAGCCGTCTGCCGGGCGGCGCCGTTGGCTGGCGGCCGGCGCGCGCACCGATGCCCCGACGCTTCAGGGGGAGGAGGGGGGGAGGAGGGGGAGGGGAGTGGTGGTGATGAGGGTAATTAATGACGTTGATGGAACGGTACACGCGTGCGTGTTACGACTATCTGAATCTCCGGTCCATTGTCGGTCTATCAGTGGTGTTGTCGGGGCGTCCTGCATGTTGGCAGTCTCTCAGGTATGCTGCGGGTCAGACTCCTGTGTTATTTATCTCACCGGATGTTTATCGCCCTGACAGGTAGATTGCTTGCGAGTCGGGCAGGTTGTCTGCCAATTCCGTAGTTTGTTGGCCTATTACCGGCGCTTTCCGTGGATCCGGCATTCCTACATGGTGATGCGGTTTTGATGTAAAGTGCTCGTAACACGTATTCAATTTAGTATTTAATTATTATTGCTTTTGTTCATGGAAACATTTCTGAGGCAGCTGAGAGGCAGCCGCACATTTATACAGCTGAAACAAATAATATTACCTTATGAGAGTAAATGTAAATTTTCACATCAGCAAAATCAATCCTTTATATTTTTCTTTCAACTACTTATTTCCAACATTGTTTCTTCAATTTTTGAAGTGAAACTTATTTTTTATCAGATCACACTTTCTATTTTAAAGTAAATTTCAATTTATTGTCACTTTATTGGATCTCGAATTATGTGAAACGTTTTATAACATAATGTTGGTATATTTTTGACACAAGATATTAGTGTCACTAATTACTGTGTACCGAAACAGCCGTTCAAATATGAAAATCGTCCCTTGAATCACATTGTGTAATTCTGGTAAACTGAAGGGAAAACACGGATCGAATGGGAGTGGGGAAGAGTCATCGCAGCACAGATTGAGGGCAGAGGTGGCGGCAAAGCGCCTCGGCTAAGTCGAGTTAGAGAGCTCGAGTGGAACTGGACAGTTCAACAGAGGGATAACAGGATTATCTGGTCACAGAGAGTTGGTCTACAGTCTAGGGATCAGTTCACAATACTGCGCTCACCTTCTAACAAAGGAGAGGCATTAAGGCTTTCCGCAATTCCCATTCACTCACTTATTTGCGTGCAACTCTTGAACATATAAATGATTATCTCCAGTTTTGTCGGGAATGTTTTGAGTGCTTGCGTAAAGTTGGATCATTTGCTCTTCATTTTTACACGAAACAATAACATGAATCTATGTTTAACGGTTTTAATTACATACATTGTTTACCATTTTATATTATGCTTAATTTTAGTCACAATATCGTTATTATTTTCTATCCCTTTTAATATATTATTGGCGGTAAGTAATTACTGCATACATTTTAAAATGTATTCAGCAATGAAACATAAAAAAGAGCGAATTTGAAGAGTTTTACTAAAGAAACAAATTTGTACAGTTGATACAAAAAAGTCTAATAAAATACGCAAATTACTGCTGAGGATTACATCAAACAACAAAATAATGAAATGAATTAACAAAAAATCCCAAATATATATTCAATGTACGTTCAGTAGGGTGTTGATATACAAATTTGTTTGTCCAAAATATGAATCAGGACAAAAGACTAATAATCGAGGAAAATTCAAGTAATTAAGGTCCGTTCGCTCTACCTTTATTCCGCATGCCAGCTAACTTTGTATGTATCCCTCCGCCTTGTAGTTTGTGATTAGTCGCGCCGTTCGCGGCACGATCATACCCAAATGTTACCACGTGTTACAGGAACAATGATCAACGGTACTATTTTCGCTTTTATTTTATAAATACATCCAAAATATCAGCCACAAAATGCAAATAATTTGTTTAATTATGAGAGTACTTACATTTACGATGTACTCTCGCAAGGTAGCAGTGAAATATTTCAACGAAGAATATACATACATATTATTTTAAAGCTTGATAAGCCAGAATCATTAACCACATTTGGAATTTTATTTAATATTGGCAGTTGGTTCCCACTAACAAAATTATTTACATGATTGTGAATGGCTGATACTGCAGATATCTAGTCGTTTTCAAAATAATGCAACAACTCTTTGCTTTCACCATTTCTGAAGGATTTTCCCTGGGAATGTTTCAAACCAGACGTAGGGCACACTGCTTCACTTACTGTGTTCAACGCGCTAATAAAAGTAAATTGTGCTTCACGCAACTAGGAATCACTACGTGTCACAAGACAAATCCGGCAAACACTTAAAGAATCTTCTCATTCAAGAACGGAATTGCAACTGGTCGATAAACCGTTGTCGAAACGGTGGTGTCATGAAAAAGGAAGCACATTGATCGCCACAGCCCAGGTGCACCGCGGCGCGGCGCCCGCGGCCGCTGGCGGCACCAACGTTATCTCCTTATCTTCAGAGCTTCTCTGCCGTTCTCTGTCTCGCGCGGTGTCTCATTTCACATCAAGACAGAAGAGAACATTATTTCGACTTCGTTTGTGTAGAGATTCATTAAATATTTCAAATTTGAAAGGGAACTAACTCGCATACGGCGTCATGAGTACGTATTCCGCCAGCGAATGAAAACGAGTAAAGACAACGTGCATTTGTTTACATGCTGAGTAAAGTTACGGCGAAGGAATTCACAAGTACCTTCGCAAACCGAAATGCCTAAAATAATGTGTATGAAAGAAAAAAATTAAAAATGTCCTCATTCTGCAAGTGACGTACCAATCTATAAGTTACCTACTGTCATGAGTATTATTCAATATTTTTGCGAGATATATTATTTGTGCTATGAGTTGTTGTTTCTCGATCGATGACTCGGTGACACGTATAAGTAGGGTAATAGTTTCTAATTTATCTTATGCACTACCAATATCAACTCGATTATCTAAGAAGTAGTAATTTGTATATTATTCGTATAGTATTCGTATATTCGTTTATATTTCTTTTATTCTTCTTTTGATTATATATTTTTGATATACGTTATCTGCGATGTACATTTTTGTTCATGTTTCATGACCGTCTGAATATATCTTGGCTACACCTGTGTTATAGATACATAATTAAACGTTTTTGCTCAGTTCTCTGATTTATGTTTTTCTGTTGTGATCTGATTTCTGACTTTTAATTGCACGCATGTCATAAATATAGTGATATTCAACGATTTTCATGGATTTAATGAGCATATTTCGTTAAATAAACGAAAAAAGTTCTAATTTTATATTTGGGAAATTGTCTTATTTTGCTACGCAGTACAAATATAAACTCACAATCCATCGACAAACATATATACAAAATTTGTTATAAAAGCTATCTTACCTCATTTTGAAACCTTTTCTTGCACAGATAACTGACTGGGTAAATATTTTAGCAATACGATTCATTTCCTTTTTCATGACTCTAATTCTTGAATTATCCTTGTGTTTGGTCTGAGCGTTGTGTTGAGCTGGTTTATATAAGCTCATTATTCCGATTTATTTCAGAGAAGTACCATCTACTTTTCTTGACGTAACCGCAAGTTTAGAGCTCTGAGCCCCAAATATTATGTGTAAAATATATTGCGACGGAGAGCGTTCTAAATCTTTCCTTCATGCATCGAGTAACCAAACAACAATACTTTTTGCGAAAATTTAATAATGATTATGGCACTACTGTTCACTTTGTTCATGACACATTGTTGTTCGGTATGACATTTGTCAGAAGAATGAGCTTATAACTTCCGTATGAATGAAGTGTTGTAATAAGATTATCGTAGTACACAAATTTCTTTGATGTTGACAATTCACTAACATTTTCTCTTATAAAATATTTTGTGAAAATATACTACTACTTTCTTCGGTTAGTCTCACACAAGAATAAATTGATATAGCATTACAAGATGTTTACAATTTTACCAAATGAATTCATGACCCCATTAGTGTGTTCATCCATTATGCACAAAACACACTTAATCTAAGGAAGTCATTAAAACGAGCCGAAATGACACTCCGTTTTATTGCAGTCATCAAGTACAAGAAGAGGATGGCAATACCACAGCGCATGGTCGGGAGAGAGGCCGTTGAGGAAGTTGGGGCAAGAAGGCGATTTCCACGGAGCGAAGGCAGCGCTGGGGCTCGGGGCTTCCCGGAGGCGCGCGTCGCTCTCCTGTCGTTGCCGGCGGCACAGCGCGTTTTTGCCCGGAGCCTGCGCAGCGCCTTTACGCTGCTTTCGCTCCCCGCCCCGGAACTCCCCTCCTCCTCGCCGCAACCCCGCCTCACCTGTGCCAGCCGCGCCAGGGCTCGCAGTCCCTGTGCTCTTTCCCACCCCCCTCCCCTATCGCAATCTGATCCGCCTCGATCTAGACACCATCCCATTCCATTTTCCCTCACCCCGTTCCATCTCTCCTTTCGCTTCTCGCCTGCCTTTGCGTCCCCTCCTTGCTCCGCCCTTGGCTTTGCCTAGCTTCGCCCCTGCCACCCGACCTGCTCCCCACCGTTTCGACCCTTTCCGCAACCTCTTTGCTGCAAACCTGGTTCCATCTCACTGTACCCACTTCACTTGTGCTTCCTGCTCCTCCTTTCAGCGGTATTCCCCCCTCCACGCCACCCCGTACGAATATGTTCCGCCCTATCCCACCCCATTCCGCGACGTCTCTGCCTACCTTCTCTCCGTTCCTCCATAGCCCGTCCCACATCACCTTTCCCCCGTCCACCACACCTTATCACGGCACGCCTTTCTTCGCGCGACCACGCCCCTCCTTTCTATCTCCCTCCCCCCTTTCTCTGGCCCGTCCCGCCCGCGCCACCGAGCGCGGAGGGCCGGGCGCCTCGCTCGAGATAATTGCGAGGCTCAGCTCGGCGTCGAGGGGGAGGGGCAGGCGGGGCAGCGGGCCGGCGCTGCGTTAAGGCAGAGGCCCCAAGGACTTTAGGGGCGAAGAAGAGCCTGGACGAGGGGAGAATCGACAGCCTAAGGCAAAAGTTGGGAACACGACAATGTTCCAAGAGAGCGAACCGAGATCGACGATAATGAGGTCGGTGAATCGCTGGCAGATTTCGCCGTATTATTTTTTTGCTCCGAAACGTGGAAAAGTTTATTGAGAAATTGAATTGCTAATTCAATAGTTTCCCTTGATATTTTCATTGACATTTTTCTGAAAGAGGACTATTTGTAGCTGTAGTTTTAAGAAAGCTTGAAAAGTCAATGATCTAATATTGACTTTGTATAATATATTAACCATTTGGAGTAATATCTTTGCAAAACTGATAAACTTTGTGGGACGAAACATTTTTGTTAAAACTTTTTAATATTATTGGCGTGAAGATGAGAAATTCACCAGATGGAGAAGAAATGTGGAGTAATACAAACTCTATGCAGTTAGTTCATGAATGTAACATCAATTCTGGTTAAATTGAGAGCATAGTATGATGTCGACATTGGTCCATAAAAGGGCTTGGTAAATTTGACGATCATATGATAGAAAAAAGTTTTAATATTAGATATTACGTTTGTGACTACAATCAATTCGGAACTTTACATTGATGAAGACCATACGTGTTTCTCAAAATATTTGATTCAATATATTTTGGACTTTATCTGATAAATACAATTGTTAAACGTCTCTCTGATTACTATGAAAATGTTGAATTAATGCAAAATATTGTGTTACATTGTAAAAATAGATTGATGTCTGCTGTACAATGCAGACTCACTCTAAAACTGCGATGATATTAATAAATTAAAAACCTTCTAGTTAATATTAGTATTTTTTTCTGATTTACACAAATACGATTTAACTGAATCAACCGTTAATTAATGAGGTTATAACAAACATAGTCTGACTATGAAAACAGAATCGGAAAAGTGTTTAAACTCTATGGCATTTGTAAGTATCTCGACAGAAAACATGGGATGCGAACTTGTGAGAAGCGTAAAAAGGACTCGAGCGCAGAAAAAAAAAGAAAAAAAAAAGAGGATGACGACGACAGGCGCACGCTGGGTTCTCGTTTCTCCAAGAGCTCCTTTTTCATGTGTTCTCTGAAGGTGACGGGTATCAGGTTGCAGGGCATCGCCGCCTATTGTGCATTCTAGCTGGGCGCGACGCGTGCTTTTCGAGGGAAGGTAAAGTGGCATTTTCGTGTTAAATTACGGCTGTAAACGTAACATAAGATGCATTACCTGCGATGCTTATCACAAGTGTCCCCTACAGTGTGGTTGTATTACAGTTTATGTGAAAGTGAATTCTTTCCAGTTCCATTCACTTTACATTTTCTTGTGTACCTCGTTACTCTCACGAATGTGAGTTTGAGGGGCTTATGCAACCTTTATTGTTAACCTTTGGCAGTCCCTTTCTAGAAACGTGTTTAGTAGCACATACTGAGAATGAAACATCAATAATAGTGAACAATCGAGATCGCGGATATACAGAAAAACAGAGGCAAAAAATGTTGAGAATTATATGCTCTGCGATTTGGTGAGTACAATAAATCATTACTATTGTCCTTATCTTGATGTGAATTAACTTAAACAGTGTAAATTGCTCTCAAATAAGGAAACATATGATCACATTATTCCATAACTTTCCTTGCATTGTTCAAGATCAGTCTAATTGTTTTTCAATGACCATTCACCAAAAATAGGTCTGCAAGGTGTTAATATTAAGCTTTTATAAAGATTTTTTTCTCAAAACGTTATTTCATATTTTTCTCTTTCAAGATTCTTCAAGATCAGTTCAAAAGGTTTTATCAATGACTACTTACAGAAGAATGGGGTGGCATAGTCAGTAAGTTGTTAATACTAAGATTTTTGGACGTTTTCCCCCTCGGATCGTCTTTCACGTGACATGCACTCGGTCGATGTTTGACCCTGATATATACGGCAACTGCACGCCGTTAGCCACCTAGTGGGATTGCCAATTAACTTGATCCTTGACCCCCAGAGCTGTGGTCAAAGGTAATCAATACACCTCCAGTAACTGGGTTAGTCTCAATAGGAACGAAATGGACTATCGAACGAAGGGAAGTCACATGCTGAGAGCAATCACTTCCAAATTATCTCACGTCTTTTCGCAATCAATAGAAGGCTTCCGGTCATTGCACGTCATTAAGATACAGAGTAATCATGGTCTCATGATCATAAATTACTTCAAATCGGACTACCCCGGAAAGTTATTTGCATTTTCAGAGTTTTGAATACCCGAAAAAATCACAAAATAAATATGGATTTTTCCACGGTACTTCACAATTCAAACCAATTTGATAGGAGAAAATACATTCGTTATTCACTTTAAATATTCATCAGTAAAATGTTCTAACTGCATCTAACTTTTAGAAAAAAGGATATCTTTAAAAAAATCCCACAAAAGTGTTTTCATTTTTTTCGGGTCCTTTAAAGAAGTACATTAGGAATTACACTGCGAGGTGTATTTTAGAACAACGGACATTGAATTTGGATATAGAATATAATCACATTTCTTTAGAAAATAATTTAACGTCTAATGGGTGATTAAATGTCTAACGTGTGATCCTGGGGTACAATAGACCAGAAGATGAATATTTTCATTGGAAGAATGTATAATCGAAAAAAATAAAACGTTTCATAATAAAATTATTTGTTATTAATGTGATTTATTTCTGACCACTAACATCGTCACCACGCCATAAATTCATTATCAAGATATAAGCTTAATAAAGCATAATAAATTAAATAAAAGGAATATATACGAAATAAGTATTGTAGGATGTCCCGTTAAATACGAAATTGGATAATCATCAGTCGAGGTCATTCGGCCGCGTTTGATAATCAATCGAGTATTGTAATATCAAATGTTCTAGCTGGATGCATGCAAACACTCCCTCAAACTCGTCTCCTCTTAGAACTCATACGGTTCTACAAAACACGCGTGGACACGAAAGGATGATTTTAAGGACCTAGGACTCATCGTTTTCGAGTTATAGGCGATTGTAATGTGTGTTGAAATCTTCTGTGTTACAGGTCATTATCTGGAAACGTACGTATTTTTTTACCTTAATCTCTATTTCTAGGCAAATATTCTACTTTGTGTAAATTTAACTATCCATTTTGCGAAGGGAGTCAAGTCGATAGTAGTTTATAGGGAGCCATAAACACTTGCATTATTCTAATAAATAGTATTACAAAACCGATCTAAGTTTCGTAAAGTTGGACTTAAAATATTCAAAGCGGATAATATGTCTTGAATCGACGGGGAATTGCTGCCCTCGCTGAAGGCGCAGTCCTTCGCTCGCAGCGCCGCCCTACGTGCGCCCCGCGCAGCTCCGGGAGCCCCGCGCAGCCGCTGACCCAACTGTCCCAAGGGGCCCCGCGGGACCACGAGCTCTCTCGCACATCCCCGTATTGCTCCCTTGTTGTTCCCGTGATAGCGCCCCGCCCTCCCCTGTTTGCCACCCGCCTCTGCCTGTTCCGCCCGCGCCTCGCTTTCCTGACTCCGTGCTCTGTGATGCCCTGCGCGTCCCATCTCTCCCCGCCCCGCCACTCCCCTCGGCAGCCAGCGCCCGGCCAGCTCGGAGAACTGTGGCACCTCCTTGCGTGGTTCGACCCCCCTGCCCTGCTCCGCCCCCGCCGCGCCAACCCCGCCCGCCCGCCCCGCTCCGCGCCGCCCCGCGCCGCCCCGGCGCCGGCCATTCGCGCCGCCCCGCCCGCCGTGCCGCCAGCCCGCGCGTCCACCTGCGCGCGCCGCCCCGCCCTGCGCCGCGGCTTCTCGCCCAGACCCCCGCCCGCCCCGCCGCCCCACCCGCCCGCGCCGCCCCGCCCCGCGCCGCCGCCCCCGCCCCCGCGCCGCCTGCCCCGCCCCCGCGGCCGCCCACCGCCCCGCCCCGCAGCGGCCTGCCCCGCCCCGCCCCGCGCCGTCCACGCACTCGCCCCACTTCGCCTTTCCCACACTCGCTTGTTTCCTCAGGCAGCGCTCCCTATGCACGCCGTATGTTGGCCGCCTCGGGAGCCTTCGGCTGCTCTGCGAACACATCGGGCGTCACTGCCACTTCATCGCGCCCCCGCGCGGCCTGTGCCCGCGCTTCACGCCCTTCTTCTGCCACACCGAGGCCGTGTTCTGCTTTTACGCCCCCCCCCCCCCCGGCGGCGCGGTGCGGCGCCGCGTGGCGCACCTACGGAAGTTTGTCTCCCCGCTCTATGATGCTTGCTCCCTTGCACCCGTCGCCGACCTTGGTGAACCTCCTTCCCCTAAAGTCCCCTCCCCTTACTCCCCGTGTTCTCCCACCCCCTCTCGTTTCACACCAAGCTACCCTTGATATGACCCAGAAGCTCGCGACCCGCTCGCCTTAGCTGTGTTGCAGCAACACCAACTACGACCTACAGGGGCTTACAGCTTACGAGATAACGTAACACACGAGGGAAAGTTTGAAAGCTGCTACCGGTATTCGTAACCAACGTAAACAGCACTGAATGTGTTGTTTTGAATTTTAATTTAATGCGAGGCTTAGACAAACTTCTCGAAATGTTCAGAAGTATAATTTTTCACACACGGATTTGTGATTGTGCATCAAGATACAGATAAAAATACTGCTTGCCCGATGTGAAATGTTCTAGTGCAAAGTTTTAACGCAAGCTTTGATTACGAGGCCAAAGAAACCTTGTTTTGTATCAAAACATTCATCATTTCATAAATGCTTTCAAGAGATTTAGATAGTATTAGATGTTGTTTTAAGAATGGAATTGATAAATGACTCCAGGAGGGTTGATATGAAGAGAGAAATTCAACATGTACACGTTCATTTAACTTTCCAGACTCATTTTAATTGTAGTACTTTCTATTGCTGTACGTTGTATTTCAATAACTAGATTTCGCATTCCTCAAGTATCAGAAAGTTTCATCTTCCGCAGTAGTTCTTATATTTTATTTCCTTCGCTTCTCAATGAATTCAACACCCGTCCCACCCATCAACTTGTTTCGCATGTAGTTGAATTAAACAAAAATTAATATTAAAATGATCATGGACATTCAGAGATAACCTTGTCTACATGTCCGTGATTATTATCTACTATAAGTTTGGGTAATTTCCATAAAGGAGGTTAAAGCGTTAAGATACACAGGCGATATTGCTTCATCTCACATAGATAAATACAATTATAAGAGTTTTCACTTAACTCAACTCGTCGCATGCACATTTGCTCTTAAACAAGCATGCGCTGTATTTAGAATTCAAAAGACCAAGGTAAACGAATTTCCAAGAAAGAAAAGCAATTAGACAAATGCAACAAAGGATATCGCCCACAAATCCTTTTCAATTTGTAGAAATGAAGAAAAACCTTGCTGTTTAGGAACCATCTCTCTGCAAAGAGCCTGGACCACCTGAAGAAAGAGTTTTTAAAAATAATTTAATAGTCTCAATTAATCTATTCAGTTGAAAAGATGAATTTTAAATATTTTCAACGCCAAATATTACGCTCCAACCACTACTAAAAGGACATTCACGGAAGACAACGAATATATTTTCGAATAAAACGGAATCTAAAATCATCGATATAATTCCTTTCTCTCGCCAAGAAAGCAAATAATGGCATGGCTCCTGCCTTCTGCCTCCTGCCTCAACCGTCCGTACGCCAGTGCCGCACAGAACGTTCCGTGTCTAATGTTGCAAATAAAACGTTCGCGTGCATATATTTTATTCGCTTCATTTCCTGAATCGCCGCCAGTTTATCACATTCTGAAAAAGGGTTCTGTTTGTTCACTTGCGTTTATGTGCTTGAGTTGCTTATCAAAACGAATATTGATCTTATCTTTAGGGAAAAATGCAATGCGTTGAAGTGCAATTCTCGTTTACGTGCGGATGATTTTATAAGATTTTTTTATTTAATTCAGTGAAAGCAGCAATATACTGATATACAAATGTATGTCATACAAATTGTCGACATACTTAAATGTAATTATTTGTAAATAACCTCACTTTGTAACAGTTTAATGAAAATACAATAAATTAATATTATCATATATCTGTACTGGCTGTTCCATGTAAAACTGTACATGTAATATTACAAAAATTGTGCTTTGTATCAAGAATTTCGAGTGATGAAAGTTGTTTGTATCGACGGGGACCATCTCATGATTCCAAACTCTTCTCTATCTCTACCCTCTGCGGGTGGGAATGGGGAAAGGTAAACAAGTTAAATAGAAACCTCCAATTTATTGCAGATTCTGATTTGCTGGCGAAAAATACGCAGATTTTGTATTTAACGTTTTTTCCGTTTCGTGATAAATGGTGCTGTAATCGATAAAAATACAAATAAGCAGAAAACAAAAAATCAACTTTTCTGGAAAATTTTTCACCAAATCGAAAAAAACAAAATGTATAATTTGCAAGAGGGTACACAATGATACCAAACGTTGCAGTGCGTATGCCTTCTTCCATAGGACAACCCGTCTTTTTCTCTCTCTAGGATGGAAGTATAAAAAACACAGACAGCAGCGCTACTCTAGCTATTTGATGAGGTACGGAGTTTTATAAAAAACAGTCCAGCGAGCTGAGTTGTCTCTTTAGTATCATAATTCGAACTAGCAAGATTATTACATAACAAACCTAAAATGTTGACAATTGCAGCAGGAATTGACATTGTTGCTTTGTTTTTCGAGTGACGTTGTACGGGTTTTTTATTTCTGATAACCACACAGAAATGCCGTACACTTAACGTACGTGCTCTGCTAGCCCAACTAGGTAATCTCAATCATTCGATTCTCGTCGAATAGTCATGCTCGCCAATAGGCATTCCTTTAAACGTCAGCAATATTATCTTCAGTTAGCAATACATAGCGTTTGTTTTGGATTGAATTATTTCTAACTGTGTGATCGTGGAGGTTACAATAGACTCTAAAATGAATATTTCATTGGATTAGAATGTATAATCGAAAAAAATAAAACGTTTCATAATAAAATTATTTGTTATTAAGTGGTGATTTATTCTGACCACTAACATCGTCACCACGCCATAAATCATTATCAAGATATAAGCTTAATAAACATAATAAATTAAATAAAAGATATATACGAATAAGTATTGTAGGATGTCCCGTTAAATACGAAATTGATAATATCAGTCGAGGTCATCGGCCGAGCGTTTGATAATCAATCGAGTATTGTATACTAAATGTTCTAGCTGATGCATGCAAACACTCCTCAAACTCGTCTCCTCTTAGAACTCATACGGTTTACAAAACCATCGCGACACGAAGGATGATTTTAAGGACTAGGATCATCGTTTTCGAGTCATAGGCGATTTGAATGTGTGTTGAAATCTTCTGTGTTACAGGTATTATCTGGAAACGTACGTATTTTTTTACCTTAATCTCTATTTCTAGGCAAATATTCTACTTTGTGTAATTTAACTATCCATTTTGCGAAGGGAGTCAAGTCGATAGTAGGTTTTAGGAGCCATAAACTTGCATTATTCTAATAAAGTAATTAACAAAACCGATCTAAGTTTCGTAAAGTTGGACTTAAAATATCAAGCAACATAATCACTTGATGACACGGGAATTGCTGCCTCGTCTGAAGGCGCAGCTTCGCTCGCAGCGCCGCCCTACTGCGCGCCCGCAAGTCCGGGACGCCCGCGCAGCCGCTGACCCAACTGTCCCAAGGGCCCGCGGGGACCACCGAGCTCTTCTCGCACATCCGCGTATTGCTCCTTGTTGTTCCCGCAGCGGCCCCGCTCCCTGTTGCCACCCGCCTCTGCCGTTCCGCCCGCTCGCTTTCCTACTCCGTGCTCTATTGCCTGCCGCGTCCCATCTCTCCCCGCCCGCCACTCCCTCTCGCCAGCGCCGAGCGAGACCTGTGCACCTCCTTGCGCTGGTTCGACCCCTGCCTGCTCCGCCCGCCCGCCGCCCGCCCTGCCCCGCCGCGCCGCCCGCGCGCCCGCGCGCCGAGCCATTCCCGCCGCGCCGCAGGTCTCCGCCGCGCCGCTCGCCGCCCTGCCCGCCCCGCCCGCCCCGCCGCCCGCCGCGCCGGCGCGCGCGGTGCGGCGCCGCCGCGCCGCCGTGCCCGCGCCCCGCGCCGCCCGCCCCGCGCCGCAGCGGCCCCCGCCACGCCGGTTCACGCACCTCGCCCCACTTCGCCTTTCCCACACTCGCGCTTGTTTCCTCAAGGCAGCGCTCCCTATGCACGCGTATGTTGGCCGCCTCGGAGCCTTCGGCTGCTCTGCGACCTCGGGGTCACTGCCACTTCATCGCGCCCTCGCGCGCCTGTGCCCGCGCTTCGACCCTTCTTCTGCCACACACGAGCGTCTTCGCTTTTAACGCCCCCCCCCCCGGCGGGCGGTGCGGCGCCGCGTGCGCACCTACGGAAAGTGTTTGTCTCCCCCGCTCTATGATGCTTGCTCCCTTGCACCCGTCGCCGACTTGTGAACCTCCTTCCCCTAAAGTCCCCTCCCTTAGCTCCCGTTTCTCCACCCCTCTCGTTTCACACAAGCTACCCTTGCTTATGACCCAGAAGCCCGCGTACCCGCCGCCGTTAGCTGCTGGTTGCAGCAACACCAACTACGCCTACAGGGCTTAACAGTTACAGATAACGTAACACACGAGGGAAAGTTTGAAAGCTGCTACCGGTATTCGTAACCACGTAAACAGCACTGAAGTGTTGTTGTTTGATTTTAATTTAATGCGAGCTTAGACAACTTCTCGGAATGTCAGAAGTATAATTTTTTCACACACGGATTTGTGATTGTGCATCAAGATACAGATAAAAATACTGCTTGCCGATGTGAAATGTTCTAGTTGCAAAGTTTTAACGCAAGCTTTGATACGAGGCCAAACAAACCGTTTTGTATAAACATTCATCATTTTATAAATGCTTTTCAAGAGATTTAGATAGCTATAGATGTTGGTTTAAGAATGGAATTGATTAAATGACTCCGGAGGGTTGATATGAAGAGAGAAATTCAACATGTACACGTTCATTTAACTTTCCAGACTCATTTTAATTGTAGTACTTTCTATGCTCACGTGTATTTCAATAACTAGATTTCGCATTCCCTCAAGTACAGAAAGTTTCATCTTCCGCTAGTAAGTTCTCTTATTATTTAAATTTCCTTCGCTTTCCATGAATTCAACACCCGTTCCAGCCCATCACTTGTTTCGATTAGTTGACTTAAACAAAAATTAATATTAAAAATGATCATGGACCATTCAGACGATAACGCTTGTCTACCATGTCCGTGATTCTTTATCTATCTATAAGTTTGTGGTACATTTCATAAAGAGTTAAAGCGTTAAGATACACAGGCGATATTGCTTCATCTCACATAGATAAATCAATTATAAGAGTTTTCACTTAACTCAACTCGTCGCATGCACAATTGCTCTGTAAACAAGTCATGCGCTGTATTTAGAATTCAAAGACCAAGTAAACGAATGTTCAAGAAAGAAAAGCAATTAGACAAATATAGCAACAAGGATATCGCCACACAAATCCTTTTCAATTTGTAGAAATGGAAGAAAACCTTGCTGTTTAGGAACCATCTCTCTGCAAAGAGCTGGACATGGAAGAAAGAGTTTTTAAAAATAATTTAATTAGTCTCAATTAATCTTATTCAGTTGAAAAGATGAATTTTAAATATTTTTCAACGCAATATTACGCTCCAACCTCTACTAAAGACATTCACGGAAGACAACGAATATATTTTCGATAAACGGAATCTAAAATCATCGATAATAATCCTTTCTCTCGCCAAGAAAGCAAATAGGCATGGCTCTCTGCTCTGCTCAACGTCCGTACGCAGTGCTGCACAGAACGTTCCGTGTCTAATGTTGCAAATAAAACGTTCGCGTGCATATATTTATATTCGCTTCATTTCCTGAAAGCCGCCAGTTTTATCACATTCTGAAAAAGGGTTCTGTTTGTTCACTTGCGTATGTGCTTGAGTTAGTTATCTCAAAACGATATTGATCTTTATCTTTAGGAAAATGCAATGCGTTGAAGTGCAATTCTCGTTAACGTGCGGATGATTTTATAAGATTTTTTTATTTAATTCAGTGAAAGCAGCAATAATACTGATATAACAAATGTATGTCATACAAATTGTCGACATACTTAAATGTAATTATTTGTAAATAACCTCAGCTTTGTAACTAGTTAATGAAAATACAATAAATTAATATTTCATATATCTGTAGCCTGTTCATGTATGAACTGTACATTAATGTAACAATAAAATGTGCTTTGTATCAAGAATTTTCGAGTGATGAAAGTTGTTGTATCGACGGGGACATCTCATGATTCCAAACTCTTCTCTATCTCTACCCTCTGCGGGTGGGAATGGGAAGGTAAACAAGTTAAAGTAGAAACCTCATTTTATATTGAAGATGCTGATTTGCTGGCGAAAAATCACGCAAGATTTTGTATTTAAACGTTTTTTTCCGTTTCGTAGATAAGTGGTGCTGTAATCGATAAAATACTAAGGCAGAAACAAAAAATCAACTTTCTGGAAAATTTTCACCCTATTAAAATCGAAAAAAACAAATGTATAGAATTTGCAGAGGGTACAGCAATGATACCAAATCGTTGCAGTGCGTATGCCTTCTTCCTAAGGACATCCGGTGACTCTCTCTAGGATGAAGTATAAAAACACAGGACGCCAGCGCTACTCTAGCTATTTGATAGAGGTACGGGTTTTTAAAAAAACAAGTCCAGCGAGCTGAGTTGGTCTCTTTAGTATCATAATTCGAACACTAGCAAGATTATTACATAACAACCTAAATGTTGACTAATGCAGCAGGAATGACATTGTTGCTTTGTTTTCGAGTGACGGTTGTACGGGTTTTTTATTTCTGATAACACACACAGAAATGCCGTACTCTTATCGTACGTGCTCTGCTAGCCCAACTAGGTAATCTCAATCATTCGATTCTCTGAATAGTCATGCTCGCCAATAGGCATTCCTTAAAACGTCAGCAATATTTATCTTCAGTTAGCAATACATAGCGTTCTGTTTTGGATCATCAACATAAATTGATTGGAATTAAAGTGAAAGATGAGTGAAGCTCCTTCCTCCGTGCAATCGCATGAAAATGGTTCTCCGGGCGCGGCGCGCTGCGCGTGCTGCTGCCCCCTCCAATTAGGCATTCTATTAACGTCGCAATATATTCTTCAGTTAGTACACTAGCGTTTTGGCTTTTCTCGAACATACATAAATTGATTGGATCAAAAGTGAAGAGTAATCCTTCCGACGCGTGCATCTGCATGAAAAGGTTTCTCAGGGCGGGGCGCGGCGCAGCCCTCTGCTCTGCCACAT
>BOPP01000014.1:4675998-4686808 GCA_017312745.1 Gryllus bimaculatus | reverse complement strand
CAACATAAAAATTGATTGGATCAAAGTGAAAGATAGAGTGAAGCTCCTTCTCCGTGCAATCCATGAAAGTTTCTGCGGGCGGCGCGCGCTGTCGCTGTGCTGCTGCCCGTGACCGATTGTTCCAATTAGGCATTCCCCCCCCCCCCCCCCCCGCTCGGCGCTCGGGGCTTCGCAGCCACGGCCAGCGCGGCATTACGCTCAGAGCCGCTTTTACGATATTGGCTCCTTATTAGCCCCTCAATTGCATTATCGCGAGTCAATGGGACCGCAACAACGGCT
This sequence comes from Gryllus bimaculatus, assembly GCA_017312745.1. Taxonomy (NCBI): domain Eukaryota; kingdom Metazoa; phylum Arthropoda; class Insecta; order Orthoptera; family Gryllidae; genus Gryllus; species Gryllus bimaculatus. Next base: position 4,686,529 of record BOPP01000014.1, on the reverse strand, counting down.
CTCTAATGATGCGAATTGCTGCAAGCACCTGGATCCACAAAACCGTTTAATTGCGGCTGCACACAACGTCTATATCAGACATCGGAGAAGGGAACTTAATGAATGTCGAGGTTGTAGAATGACTTGGGATGAGAAAAAGTAGTGATAGGGACGTGTATCTTACGTGCAGTTCATGACAAAAGGTGAACTCGAGTACACGTTAACGTTGCTTGATAATAATAATGTTCTAATGTAAATAGCTGACTTATACCATAGGTAGTACTAAAAACATTACAGCTTCTAAATTTGGAAGCAAATCACATGACATAGCTACAAAGTTTGAAATTTAAGTAAATACTTAAAGTTTAAAATTGTAGGGTCTAAACTAAGTTTTCAAGAAAAAAATATTTATCGTGATAGAGTCATCTGTTATAATGTCAATTACTTGGATGCATGCTAAAATTAATTTTCGTCAAATTACATGATGCATAATATTACAAATGGAAAATATGATACACAATTGTAAAAAAGTAAATAGATGTATTGCGTAATTGTACGAATATTACCTAAACGAGGAAATATTGTGAGAAAAAGAGTACTTTTAAAAATTGCCATACTAAGTAATTTTTCCCTCTGGTACTGTGATTTACACAATATCAACATTTTCGCTTCAGATTAGATTGATAGGATCATCAATTTGAATTTCTGATTGCAAATTGTCGCATAAACTGATAAACAAGTAGTATATCAATGCACAGTTATGATAAGATATCGTCGATAAAACGTCAATTAAAACGACTTTTACAATTGAATTAACAGCATTATTTCTGATTTGCGTGTTTTTTCACTGCAACAATTCAGCAGGTCATACAAACAAGTCAACAGAAAAGACAACTTGAATGACAGAAGGAATAAATAGCATTTTTTTTAAAATTTCTGTTGAAGGTTGGGTATTTTCAGTAAGAGTAGTTCGGTAGCCAAATGTATTTAAGGTACGAGTAAATAGAAACGGGCTGTGATAGGACCGGCGTAAGTAGCCAGCCACTGGTCATCAGTGGTTGGCGTAGGCCAATGGTCTGGAGCGAAGCGGAGTGCACCTCCCAACGACGATTCGTAATGTACACGTAACGCCTCAGTAGCGCTCCTACGGGCGTTGCGTATATCAGTGGTATGGCAGGAGAGGGGTGTAAAAATTTCCCTTTTTCTCTCTTAAAAAAGTGATTCCACTTAAAGACTTGTAAATGTTGATTCATTATACTATTTGTGAAAGAGTAAATATTTTCAAATAACGCGAATCCATGTATAATTAAATACCATTATGAGTCATTCTAAACGAAGATGTTGAAGATGAACTAATTTTGTAACAACACAAACTCATACATATCAGTTGAACATATCTGTACTGTGATAATTTGTCATTAAACATTATCGTATTTACGATATATTTCCTAAATAATATAGAAATTAATGAAGAAAATTCTCTGATGAGTAGGAGTGAGTGAGTACGAGTCTGATGAGTCTTTACATATTTTACACTTCCGTGTATGATAGAGTTAGGGCTTCTATCCAACATGGTTTTCTTGTTTCTAATATGAAGAATTTTCTCGAATACATAAATTTTAAAATTAAACTGAAATTGAATTGAGAAGTTGAAAGGGCCACATAACCCTTGTGCCCCGTGTGTATTGATTTTGTGATAAAATGTTACCTGAATGGAATTTTTGAGCTACGTTGACATTATTGCGAGTGCGAGAAATTAAATGAAACAAGGCAATACTCACAAGTATTTCAATAAATAAAGTACGCGAAGTTAATTTTAGAACGTAAGTCGATGATGCTACGCACGTTGTCAGCACATCCTGCGCCAAAGCGCGAGAATCATTTCCGCGCGGAAGGCAGATGCGCCTGAGAGGAGCCTCCCGTCCACCGCCGCCTAATCCGGAACGTCGTCTCGCGACGATAAAAGACTTGGGGCAGCGGCGGGCAGGGGGCTAAGCGCTAATCCCTCTCCCTTCGGGGGCCGCTTCCCTTCCGGGCTAGGGGTTGTTCGTCATTGGGGCCCTAAACGCGTCATCGCCAGGCCAGGGGTGCACGTGACAGGGGCAAGGGAGGAAAGTAGCAAAAAAAAAAAAGTGCACTGCTCGCCGTGGCGCGCGGGGGCCGGGAGGGACCAATCCTGACGATGGGAGGGGCGGGCGGGCGAGGGGACGGACTCGCGTTGAAAGGGCACGTGGGGCTGATGGAGCGCGGGCACCGGACAGCCAGAGAACGCGCATTCATTATTCAATTATGGTTGACTGCTGCGGATGGGGGGAGGCCAGCGCGGGGGGGGGAGCTGCAGCGCGGTTTGGCGAGGCTTGACGCGGGATTGGCGCCGCGGTGCGGGTCGACAGCTCATCTCCGCGGACCGCGCGCGCAGCGCGCCGCGGCTGCCACACGACCGCCTCCCCCCCACCGCCCCCGCGCGACCATCTTCTCAGCCCGCTTGCCTCGCGCGCCCGTGGAGAGGCCCTGCGCCCCCGCGGAGCAGAAGAGAGCCGAATCCGCTGTACGCAGAGCGAGTGAAGGACCTTTGTCTCACCTGCCGCCTCACTACCCGGCGCGCGGGCGGCGCGCCAGCGCGCCGTCCCTGCCCTCCAGCCCACGTGCCGGATTGGTATGTAATCGGCCGGCCTAAGGCCCTGTGCTACTAAATTAGCAATTCCCGAAATGTGTTCATCAACACTATTCGCGCCGAGGAAGTGCGCGCATTCAAGGTAAAAAGGCCGGCTGAAATCGAGCAGTGCGTCGCGCGCCGTCGCAGCCTCTTCTCCTCCCGACTCTCACCCCCTCTCCTTCCCATCGCTCCGCGCGGTTGCGAATTGAAATGTAAGCGAGAGTTCGGCCGAGGTCGCGTCGGCGGCCGGCGCTCCGGGGGCGCGTCGCCGCGGAATGAACTCAGCTCAAGAGGGCGGCGATCGCCAGAGGAGGCGCAAGGGCGAGGAGTAGCAGAGATAAGAGGGAACGAGTGTTGACCCCGTGCGTGCATTGAGAGCCATCATCACAAGATAGCGATCAGAAGTCCACGACAAAAAAAGAAGAAACTAGGTCAAGAGAGAAACAAGCAAGAGGGAATATTCATGGATCGAAAGAAGAAACTGCGATCTAACACTGGAATAAAGGTTTCTATGAGTATATGAGGAGCGAAAAGTCAATCAAAGCGAAAGAGATATGGGCGAGGACGCGAGTTTCCGAACAGTTGTGGGAACAGGATAGAAGAACGAAAGAAAAAAAATTGGAGATCCGACGGAACGAGCCACGAGGGCGTGATGCGGGGGAGCTTTAGTGCGACAGGTCGAGTGGGCAGCAGGTCCGCGCGGGGAAAGTGCATGAGTCTGCGACGTGTGCGGGGAGAGGGGCGGCTCCAGCGACGAAGGGGCAGGGGTTGGCGGCGCGTCGGTAACCGTTAAGCCCGCGTGCCCGCGGCGCCTCCGGGATTATTATTATATTGTTACTCCGCCGGACCCGGTTTACGGGTTAAACAGATATAACTACAGATAGCCTTAATAAATCCGCGCGGCTAATCCGACGTCGCTTCTTGAGCGAGGCCCCCGCAAGCTGCCCGCCGCCGCCCCGCGTCGGCCACTGCGTCCGCCGGCAACGCCGCCGGGTAAGAGAGATGCTAGGTACCGCTCGAGGGCGAAGCGGGCCGGAGGGCCGGGGGTGGGGTGTGGGGGTGCGCAGGACCGGGATGGCCAGTGGGCGCAGGGCGAAGGCGGGCGGGCGGGAGCGGGTACGGCGGAGGCGAGGGCGGAGGCGGAAGGAGCGGGGGCGGAGAGCGGGAGCGGAGACGGGGGGGGGGCGGGAGGGTCGGAGGGCCGAACAGCGCCGAGGAGACTCCCTGCGGGCGCGCCGCTGCCTTACATACTTCGAGTAGTTTTTCAGCCCTGTGCTCAACGGCGTCGGGCACCGTGAGACGGGGTTTGCCCGTGACACTTGCGCCGAGCCAGGGTTGAAAACCGGACGGAAGATCAGGATTCCACGGAGTCCTTAGTATCGTACAGTAGCAACGGAATGCTGATAGCCTGCAATGTGCTTGCAAAGGCGTACGAGGCAATCAGGAATGTGTCAATGTTTTATGCCTGTTCGTTTTCCGGGTGAAAGGATATTGATTTCGAAAACCGCCTATCTTAGTAACATCTCCTGAGGTCGTAGTATAGTCCATTTTATTCTGACAGGTGCTTGTTCTTCGCGCGATCCGCGCCCACAAACCCACCCAACCACCCACCCACCCAACCAACCCCCCCCACCCCCCCCCCAATGCCTTTGGTTTGCGGCGTTTCCGATCTCCCCAGCAGGACACCATCCCAGTCAGTAACAAGTGGAGCTCCGAATGGTCCCACTAGTTGTAGCTAATGCATTTAAATGTACGGGACTAGAGGAAGGGGAGAAGAAGCGCAACGAAGAGAAAGGAGAGAACCCCGCAGTTTGTGGCCCGGTTGCGACTGTGCTACTCGACATTCCCAGGTGTTAATCGGAGAAACCTCGCAAAACCGATCCTATCAAGCACCGGTCGCCCCAGTTCTCAAGAACGTGGCTGATTACTACCAAGTACGAAGCGAGAGTCGACAATTCCACCCATCCAGAACACCAACCCTAGAGCTCGCTCAAACGATGTTGCCTAGACAATGGTCTCCGCTCTGAGCTTATCGCGTCTGTGGGCAGGAGACAGGGAGTTCGACGGATTCCCACACATGCGACTGGAAGGGGGTGCACCTGGGCAGCGGCGCGAAGCCCCCATCCGCATTCCGCTCCTGCGCGCAGCTTGCTTTCTTTCGGGCGGCGCGTTTGCCTTCGCTCCGACGTGGAGCCAATCAGTTCCGCCCGCCCCGCCCCGGCCCCGCCCGCCCGCCACGACTCGCGCCGTCTCCGCCTCGCCCCGCCGCCCCGCCCTCCCACGCCCGCCGTCGCCGCCACTGTCCCGCTCGCTTCGCCCGCCCCCCGCACCGTCCCGCCCCGCCTTGCCTTCGCCTCCCCTCGCCTCGCCCGCCCACGCCCCACCCCGTCCTCGCCGCCCGGCCCCGCCCGCCTCACCTGCTTCGCCCCGCCCCCGCTAGCGTAGCGTACCCGACTCTTCTCGCCCCCGCCCTGCTCCGCCCCCCCGCCCCGCCCGCCCCGCCCCGCCTCGCCATGCGCCGCCCCCGCCGACGCGCGGCGCGCCGGCCGGTCGCAGGGGTTGCAAAGTCGGGCGGCGCAACACGCGCCTCCGGGGCGCCGGGGAGGCGGAAAGTGTTCCGAACTGTGATCGCTACGCGTTTCCGTTCGCGCCCCGAAAGAAATTAGAGCTGCAAAAAAGATGTTGCGGAGTTAGGTTTTTGTGAAAGGCGGTCCCAGAGTAGCGGTCGATGTGTAAAACATTTCGGAGGAAAATTCACGAGCGGGACACGAACGTAAGTTGTTGCCTCTGAAGTGAATAAATTACGTATTCATTCGTTGAAATGCATGCACAAACGATGTCATGCACATCTAAAAAATGTAGAAATGCAAAATAATTAAATAGACATACGAGTATATTCAATTTTATTTTCTTTTGTGATGTTACGTGTAATGCATCCTTCTTCCCTAAGGGGATTCAAGATATTTTATGAAGATGAACTTTTAACAAACTTCACCAACACAAATGTTTAATGTGATGCTAATTAAAATACTTTATACTTGTAGTAAAAGTAAAAATCGTCGAAGGTTCAAAATGCTTTGCTTACAGCCCCCAGACAAGGAAATTAAATTCTTCCTACAGTTCCACGCCTTCTGGGAGGGGTGAAAAATACTATCCACTAAATTGTCTCGAAAATTAATGAAATCTACTTGCATTTGCCAATCGACGAAATTTTCATGTAATTTTTACTTTGACTCAAACAAAATATTAGAAATAAAAACGCGCGAATTTAAGAGCTGAACAAATACCAAAAATTCCATTTATTGAATAAAACTTAAAAATAAAACAAAGTTAGTTGAATGTTGATTTTATTTTGAATTGTTTTATACTGTGCGCACGATTCTCTAGTTAAAGTATGTAGTTTGTGAATGGACTTTATATGGTATTTCTTCTTTAAATTACTGGTCGCAAATTAAAAACACATCTCGTTTACTGTTCAAAACTAATCTAAAAAATCCAGAAAGCGTTGTTTGATTCAAAAATTAAGAGGTTGTGAATGTATTTAGACGCGAGTTTCTCTTAAGAAAGATATAAACCAATGTATGATCAAATAGTATAACACTAAGTGAAAATGAAGTGGTTGGTGTTCATAAATAAATTTATTACGCTGGGGAGCAAAACAGATAATTACAAATGTTAGGGAAATATGCAATATTTGTCATATTATCGTGTAAAATCTGCAACGAAATCAGAGCCTTGAACTAACTAGCGAAATATTCTCTATAACGTATTTATTGCTTGAATATGGTTGGTTTACATAACTCACTTAAGGTTACGCCCTCTCTATGCAACAAAAACTCACTATGACTAAAAAAGAACAGCAAAGTTGTGGTAAACAGAGCCGAGCTCATCTGAGATTCCGTGTAATACGACGTCGCCTGACGTACATAATGTCACCAAACAACAAACAAGTGGCGATAATCAAGATCTGACTCCTGACAAGTTGGCAACATTTTGTCGATCGTCACGTGTGCTGCGGTTGGTGCCAGTGACAGTCTGTCTCCTACTTTGCTGTGACCAGTTCACGCTCATGTATACATGTATATGTACGTGTAACTTTAATAGTATCTGCTAAAATTCCGTTATGCGATTTCTTTTTTTTTTTTCGAGTTTTGTAATCCCAGGTACCCTCAGCTTCAATTATCTCGGATTATTGCAACGTTACTGCACTCGTTGCTTTGAGTTTGGAAACAAAATGTTTAAACTGTATTTTATACAAATCTGAATAAACAGAATAATTATTTCAGGATCTAGTGTTTACGTATTAAGGGAAAAATTCTAATATCGAATCAAGATGCAGAAACGAGTTTAAACGGCTGCATCCCTAAGCCCTAAAGGGGAGGACCACCATGTGGCTGAGCCGTCCCATCCGCGACGTGTGCGGAGCCGTCGTGTTGCTTCGTGTGGCGCGGGGGTCGTGGCGTGGCGTGGCGTGGCGTGCGGGCGGGCAGTGGGCGCGGTCAACTCGTTTCGAGATTGCGGGGGCGGTGGAGGGGAGACTCGGAAAAGCGTGGACAAGTGGGCTCTCCGGGCGCTCGTCCCCCGCCCCCACTGCGCCTCTGCGCGTCCTTTCCGCTTCAGGGGGAGGGGTGGGGGGCGTGCCACTCACGCCGCCCACGCGGCGCGCACAGCACCCCAGCGCGCGGCCCGTCCGCGCCGCGCCCTCTCCCGCCGCCGCTCCTTCGCCGCTGCCGCTGCTGCAGACATCGGTGCGAAGCATCGGGAAATGAACGACGCGCCTATAGCTGAACGAAGCAATTATACCTGAACAAGTACCATTACCAGAACAAATGTCAATAGCTGAACGAAACATCAATAACTAAAGTAAACAAATATAGCTCAACATATATAAATAAACGAAACTTCCATAGCTGAACAAAACATCTGAACGAAGCAATTTTAGTTGTTCGAAACATCAATAACTAGAGAAAAGTGAATATCTGGGAGGAACATCAATAACTAGAAGAAACATCAACAACTGAACGAAACATTTAGAGATGAAACATCTATAGATACACAAAACATCTCTTGCGGATCAAAAATCTATCACTAAATAAAGCATGTGTAACTGAACAAAATGTTACAGCTTAAAGAAGCTTCTGTAGCTGAATGAAGCCTCTATATAGCTGAACAAAACTTCTACAGTGATCAAAGACTTAATAACTGAACGAAGCCTGTGTACAATCATCAGTAACCGAACGAATCATTTGATACTGAATCTCATTTGACTGGAATAAGAATGTAAGGAACTGTTTCTTGTGAACTGGGGAAAACAACGATGCCCTTGAAAAACTTATGGTTAAGGATATGGAAATAAATTGCCTGAATGTATCCAATTATGATATTTCATACCAATTAAGAGCAGTGAACATGTATTCATATAATGGAAATGAAAAGAAGAATGACAAAAATAAAATGAAAACTGTACTGCCTACGCTTACTGTACCTGAAATTTTAGAAGGATGTACGAGGCCAAAAGTTCAAAGGTAAATTAATCATTATTGTGTTATTCAGAAAAGACAAAGGAAATTGTTAATAAAGTACGTTCTACATTGCATTCAAGTAAGATATGCCTTCAACACGAGCTGCTTTGCCACATTAATAATTGTGAAGAAGTCTATTAAGGACAAGCCCTCAAGAGCAGCTCTAGGAAATTTTACTGCAATGCGCAATAGTTTAAACAAGTTGAAAACATTAAAGTAGGTAGGAAAACTAAGGGAAAATACAAATTCAGGCAGGAGCAAGCTCGAAATGTTGATGAAGCAAGCCAGATGAGTTATCATCGCGAGTAAAATAAAGAATATACTTTCAAACTTTTATTTCTGAAAACTTGTATTCACAATAAATTACTGTATTAAAAAATTCTCTATATTTTTGGAATACCAAAATGAGACAGATGCAGTAGCTTGACATAGAAAATTAAAGACAAAACCTGCTTTGTGTCTATCCGTATCGATTTAAACATATTTTCAATATTAATGATATTTATGTAACAGAAATTCAACATTTTAAAAAAATGAATGACGACATATAACAACTCATAAACATTTCTTACAGGTTCGAGGATTAGGTACGAGGAACTTCTGCTAGAATTGCTCGACGCTCACGGGACATATGCGAGAATTTGCGTGACATCAGTTGGACACTGCTTAGCCCTAAAAGCTCTCGCTACATCCTAGCAACTTGTCAACTCGTGCACGGACAGAGAGAAGACGGAGAGTTTGAGGTGGACACTTTCCGTACAACTCTTGCGACAAGCTCCGCCCTTGCGGGCTTTCACCGAGTTCATCTATTGCACCGTCGCCGCTGCCGCAACCGACGTCACCTGATTAATAATTATGTTAATTATCTTTCAAACCAATGTTTCTTTCACACAACCGACACACTTGCCGACGCTATAACCAGTATTATTCCATACCGACATTATACGGTTTAATTATGAACCTATTTCACAAGCTGAAATTACTGATATGAACTACGTTGTCGCCACCAATATTACCATTTTTTAAATAAAGAATAAAAAACTCTCTGACTTTATATATACAGCAAATTCACCGTTGTTTCGCTACCAGTACATTTCGTGATCCCTCTCTCATCACTTTAAATTGTTTTTGTCGCACATGCGCTACCTCGAAATTGCCTTTGTCGCACCTGTCATGTTCCAGCAGGTCCGATGCCGCACATGGCACAATAGGTTGTTTCATGGACGCCGCACGACTAATTCGGAAGGTCAATTATCACTATCTCCAGGAAACAACAACGCAACTCAACTCCTGAACAGTCGAAGTATTCCTCTGATGTGCTTCTCACCATCACTGTCACTACCACTCTTCACTTTCGCCCCGGCTTCCGCCCCCTCCCGCCTCGCTGCCGAGGCAACCGCTCTCGCTACTACAAAAATACCCTCGCTCTTTCGAGTCGCTCGGGGGCACTGGCTGAAAAGTGTATATGCGCATACGCAACGATACACGCGGCAGCGTCGGATGCACCCTCGCGCGAACGGGGACAAGAGGGAGACGGGGCAAAAAGAGAGCGGCGAAAGCAGACGCACAGCGGCAAGCGGAGCGAAAGAGACGCGAGGAGAGGCAGCGCGAGTGACGCGCGCGCAAAAAAGAGAACGCGCGGAGGGACGCGGCGAATGCGATTGCGCGCAAACACACGCGCGCGCAGAAAAATAAACATTGATTTACGCACAAACGCACTACGTGGCATTGGGCAAGTAGGCCGCCGCGCGGGCGCCGGGGCTGGCGGGTGTGTGCGCAGGAGGGTGGGTGAGTGCGTGGGTATGTGGAGGGTTAGATGGCTGCCAGAGAGTAGAGTAGGAGAGCAGGAAGGTGACCGTGAGAATGGTGCAGAGGGTGGTCGGGTAGGTAGGTCTTGCAGGAAAGGCAGGGTGGTCGGGTAGGTAGGGCATGGAGGTGGGCAAGTGGGTGAATAAGAGGGCGGAGGTTGAACTGAAGAGAGGGAAGAAGGGCGGGAGGCAAAATAGGCAGGAGGCAGGGCGTACGCTGGTGGGATGATTGAGCTCGTGGCAGCCTTTAAGGTGAATGAGCTGCCGAGAGGCGGAGTGCTATGCAGTGGGTGGTCGGATGGTCGGTCGAGTCTGTGGTGGAGCGGATGGCGGAGTAACGGAGTTGTAGGCGGGTGGTTTGGTCTTGGAGGTTTTGGCCAAGCAGGTATACGGGCATGTGTGTATGTGTGGATTTGCGGCTGAGCATGTGAGGATGGCTAGCGAGCGAGGGGACAGGAGGGCGGGCAATTAAGCTGACGAATGCTTGGCGGACGGCAGGAGGCGGGAGGGGGGAGAGTGTGCGTATACTGACAGCACTCCAGCTGCCTCGTGAGTGCGTTGCGTTC
>BOPP01000014.1:4649743-4668605 GCA_017312745.1 Gryllus bimaculatus | reverse complement strand
TTCGGTATAAATAGTATAGGGGAAGTTATATAAGACTGCGGAAAATAGATTTCGAGATTTCAACGGAATTTTTAGAGTTCCATGATATCAAAAAAGTTGTTTTTTTCAACGTCCGTCAGTCCGTCCGTCCGTCCGTCCGGTGTCTATAAACACTACTAGCGCCTAAACCATGCGTAGGATTTTTACCATGCTCATCTGGCTTGAGTCGAAACTTTGAGATTTTGAAAAAGCATTCTTCAAATTTGGGTGTACTTTACATGAAGCCCTCCCGGTATTTTCATAATTTTCTCAAAAACGGCTCCAAATTTTTTCTTTACATTTGTTTTAAGACTAGAGTAAAATAAAGGTGGCTTAGCTCCTATTTTCACGGTTAACTCTGACTTTTCGAAAAATTCAAAATTGTTCGGGCGTGTTCCTACACCTACAAAATTGAAGATGACATAAACACCACATTGACCTATTCTTTTATTTTTTTAAAATAACTTAGGGGTACTATTTTGACTTGTGTCTCATGTCGTTAATATTTATATTAGTGGCAATTTTTTATATTGTTGTATTTATGAGTACATGTGCTGTAAATAATGTCAAATAAAGTTTCTCGAAAACTCTACCGTTTTCTGTGAAAACTTGCTCAAAAATCCGCAGTTTCAGAAACGCTTAAAAAACACATGTTTTCAAACAGGCAACATTTAGAACGGATAGTAGTAATTACACTCTTTAATATGACGTAAATTTAATTTCTATGTTATTTTTGGTTTTTATAAAGAAATACATAAAAATATTTTTTTTGAAATATCTCTCACGCCGTTGATATGCACATTTCCAGCAAACTTTAAACACTATTGTATTTTTTGAATTAAAGTACTTAAAATCGCTTCAAATTAAGTTTTTCGAAAACTCAAAAATTTTCTGGTAAAAAGAGCTTCAAATTTAGAATATACAATAGAGCTCAATCGCCAGTTTAAAAAAAAAAATGCTCCACATTTTTCAAAGAAAATTGCCATTTAGGACGAGGTTTTACTGTTCTTTAATAATCTTAAAATAATATATCCGCTTTACAATTACGAAATCGAAAAATTAAGAATATGTAAAAAAAAAAATACTTCGTTCGGTGATAGATGGCAGCAGGCCATGCAAGAATATGTGGCAAGTTCGAATAGCTAACCGGGACCAAAGGAAATAGAAAACTAATACGGGAAAGTTTCTGCTATTCTGTAGCAACACTAGTTTCTTTTGATTTAATTGTCAGTTGTAATGACGATGTGATATTTATAGTGTAGTATTTCGGATACTGAATCTGCAGAAAGTCTACTTATAATTTCTGCAGAAACTGTCTATAATTTAATACAAATTTGGCAGAGTGTGGCATGTTGATTTTTTCAAAAGAACGATGATTCATACTGTTAACGATTCAGTTTAACAAAATGTGGAAAAAGATAGTCAATTGCCGTTTTCATATTTCCAAGTCGTTTCGATACTGCAACTACGACTTCCAAATTTGGTAATATGATAATCCGTGCTTCTATATTGTCCTAGCGCTAGCAGCCCTGGACTTGCACCACTTTCTCAGTTACATTTGTCTCAGGTCGTCGCATTTCGCTCATTTCACATGGGTTCGAATTCTATCTGCAATTGCGGTCCTACACATAGCTACGTGGTAACATGCTTCAATTTCAATTTTTCTGAAATATCACCCTCCACTTTCACACCATCTTCTTAAACAAACGCTCCCTTGACTGACTCATCTTTACTTTTATTCTTTTTCTGTCTTCCTTATTTTGGCTAGCACACCATAGAACGCAGTATTCAATCATTTATTCAATACGGTATTCAGTGTTCAAACCGTATATCAGATAAAATATTCTCTATATGTTCAGCATTTGAATTCAATGTTTATCATTCTTTATACATATGTCACTACGGCTAAATAAGATAAATGAATATGTATCGTATCCAGCTATTTGAAACTTTAACGTACGTTGTAAGATTGCTATTCACAAAGGTAATCAATTCAGAAATATTTTTTGGCATCCAGTCCACCTTTTGGTTAAACAATTAAAGACTTGATGCTCACATGATAATATACTCACAATAACTCAAAACGATATAGTTATGTCTTTAGAAAGTAGGAGCTTTTGAAACTTGAGCTTTTTCCCTAATACTTCTATTAAACACAAAAATATAACGACTAGAAATAATAATTAAAGTAGATTTCGCTAAAAGTACAGAAGATACATAAAGAGTACTACAAGAAATTTTAATTGTAGAATCTTCCCTCTTTCTAGCAGTGATAATGCGGCTTCCGGGAATTCCTTGACGATTGCTCGATTCAGTTTGACGCCCGTCATGTCAACCGCAAGTCCCCCCGCGAGCCGCGGCCCCTGCCCTCTGCGAGTTTCTGCGCTTTGACGGATGGGCAGCGCGGCGCCGGCGATTGTGCACTCGCCTCGTTTCGGCACGCTTTTGCACGGCGCTTCGCGCCGCGCGCCAGCTAGGAAGAGTGGGTAAGGGGCCCCGTCCCGCGCCGCTTCCGCCCGCCCGGTCCTGTCCCGCAGATGCGTTTTGTTTTTTTTGTGCGTTGTGTGGCGCCGCTCCGGCGGTTTGCATTCGCGACTCCGCCCTATCCTCGCGCTCCAGCCCCGCCTCGCCCGCCCGGCTCGGGTTTTTGTATTGTCTGTTTTTTTTTGTTGTTGTTCACTGGTTTCTTGCCGCGGCTCATCCCTCGCTACTTTTTTCGTCTTGGCGTCGCTTCCATATTCTCGCCCCGCCCCTCCCGCTCCGCCGGCGTCCTCGCCCTTTCGTCTCTCGCCTGGGGCTCGTCCCGCATCTGCCCGCTTCCGGGTCGCTAACCCTTCGGTTCCCTGTCCACTCTCACGCACCATCTCCCCTTTCACTCTCAACTCTACTCCCGCACGCTCACGATTCCATCGCACACCATCACCTCCCCGTCCACTTTGCTGCGCACTTTCCCGACGCGGCTCCCACTCACTTCCCTCAACTCCCGTCATTCGAGCGCCGTGCAAGATGTGGCATAGTGTTCAGAGTTTGGGTTAACTGGCTTCCCTGCATTTGATGTTTGGGGCGTATTGCTAAGTCAGGAGAGGTGCTACAATTTTCTTCACAATAGTGCGGGATGAATAGGGCATTTAATACCTAACAACTTCAGTAATTTCCGGAGAATGTCCACGTAAATTGCGTTCGTAACTGAAAGAGAGACAGAGCTTTTGACAAAGAAGTTGCGGGAATTAAAAGGCAGTTCGTTTAACGTATCGTAAACGGAAGTAAGTGGGGGGCTACAAAATGCAACGGGTACAATAACCCACAAAGCTGAAACATATTGCTAGAGAAATAAAAAAAACAACATAAAATTTAATAAATTCTTCGCAAGTCAAATGTAGAAACCTGGTATGCACAAGAACATTCGTGTCGAAAGAAACAGTTCAGAGGCATGTTCACACAGTTACCTACTATGTATTCGTTAATTTATAGTAGCGCGCACGTATATTTGTATGTGTTTGTATGACTGTGTGCGTAAGCAAATTCACTTGGATTAATGTATCTTCTCAAACAATGTAATCATCTTTAGTCATTTGACTTCAAGTGAACAATAAATCTGAGTCAACTAGTACATGAATAACTAAAGGGAGGGGTCCTCGATATTTTCGATACCTCGATACTCGGGTGATATCGATAGCGATCGATACTCTCGGAAAGTAACTCGATACTTTCAATTTTTATACCAATCCCCATCTCTTATTACTTTACAGAAAAATTGTCTTCTTCACATTCTTCTCTCTCCTATTTTTCTTCTGTCAGCAACAAGGAAGTGTCTGTTTGGATTCACATACAGTCGTTAAATTAGCCAACTCAACTGAGCAGCTGGAAATAATTGATCAACTCATTAAGACTATACTTTTTTGACCAAGCAAGACTAACGGCGTCAGCATTGGAAATAATTCCTATTATAAATAGTACAAAATTTGTGAACACGAAAACCAAATGAAGTTTATTCAGGACTTGCTGTTGCGAGAAACACCACCCTGGAATATTTAAAGGAAAGATTCAAAGATATCGAACTAAACGAAATATGTTCTATTGCTACATTCCGGGATCCTAGACTGAAAGGTCGAGTTCTCCGCTAGAACGCTTCGTTCGAGACTTCCAAAGAGAGATTATTGGATTTTGTAAGTCAGGAAGCAGAGCCAGTGGCTTGAAAAGATGAGATAAGAGTTTCGGATTTCTAATTTTTATTTTAAACAACCCTATGTTCTCTTAATCACGATTTCGATTCTCCGATATTTTAATAGTTCAAAAAAATTAAAGAGCTCTGTAGATAATTCCGAATAACTCATTTCTAGTATCTATATTTAACAATTTGAAATTAAAGACAAGCATTTATTGTTCAAAATTTTAATTCATTTAATTTATTTTATAGGCATGCTCAACTACTGCACCCCCGAAAATGCATGGCATGTGGTCTCTTTATAGGAATATTCTCAAGAGTGACCATGACACATAATGCTGTGTACACGAAATCCCAGTACACGAGGATGAACTAAATGTGTATTTAAGCTTGGAATTGCTTCCTCCTGATGCAAATGTACTATCTTACTGAAACAAAGTGACTCTCCCTAACTTAAGAAAACGTTCTGTTGGATACCTGTGCATTCCACTAGCTACAGTGTTTTCGGAGAGACTTTTCAGCATATCTGGATTGATATGTGACGAAAAGAAAAATAGAATCGACCCAGAAAAAGTTGATTGTTAATTAGGTAATGTTAGTTTTCCTTAATAAGATTGTTTAAAAACTTTAAAAAATGTATGTTGATCTCAATAGTTTTTAAATATTAAAATAGTAAATGCATGTATGTATGAAGAACAAAATATATCCTTCCAATTCTAATTGAACAACTTTTATTGTTGTGTCTTAAAAGTAGTATGATAATACCCTCAAACAATACCCTCCTGATGCATTCTTCTCTATAATTTACATTCCAAAATTCTTTTAAATACCGTCTTTTATCATTTGCTTTAAATTTTTCAAACGTCTTTCAAGATCCTATTGGAAGTTGCATGTTATTTCCCTATTATCTCATTACTACTTCTCATTTTCCAGTTCAGAAGGAATGACTTGGCCCTCTTGATCTGAAGTTAATAGTTTCCACATGATCTCCTGTTATTTTAATTAACTAAAAAAATTACAAAATAGTACAGAATTTAGCGTACTACTTGCATGTAAATGAAAATATGACCTTAAGTATAATAAATTATAACATTTTCTAAGGTCTACTTCATCAGAAAGTTTGATCCTATTACCTGACCAACAATCCACATACATTGTTTGAATATATAAATATGAATAACTTTCAACAGAATTTGTTACAGAACTGTTTCACGTTAAATGCTGCATCTTTCCCACATCTAAACTAACATTTTTGGAAAAAATAACGAACTTTCCAAATGTGGAAAACAAATTTTAGATAGCAATTCAACACCACTGTTTATTTTTAGTTATAATAAAACTGATACATTGTGTTTCAGCAAAAAACACATATGCATTTGAACGTGTTCTTAATGCTTGTACCTCTAACAGTTTAATAAAAATGAGATAGTCAGGGAATTAGAGAAGAACAAAACCTCTTTATATTGAGTTTTTTCCACAAAAAATTCAATTATTTAGAAAGTAGGTTTCAGATATTTTTAATATGCGCAAATTTTAGCTCGCTTTTATTCGTATCAAGGAATAAGTTATCAAAAAATTTTATATAACATTATCTAATGTCATTAAACCACGAAATACATATTCATTAGTCATTAAACTACGAAATATTTTCGTGATCTAATTTTGAGAACGTGAGAGAGCTTGAAAAAATTACGTTTGTGTAATTTTTAATAAGTCAAAATTTTTAATCAAAATGACACTTGCTCACATAATTCAGAAAGAAATACTATATTGGTAAAACAGTGGTCAAAGAAAATAATCGAAGCCGTTATGAGAAAATCGTGTTTGTATTTTTTTCTGGAATATTTCCCCGATTTAATCAACATTTTGCCATTAATATTGTAAAAACCAGTACACAATAGTAATCAATCCTCAAAATAAGTTTGAATCAGCAAATATATCTTTAGATTCAATAGTAAAGGTTTAATCTCTGCATCGTTTTTTCGCATTATTATGTAACTTTCTGTACATAACATATACATTCCTTATGCACCATTAACAAGAAAGTAAAATCCTCTGAAGACATACAAAAACGACATATCTAGAAAAAAAACTAAAATAACTTATTACAAAATTGAAAATTACAGTTAAAAAATAAACATCATGATTTACCAGAAATTAGATAAAATGTTTTCCAAAAAATTCATTTTAGCTTTAAAAAAATTCTCATACACAAGTTATGGGGTCCCAGATATAAAAAAAATAGTTTATCAAAAATGCGTCAGTCCGCCCGCCTGTGTGTCTGTATACGCAACTGTTAGTACGACTACGAATATGTAACACTCTGTGCTACTGTCTGTGTTATTGTCTGTGCCATTCTTTGTACCATTATATTCGCGACTGTACAATTGACAATTAAAATAACCCCAAAATAGTTAATAAAATTTCAAAAGATTTTTATTAGAATTCCTTTACACGGTTTTCAATAACGTTTTTGGAATTATCAATTATTTCCTGCGGGCAAGAGAAAATTGTGACAAATAACATCCATCGACCAAGACTCGAACCAGCAATCTTCCCTCCTATGAAGAGCTGAGTCCGTAAATGCGAATTAGCCACCTCTTGGGTTTTACGAATACATGATAGTAATAAGAATATGGTGGTTTCAGTTCTAGCTTTAGGAAGTCGAAAAATCGAGGAAACGCGAAAAAAATGTCCTTTGGCCGACCAAAAAAGGTATCTCGGAGAGAATTACTCCCAACTGAAATCTTAGTTTAGACTAAAGAGATTACAAAAGTAACTACTCCGAGACAATCTGTGTCATTCTATAGCACAACCAGTTTACATATTATTTATTTATTTATTTATTTATTTATTTATTTATTTATTTATTTATTTATTTATTTATTTAAAAAGCTAATTTTCTACAACAAACGTTTCCTGAGGCAAAATTATCTTCAATTTTGTAGTTTTGAATTGTTTTGCAACTTTCGAAAAACCGAGCAATACCCGAAAATATTTCTTACTACATACTACATATGCGGAGAAAATTTACAAAAAATTGTAGTGAATTTTCAGAAAAAAAGTTTCTTAAATTTAACCTCACAGTTTTACCATCAAACGATTTTTTTTATGAAGAATCAACAATACATGGATTATGGCTACACCACGAGTTAGAGTTTTTATAAAATTTAGAAACAAAATGTATCTACTTCTTGGTTACCAGAGCCCAGCAATAAGATTTTTCTGGCGAAATGTCGGCCTTTTATGGCGCACGATTACATAACTTGTTACGAAGAATTCGTATGGCGAGAAAGTAAAAAGGGTTTCTTTGTGAAAATTTTTTATCAGACTTTACATGGGCATTGTTGGGCACTTTTATTTCTGTTCTGTAATATGTTATTTTTCTTACATCTCAACCTGGTTTAAAAACATGAACAGTTTGAAATTATTTAATTCAGTTCATATTAAATTAGGCATTTAATTCAAGATACGTTGAATGAAATGTTATTAATGGATTCACTAATCCAAAAAGAGTAATTAGCAACATTGACGTCGCCAGCTCATATTATTCCGAAAAAGTGAGAGTGGCCTGCACTCTACGCAACTCATTAATAGAGATATACATTCAGTATAATGTGAATGAAATGATAATCGCAAAAGTACACATGAACAATACGGCCAAATATACACATATTTTATGAAAGCTCTTTGAAAAATGACGCAAAATTCTCTCCATAGCAATTGTACCATATTCTTCTATTCATTCATTCCCAGATGTAGTAATTTCATAGTTTATAACTCTGAATGAGATTGAGGCCATCGCCATAATGGTTTCAGGAGCAATAATAAATAATCCGATTTAATTATTGATTTTCAAAATGAATATACGTCTCGGATATTATTTTCTACAATTGTATAATAATTCAAAAGAGTATTCCTCTCAATAAAGGACGAAGAGAGTTCCAATGAGTAGTAGATGATAACGAATTGGAGCAGTGATTTTATCAGTTTTTATAATCACGTCCTCCTTCATTACTCATACGCAACAGTGAGCAGCGAGATTCCGTTTTTCCTCGCGTGTTGTGATGTGTGGCGTTAGACGTTACGAACTTTACCCATGAATAGTACATTATGAAACGATGATGTAATGATGAGTATTAATACACAAGTGTGATATTACAATGCGAGTGAGAATTGTAAACTTCACACGAGTATATTAACATCCATTATATCGAGTTTCATACGATACATTTTCTACAACTTGCAGTAACTTTTACAAGTTAAATTTATACATTGAATCATTTCATGGCAGTTGATAAGCAGAATTCGGGTAAGGACGCATAGCGGACAGTGCCCTAAACTACCTACAGCAGTTGGCTTTGTTTTATCAGAGAGCCGGCGAGGAAGTACAAAAGTTGCTGCAATAATTCCCACGTACCCATTTTCGTCTTTTCTCCTATATATGGAGGTGTCAAATCCATCTTTGATTCATTAGACATGTCAAACTAATCAATTAGCCGGTTTTTAAGGACTATCACACATCAACAACACAACACGAATTGCGTTTAGATCTATCTGTGATTGGTCAAGAACCTGTATTTATTCATTCATTCATTGATTCATTCATTAATTCGTTCGTTCATTCATTCATTCATCATTTTTTATTTATTATATTCAGGATTATAATATATTAATTCCATCTTTATTTTATAACATTTCAGGTCATTCGTATACAGTAGAAAGATAATAGCGGCTGACGCATGACGCATTCAATCAAAATTCGTAAATATCGGATTTATTTACATGAAGTTATTTAATGCACCATCTTTTTAAATTAAAATTTTATTCGCTAAATAATTCTATTAAGTACCACTCATGTATAATAAATTATTACCTGCTCTCTATTCGTGGCATTGTTTATGAGAATTGCAAGAGTGATGCTTACAAACTTTTCACACAAAACAATAGTTTTTATTTAATTAAAACCTTCTAAAATGAATTAAAAAGCTTCAGAAAAGCATCACAACTGTCATGTTCCATCCAAGAACCTGGAAATTATTCAAGAAAGTCAGCGGATTCAGCCTCTTTATCGCCCTCAGAGCGAAGCCAGGAGCTATTATTGCCCTCGTGGAGGAATTCTCCTCATGAATGTTCGTTAAGAGAACTTCCACAAAGTAGCACAATTACGATCATATTGCTTTCGTTTTCCTTTAAATGTAATAGTCACTAAGACAAGGATGAACAGACTACCATTAAAGTATTCAAGTAATGATACATCGTTATATAAACGATAAGCATCATTTATCGAATGTAGGTTTCTGTTACAAATGAACGCCTGTACAAAGTATTGAAAGCTCATTTCTCTCCAAAAGCAAAATCATCCAGGTTCAAAGAACCGACCACAAAGCGTCAATAGCAGAAAGTAAAGAGAGAAACTGACGAAATGTTTCGCAAATCCAGTAAGCCTATGTGTCTCAACGCCTCTGGTTTCGTGCATGCTAGCTGCAAGCTACCAGAGTCCAGACGTATGTGCGAATAGCACGATGCTGTGGACGAGTAACCAATTAATACTTTTTGACGTAGTCGTAATGACGTATGCGGTTCAAATAAAATGCGTTGTGTCAATTTTACACGCAACCTGCATAAACCAGTTATTGTATGTTGTCAAGAGCGTCTAGTGGTAGTGTCTGACCAGTATCGCGAGGTGCTGTTAGGTAATGCAATGGCACAACCGAAATATGCATGATTACTACATGAATTACTCATCAAGTTTGTAAGGCTCGCTTCACTGGCAACAAGTGGCAGTGGAAATTGCAACACAATAAAAATGCAATGAAGTGTAAACTCTACTTGAGACAAACTTAATATAGGAAGAGTGGTCTGCATTCACGGTCTTCTATCATCGTACCCATTAATACCATTGCCACATATGTCCATCCAACTATCATTGAATACTAGTAATGGGAAACGCTGCAAGTGCTTCTGATTGTACTCAGGCGAATAATTTGAGAAAAGTTTCCTTGCAGTGCAAAATGACTCAGATGAGTGTATAAGTTTGCATATACCATGGATAATTTGTTCCGTCGCATGCTGAATGTACGGAATGAGTGAATTTTGTGTTTTTATAGATTCCTATTTCGTTTTAATTGTGTATCCTACCTATTCAACGTGAGTTTAGGATTAGTGCAGATTCTAGTGAGTAACAGTCGTAGTATTAGAAGAAGAATCGATCAACCACATGGTCGAGTCACCCCACCGCGGATATTGTGTTACCATGTCAAAGAATTCGTTACTTACTGAATTCAAAATCAAGAAAAACGCCAGCTACATTAAGCCTCCCGCTGTTCTTAAATGTTAATATCTCGATTTCTGTCAAAGTTAATCTCATCTTTTTTCTGCCTTAAGACTTTCGTATTTGTGAATATGGACAAGATCTACAATATAACGACATAAGCCTCACATTGGCCAAAATAACGAGATATTAACATTTACGAATAGTGAAAGGTCTAACTGTGTTTGTTGTTACTGTCGCAAAACATTGAGTTGTTTTTTATGTCTTTATCAATAATAATGACAATAATAATAATAATAATAATAATAATAATAATAATAATAATAATAAAATATCCGGATAGCCGAGACCACATAGACAGTAGTGCAGTGGTGATCTCAGATCGCGGGTTCCAGTCCCGCCTCTGGCATGGGTGTGGTGGTGTATATATGTACATTACATCATTTCATCTTCCAATTTTCTCTCGCCAGACTAGCAGCCGCTGAGCGAATGTAAAAAATCTGTGTTCAAGACTTTAAACTTGATATAACCTCCTAAAAAAGAGCCAGTCACGACTCTTTGCCACGGGAAAAATGCCAGTGAAATGCGGGCAAATTGCAGTTCTCCAGAATAGCCATTTTACGCAAGATAAAATCAATAACAATCAATAATGAATAATAATAATAATAAATTCCAATAATAAATAATAATAATAAATCAATAATAATAATACAAATAATATCAAAACCAATATACTAGTAATTTGACCAATGAATATTTGTCACAAGATGAAATGTCAAATTACACCATATTTAGACTAAAACTAATAAATAAAAATATTTATATTTTCAAGCACAAATGCAAAGTAAGAACAAGAACTTTTTCGTAAATTCTACTGTCAATAAAATTTTCCTCCCATGCAACGTAGGAAATTGCTTCCATACAGTTCTGCAATAGCTCTTCGGGCTAGATTATAAACCCGCAAGTTCCATCTTGGCGTTCCTTCGTCCGTCCTGCACCGCGCCATAGCCTCCCATCACTCATGCCCCTGCTTCTCGCGGCTTCCGCCAACGGTCCCCCTACCATCCGTCACACCATGAGTCAACCTCTGTTCCCGGCCTCCTCCCACACGCCTCCGCCCACTCCCCGCCTCCGCTCAAACCCCGCCTCCGCTCAAACCCCGCCGTGCGCCCTGGCGCCTCTCCGCGGCCGCATTCTTTTTACGTCAGGCCCCGCGCTGTTCGCCCAACGGCCCTGGGTTTTTTTGCGGGCTTAGACCGTGTAATCCTCGAGTAGAGAAACGGCCTCCCTGTTGAACAGCGTGAGTGGTCAGCCCTTCATATTGCGGTTACTCTCTTAGTTGAAGTGATGAACTTCCTTTGGGATAAAACTTGCATTTTACGTTTATAGGGTAGTAAGTATTATTCGTAAATTCACAGCTATTGAGAGAGTCTTTGGATTATTAACTCACTTAAAACTTTAATACATTATTAAACAACATGTTTTTATGAGGTACTCTCTTAGCTAGGGCGAAAGTCGCTTGTCTTTCACTACTGTGGTTCCGGGTTCGATTCCCGTAAAACCTTGTGTGAAATTTGTTACGACAAAACGAGTTTGCATGCTAGTTCAACCTCCGTGAAGCGCCCTAAAACCCTACCCCTATCTTTCTTCGTTCCCAAGTCTGGCCAATGGATAGATGACGCAGGGCGCGTGCGAGACGCGAGTGCAAAGACGGTACCTGTCGGCGATTCACTGACTTGACTGCAGGTGACGTGTCTACGACTACTCAACGGCCCTTAGAGGAGGGAGGCTGTAATGGAAGATAGCTCCGAAAATTGTAAATATCAACGGAAGATTAGTGCGCTCCTTAAAGGGCTGGAGACGCGTTGCGTCTATTAAGACGCAACAAATTAAAAAAACAACAAAAAAACTACTTAATCATGGTAAATCAGGCCTTCGGAGTGTATCAAAACTACATTAAGTCACGCGAGTTTTAGAAATGAACTTCATATGCATTATTAATATCAAAATAAAACTGGACAAATTAAATAATTAAAAAACTCAACTATTTAAATTTTAATTTAACTGGACTCTTCAGGAATGTGTGAAAAGGAAAAATACCTACGTCTAATTCTTTTCTTCTCTCGGATATTTTGCAGTTTTCTTCGTATCCCTACTCTCGAACAAACGTAGGAGATTTGTAAAAATCGATAAAGACAACCCACAGGAGCTATTGAATGATAGGGAATCAATCCCTCGCCAAAAACCTTCACGGTCTGCTGTTGTGAAGCTACTATTTACCTGACGTTCAAAATCCGCATAGCATCGGTGCTCCAACCTCGGACTACCCGCTCTACTAAGAAGCGAAACTACATTATGCTGTACGCGTTCTGTAACATTAAATTGCATTAACGTATTTGTAATAGAAAGTGGTCCAAATGTTCCATATTGAGGGAGGCCACCTCCTCTAAATGCAGAATCAAGAACACGACACAGGGGAAAGACACACACGCACACGCATACGCACGCACACGCACACGCACACTCACACACACACACACACAAATGTATCGTCCATCCCCTCTATAATATTATGCTAAGGAAAGATGACTCTTTCCAACCTTTTGTATGAAACAATCGTCACAAAACTCCGTACAGGTGGTGCTTCTGTTAATCCTGGAGAGGGAAATATATTACAGTCCTACATCAAACATATTTAATTCGTGTAAACTATGTGGCGGAAGCGTTACTCTGTGTTCCATGAGGGTGGGGGGTGTTACTTTAGTATCACTTGGAATTGCTCTTACTTCTCTTAATGCTGAAATTGTTTTTACAGTTCTCCCTTATAAATGTAAGAAGAGAAATATTCTAATCGTGCGTCGGAAAACGGATACTTTTGGACAGAAAAACTATTATTGTCGGGCCCTGGTAACGAAAAAGGACAAAACATGACTTCTTGGATGTCCGGGTGACGCCGCGTCGTTGGCTGAGAGACCGACATTTCGCCTGTCATATCGCAGGCTTCTAACTACCCTGAGGAAGCCTGCGACATGACAGGCGAAACGTCTGCCTCTCAGCCAACGTCGCAGCGTCACCCGGACAGCCAAGAAGTCATGAACTCGAGCTGCGGAAGTCTACGTGTACAAAGGATAAAACATGTTCTTATAAAATGTAAATTACTTCTTCTAACACGATGTGTAGCTGGAATAAATGCTTTGAGGGCCCTTGATACACGATTGAAAATTCGATTGACGGCAAAAGTCTGTCGATCTGTCTGCCCGTCCGTCCGTCCATCTGTCTGTCTGTGGTCAACGCTAGCATAGCTAAACAGTTCAGCCAATTTTCTTCAAACTTCATTTTCTCCGATAGATCTGAACGAATTCGACGCTTTGTTGGGTGTTCAAACATATTTTGAATTTTGAGGGTACTTTACATGAAGCCTCAACTATATTTTCAAAAATAGCTCCAAATTGTTTTGATGAAACTTTCTCCTCGGATGGAGTAAAGTAAGCTGAAGAGAATGGTCCAGGTCGCATTTTCTTTAAAATTACTAATTTTTTGAAAATCGCAAAATTTTAATTTTTTTGGCTTCTTCAACTACAGTATTTAAGACGGATATTTTTTCCTTAATGAAATCTATTCTCTAAATCTTGAAATAAGGTGTCAAGAGCAGGTATAACAATCTGGTGCTAGTTCCTTTTTCAGAGAAATCTCCTTATTTTCGAAAATTACCAAAAGTTAACATTTGAAAATCGCAAAATTGAAGATAAGAGATTTTTGCCTTAGACAAAGTCTGTTGTACTTAATCAAAAGATGCCATGTTCAATTTTGTTACAAAACAGTACTTTTCGCGTATTTTATGCTTGAATGTTGACTCAATTTCTGACATGTACATTTTTTCAAGTTTCCAGGGGAGCAAATGTAATGTTTGAAAGTACACCAAAATCAGAAATTGTTGCCAACTAATTCTATGAAATAATTATATAGCTTATACATCTTATCGTCGATTCTAATGATTTCAGATACATTGCCGTAATCATTTCTAACTATAATCTTCTTTGTTTTAAGTTACTGCAGTACATATTATGTTTTGTCACACTATATTTCTCGTGGATATGTGATGTC
The DNA here is from genome assembly GCA_017312745.1 of Gryllus bimaculatus. Taxonomy (NCBI): domain Eukaryota; kingdom Metazoa; phylum Arthropoda; class Insecta; order Orthoptera; family Gryllidae; genus Gryllus; species Gryllus bimaculatus. The sequence goes on along the minus strand of BOPP01000014.1, from coordinate 4,654,044 downwards.
CGAACATTATTATTCAAAAATGGAACAAAGAAACGCTTTAAGTTTCAGTGTGGTTAAATTTATCAAATACCATTATTGTATATTTTCATACTCATAAATGAAAACTATTTATTTATTTATCTTCAAAAACATTTAAAAACTGTGTGATGCACGTTGATTATAAAAAGTTAACTAATTCTTCTATTATTAAATTAAAAAATACGTAATAGAAACCGTGTTAACATTAACAGAAATCTGTCTCATGGCATCAAATGATGTCACTGTAGTGCCTCGGACGGAGAGGTCTTTGATTCGAGTCCCGACGGTGGCAGCATTTTCGACACTAGCTAGTTAGCTAGGTCGAATTCAGTCGCTGCCTGGAGAAGAATTCCAGCGGTCTGCTATTCTACTCGGTAGATTTGTGTGCTTTCGTTGATCAAAACGAGGCTTATACAGGAGCAGTACTCTAACAAACCGGTCACGGACCGGGTGCGATCTTTCCTTCCTCTTTCTTACTCTATCCTCACCCCTTTTTTACACGCACTTACATTTACATGCACTGCATTATCAAACATGTCGGAAAAATCAGTCGGGAACCTTAGAGCTTGTCACGGCTGGGGCGATACCCCTGGAGAGATATCTGGTTGAGGAAACCTTGTTAGCTAATGGCAGGTCGGCACCGGATCTCACCAAACAGCGGGGGAAGCCAGCTCTCGTGGAAAACACGTGTACTACAGTTACGGGAATAATGATAATAGCAATTGACCCGTCCGGAATCACTAATCAATCAATCAATTAATAAAAATCGTACATTAGGCTCCATACTCTCTTTTTTGAGAATATTCACTTGACAGCGTTGTCACCCTTTTCATTATAACTATCATCGTCATCTTCATGCGATGAATAGTCAGGACCAAAATATTCTTGCTGTAGTGATTAGAGAATTTGAAGAACTCATGATAGGTAATATCAATAAATCGTATGAGACTCAGTAGATCTCGCTTCTTGCCAGTATTTATGGTTAGAGTTTCGCTGTACGTAGGTGAAATCTGAGAAAGAACACTTCTTAGAGTAATCGGGCAACCTTTAGTCTCTCGTCTCAAATATAGTTGCCGGAATGTTTCCTCATGGGACTAGGAATATTTACAAGTTATTACTGCACAATTTGGATAACTGATTTGTTTGATTTGTTAGCCCTATTATAATGATTTGATTTCCATTTCTTTCGCCTTACAGAATCACCACCACTCGAGTCTGAATCCGAATTATTAGGGTTTTAATCTTCTGAACTGTATTCAAATCCCAAACTTTTCCGTTCTGCTACCCACTGTTCATTTCATTCACTACCTGGAACATTATTGACAACCTCTTAAGAAAATGAAATGAGTAATAATTTAGTGTTAAATGTACATGATGGTTAACGATTATTAACTTACCTCCATTTACTTGATATAACTCATTCAATAAAACCGACTCAATAATTTTCTCTGTTCTGCTTTTAATCCTCTTAGTGCATTAATCAAAAAGTAACCCTACTGCTTTTTCCTGTCCCCCGAGTTATGTTGCTTACGATATAATCTACTAATCGAGATACTTTTGGATTTATTTTTGAATTTTCGATCCTCCTTATCAGAGGTTATTAGGAACTGGTTTGGGTTTGAGTACAAAGCTCTTTGCACTTTAACGAAACAAATGCGAAACATTCGCGTGAATCTAATTAGTTGATACTGTTCTCACAAAGAATCCACACACACACACACAGGCTCTTATAATACACTGTATTATGTTGATTATCATAAAAAATGCGATGATAAAATGTTCACATTTTAATAGAGAATACAACAACCGCGCCTATTAAACAATGGTCTTACTTTCTCTATACTCTAAAACGAAATGTAGAAGTTGACACCTCGTAAAGGCATATTAAAATTTACTTTTCACATTTTCTGGTCATAAAACGTCTTTCCGATCATTAAGGCTGTTCATGCTTTTAGAATCTTCAATGAAACGTAGTTTAAGTTGGTAGGTACGAGAAATTACCCCTCATTGGATTGGACTTTTATTACTTACTGTACATGAAGGCACACGGAAACGAATAACGGCTGTCGCAAATGGTCAAATAACCCATAAAATAACTCGCTTTATACACATAAAGAAAGAACTTTTATGACTTGCTTCGGTTTATTGGAACGATGAGGGCAATAAATCAAAAAAGAGATTTAAGCGCAGGGACAGGGTGGTTTTACTATATGTTGCAAAATATGTCATTTTAACACACACTTGAGTTAACTTTAGGACAAGTTATCGTTTTGGTATTTTCTCGCACAGCAATTCACGGTACTCGACCGTTAATTTAACTTTGAATTCTTTTTTAAAACTGCTCGTGGGGTGGCAAAAAGTATTGCTTTCTGGACGTTGTATTGAATGGCTAAAAGAAATTTATGGAAAGAAGAATTATTACACAAGCGTAAAATAATGATTAATGGTTTTGATGATGTAATTATCATGTGATTTAACTTTCGTAATACTGACCTGTTAATACATCTGCATAACGAATACCAGCAGAGGAATGAAAAGGTAATCGTAATGGCCGCCTGTCTTTACGAAATTAACAGCCTTCGATCGTTAAGGAACCACGTGATCTTCAAAGTAATGAACTTCGAAAATAAATGAGAAACAACATAATAACACACTCATCCAAAACACATAAAAAAGTAATTTTTAAATAGTTCAAGTAAACTATTCTCATTTTCTAACTTATAATTTCTCTTTGCAGTAAAGCTGATTGAAAAACCATTATTATTACTAACTTCTAGTCCTTCATAAGAAGTCGAAGATGTCGACTTCGACGTACTACAATTCCTTGATGATAATGCAATCTCGTCGGTGTAGTATAATTGTTTATAAATTTTCATTTTTTCAACACCGATTGTTCAATACACTTTTCTGTTACTGACGAGGACTCCCAACCTCCAAGTTTTTTCAATGAGAGCAGTTTGCCGTTTTCGACTAGCATTGTGGCCGATAATCGTCAAAAGCAATGCCGTGTCGTGGAGCACAGGGAAGTCTAATTTTTAAAATTCCGCTGTGTTTTTTGGATCATCTCCTAGTGTGTGAATACCCGGAACCTGTTTAGTGCTTTTTCCATTTCTACAACCCAGAAAAAAAGCGTCTAGTTTCTAGGTCAGATGGGCGTAGGTCTGCGTATATTTTTGTACAAATGATACAAATGAACATGGGCGTAGGTCAGAATATATATTTTTGTATAAATGAACATTTTTAGTAATCAAAAGTCTAGCCTTATTCTAGGTACCTTTACCAAAATTAATCATTTTCTACCAGAAAAGTGGTCTAACATGTTCTTTTGATAAAATATTGATTTTCTTGTAAATATAACCTTCAGATTTTCATCTCAAAATAAGTACAGTTTTCCGAATCTGTGAAATGAATTAATGTGTCATTTACTAAACAAAGTTTCTTAACTGAAAATAAAAACTCAAAATGTGCATTATTAACCATGATATGAAAGTCTTTTCTTTAACTGAAAAAAACATTCTTTCATCACTGAGAATTTGGTCAACAATGATGTGGGAGAGTAAATCTCTGATCTTTCTTTGACATACACCAGCGTAACTGCATCATTTACAATGTCAATATTCTGGCATTTTCTAAATAACGGTTCCAAAGTTTCAACGAAACTTTCCATATTGGAGACATTTTAATCTTCTATAACATTCTTAAAGTCAGTTTCAGTTCCACTATTAAGGCACCGAAATATTGATAAAAAACGTTCAGTTGGCAACAGATGGGAACAAGGTGGAGCAAAATGGAAAAGCTAACCCAGACGAAAGAAATTCGAAAATTAACTAGTACAGAAAGTCTGCGTCATTTTGAAGCATAGTAGTTGTGGTTGCTAGTTGATATTGTAGTTGATATTTGCACAAGTTTAAACTCTTTCGATTTTTTTGCAACTACGGTAATGAAGATATAATTGTTTTCCTTAATGAAATTCCTTCACCAAAAACAGTCCTTCGATTAAGAACATGTTCATTTTCAAAAAATGTGACGTTTTTGGGTAATCTTGTGAAATTAAATCCATGTTAAAATTCAGTTCTTCAAAAAAGAATGCAATTTAAAAAAATGTCCTTAAGCTTAATTTTGTGATGATTGTGAATTTGATAACACGTCGCGCCAATAATTCCTCTTTGTGGTTGAGAAATGTTAAAGATGTACGCAGTAAATTTTAATGAATGTGTTATGTTAGTTTCATAAGAATTCGTTTTTGCACCTAATGCTGTAAGATTAGTAATAAGTTATAGAGG
>BOPP01000014.1:4630376-4645238 GCA_017312745.1 Gryllus bimaculatus | reverse complement strand
CCAGCTGAAAGGTGCACTTGTACAACCGCAGGGGTTGCGGATAAAGGCTTCCGCCTAGGGGCCCACCCTGTGGAGAAAATCCTTCTGGTAGTACAAGCAAAGTGTCGTAGGTCGTGTACTTACCCCGTCCACAGCACGAACTCCACGTCACCGTGCTTGGCCTTCATGGCGCGCGTGGCGGACTCCACCAGGGCCCACGGTGCGTCGCACGCCTCGTCGCCGAAGCGCCCGGCCGCGCGGCCCGACGCTCGCTTGTCCGCCTCGTGGCAGTCTGCGCACACACGCCCAGCGCGCAGCTCCCTTAGCACACACGCTCAACGCGCACGCTCGCTCAGCACACACGCTCAGCACACATGCCCAGCGCGCACGCTCGCTGAGCACACACGCTCAGCGCGCACGCTCGCTTAGCACACACGCTCAGCACAAAAGCTCAGCGCGCACGCTCGTTTAGCACACACGCACAGCGCGCACGCCCACCGCGCACGCACGCCCATGCTTGGCAGGGAGGCAACAGCAAAGGTCAGCAGGTGAGAATACGCGTGTGGTAATGGGAACAAGTGGGAAATATCTCTACAACGCAAAGTTTTAAAAATTAATCTAGTTCAGCACACTGCGAATTCAGTACATGCTGCAGCTATGCAGGAATAATGTCGGATGTATGATTGTATAAGTTGTGAAATACGTATTAAAGGTACAAAAGAGGGAATATGTGAACACGCGGTTCACTCCACGCTGTTTGCAATATAGTACATGTCTGACAACTAAACAGAAAACATTGCACATAACGTGTTGATATTCTAAAGAGATGTGTTTTAGTTACAAAAGAGATTGAATTTTTGTGAATGTTTGAATTTGTGGGTATAAGGTAATTTTGTTTTGATGTAAGTGGTCATAGAATATATTTTTACATTATTGTATTTATGCCTTATATCTAAATTATCTGAAAAGGGAAAATAAACGGGTTCGAAATAATGTAGGAATACATTAGATAAAGAAAACTCAATATCTAAACAGAATGTCAATAATCTTAAAGAAAAAATTTGTAAACCAATATGACTCAGAATCAGGAAAATAATGAAATTTCAAAGGAAATAATGTTGACAGGGAAACAAATGAAAGGGACATAACGCATTCAGTCGGCAAACAAATTTTAAATATCTTTGTTCAGTGAGAGAAATTATGATATCCCAACAGTTACTGAAGATCAAGTGTTTACAACCCTTTCAATGTTAGTGCAAAGATGAAGAGCAAACAGTAATGAGGTAATATACTGAACATTCTGCCTCAAATAAACTTTGTGTCTTACAACGAAAGAGTGAGTGATAAAAACGGAAAACTGGAAACAATCTTTTAATGCAAAAGAATGAAAGACAAACATTTTCCAAATTATTGTTCTAGGAGAAAAATAACAATTCCAATATGAACGCTGAAGTTATGTAAATGATGCAAGATTAACTAAAAGAAAAAAACATATCAAAATATCGGTGCGAATGGTAAGACAAGTTAGAAAATGTCTAAATAATTAAAAAAACTACTATTTAATTATTTTGGCCGGAAGTAGACATTATCTCACGAACATGATATGCAACGAGATTCCTGGAGAACATTGTTGTATCGAAGCAAGAAAGGCCAGCTGCAACCGAAATATTCGGTTAATAATAAAAATGAAAAATGAACCCCCAATCTGCCATAAAGCTTTGGAAACGCTTCCTGGAACAAGACTCAATTAGAATTTCACATGAGAGATTGGTATGCATTATGAAGCCTCTAAAGCCGCTTCCGAACGAAAATTAATGTCAAAGCTCTGAAATTTGTGATGAATAATTATTGGACGATTAGCAAATTTTCGCCCAGCACATTTTGTAATTTCAGTAATAAAAAATACATATTCCCGTGGGGAGAGAGCAGAGGACAAAGAATTATGAAATGACAGGGATGATAGGGAATAGAGAATAGAGATTGAAGGGCGGGCAGTACAAGGGAAGGGGTACGATGTGCAATATTGACTGCGAAGACCGTATAGTGACAAATCCCACACTAAAGCTAAACAATGATTATGGAATCCAATGTGAAGCTTGCTTGAACGGCATTGTAATTTTTTTTGGCTGTCATTTTTTTGTATTTTCTTACTGATTAGAAAAGATAATCTGGGAGAGTTACCTGTACTTAAAGACACCTTCTCATATTTACTCACTTGTTTACATGTATGAAAATAAAGAATATTTCAAAGTTTTACTTTCATATGGTGCAAAATAGTGTTGTGAATCTATTGAAGGGCAAAGGGTGGGATACAATGATAGTGGTATGTGCTAGTGCGGTGATGTATACTATAATTTAATTAGTATATGCTCCACTCAAAGAAATACATTCTTGCGTCGGGTTTCAAATAATTATAAGTCAATAAATCTTTCTGTAACTGCAATCGATTACCATATCACTAAGTTATCCCACAATGTGTATAATAATATGCCATCAATTCCACATGTCCCAATACAGTGTAGGCAATTTCCAAGAAGCACCACCATAATAAAAAATAAATTTCCAAAACAAGATTTTTACATAAAATTTGCTAATTTGGATGATTCTTTCTAAAGTGTTCAGTAGATGCTCTCTCCCTAAGAAAATAGTTATAAAATAGTATTAGATTAGTATTTTAATATAGATAGTACGCGAGAAAACTTGTGAAAAATTTACAATGTTAGACGGAACCAACTCTTCATAATAATAAAAATGTGAAAATATTGCAATCGAACAACATTTATAGACTCGAACAACTCTTACATTTATAACAAAATAATTAAACAACTTTAATCGAAAACCTTTTACGTTTATTACAAAATAAAGATTAGGATAAAAAAGTTGACAATTACACATAATGAAGGCGTACTCGACATTGACCAACGAGGTTATTTTCCGACAAGATTGACGTTAGTGCTTTGAATGCATACGAAATCTTCACAAAATTGATTCAAGAATAATGTCAGTGGGAAAGGGGTATTATGCAAGTGGCAGAGGAATACTTTCGTACTTGTATGAAAACATGAGTGAGAAACCCTATTAATTTGAAAAGAGCCCAAAATTGTCTCCATGTCTTCCGGATTCACAGGAACACATGTTTGTAAGTCTTATAGATGGTTCTAAAGAAAATAAAGAGGTAGGTAAGGGGAATATTTACAAATGTTAATATCGTGGTAAAACTGTTTTAAATCCTTTGTATTCAGGTTGTTAGTCTCTTTCCAGATGTCTCTTCGAAAAAGACAAAAAACAAAATCACAGTGGTTATGTGCGAAAACAAACGTTTACCAGAACATTAAAACTCAACATTCGGTGCTACAGTTGTGAAAAACGCCTTATTATGCGTTAATGGTTTAAAAACCAGTTTATTTAATAATAAATACCATTACGTTCATTACTTCATCTCGGACCCAAATTAGTGTTTTATTCAGACGGAGCCTCTGAGGCCCATGAAGTGGAAAGTCACCAAATCTGAGCCACGCACGTTGAAGAGTTAATTAGATGTATTTTACAGAGCTTTATACTGTATTTTCTGTGCTAGTGTAGTATCGATATGAAGGAAAGCTATTCTCTTTTGGGAATTTTTGAACGTGGGAATGAGTATCAATTATTATGACTCATTTGCGAGACCAATGTCAGAAACTGAAAATTTATGAAAACAAAAGTATTCACGATATTACTCATAGACACAGGGATAATTCTAACAATCTAATTATATTCTAATGTAAATCTTTAAATATGTAACAAGAACGGTGTGTTTTAGAACAGTAGCTTGCAAATGCCTTCTTCGATAAAGCACTTGATAATAAATACACTGAAAGAATGCACTCTAGAGAACAACTCTTCTGGAAGCGTTTGGATTAGTTTCTCGTACACAGTATTTTGTAGTGGGTAGAGACCGTTGTCTTAAAGAACATTGACAAGAAGAGCTGCACGTACCCATTTTTTGTAATTTTTATTATTAACTTTAATTCTTAATAAATAACTTTTAATATTTTTACACTGAATAACCAGACAACAGTATGTTTAAAACGTATTTTATTGAGATTATTCATAGTATATTTTCAACATATGTAGTTATTTTCAAAGCACACCAAAAAACCAGTAAAACAGTAAAAACAGTAGTTCAGCAGTTCAAGACAGTAAAACATGTTGGTGACACCTGATTCAAACACTTTTCTGAATTCGAATTAAATCACAAGTTATTAGCATGTTACTGTTTGGTTTGATGAAAATGAAGTATTGCAACAGCAGAGACAATTGCGATATTTCTGTTTAAATATCGCATTACAACAAAGCAATTGCTTAACTTTACGATTCGAATCCCACTTCTCAAAATGAATAAACATTTAGGAATAAGCATTCCAAAACTGTCGGCTTTGAGATCACATAGAATTCTGAGAGTGATACTAAGAACATTACGAGATTGTGTGCTGCACAATTAGGAAAACGACCCTCCGAAACGTACAGGTACTTTAGAGCTTTGTAATTTGCAGGCAGCGGCATTCTCGCAAACTTTATGCGTAAGTTCATGGTTAAAGCGAGTCCTGAAACGCGTGTCTGCATCTATTCACGTCACAACCATCAAATTGCTTGGGTCTTCGAGACTTCTGTTCCCTCAGAGGTGTACGATCAAGATGGAATTTCATAACTGCAAAGAAGGGTACTAATTTGTTCCAAAACACAAGGCAAAGGAAAAGTATACCACAAATCTTGCAGTATGTATTACAAAAAATGTTGGATTTTATTTGAAATGCCACTTAGGTTTCAGAATGTATCATACTAACAAAGTGAGATTATAAATAAAATCTTTAAAAACATTTTAAAAATTTCAAAGGTCGCGTTAACTACTAGATCATTGGCGACGACATTATTTTTTTAAGGTTAAGGTATTCGTAAAGACCTGTCCGTTGTCAAGAGGACCGCCAGGTAGCATCTCCGCGTATGCGCCTTAACTCTTAAAAGAAATGTGTCCCTAATTCATAGAAATCAATATTTCAACGTTTAAAGCTATTATAAAAAATCTTGGGTATTTAAAGATGAAACTAACTTGAGGAGTCAAAACAAAACATTACCAATCATTTTACTCAGTACTAAGTCTTCCTAATTTGTAAAATATCTTAAAATACCTTAAATTTTCAGTGATGTGTGTACATTGTTAGAAAATTTATTCTGAATAATGACAAGAGTATGGTGAACGCTTAACTAGTTTGAATGCTTATATTCTGGCAAATATGGTCATGGTTAATGTCTAGAAACGAGCATTATCAACCGTTGCGTACACATCCATGGTTCTAAGATCAATAGAAATATTTGTAGATCCAGAAAATATTGTAAGAATATTGCAAATACTATACATTATTTTTCAAGGACCCGTAACTCACGATAGGTTCATTTTCTAATTTACTATTGATTCCATGGTCTCTCATGGAGCATCAAGAACGTCACACAAACGAAATGCAGAACTCACACCCAAGCGAGCGAACGTCATTACCATCCACGTCAGAGCAAATCCTGATTGGCCAACAGCGTGCTCACGAAAACTTACCATAGGCACATTTCATGTTGATCATTCAGTGCCGCAGGGGAGCGTAGCTTCACCTGCGTGATGTGCGTTGTATTTCCCCCACCTCGCGGCGCCCCGAAAAGGATAACACGTACAGCTGAACCGTGCTGTTTTGTGTGTTGTAATTAAATTACATGACGGATAACGCCTCCGCAATCCGGATTCAAAAGTTGGTCGGCTTTGGCAAGCCATTTAAGACAGTTAAGTGTGAAAAATATATTAAGGATATTTCAAGTTTCAGACTCATTAAACACGTTTTGATACAATATTTTTTGCAAGCGAATTCGTGCACTTGACTGACATATTCGCATACTAAATTTAGTTTTCCGAGTACGAAGTATACGCTGTATATCACGTTCTTGGACATTTGTTACAAATATTATGAGAGTGATTCGATATCTTATAGAGGTAATTCATGAAAAACAAGTTAAAAACTTGACATTTATGAAATAAAAATTCATAATTTCGAGCCCCTTATTATGTATCATTATGTATTATCGATAATCTTATTATGTATGCCCCCGTATCAAAGAATAAGAATAAGATATTGACTGATAGTAAAGAACTATAATTAATATCACAATTGTACATCCTAAACTGATATATGTTTTAAGTTTCTGATTAAGAAACATTAAAAGGTGAATAATGATAATAGCAAAAACTCCAGTGACGTGTTTATCTAATTCATTTTTCTTTGTTTTGTAAATCTGATAAAATAATAACAGACCGAGAAGGCGTAATTTCTTAGTTCTATTATTTTATCACTTTTATAATAATAGTTATTCTTGTAGGGATTTTTTTCTGGTATGTCTTAACATAATGACCAGAGTTTGAGTGCTAGGTGCCCAGGGAGCATAGAATTTGTCGTCTTTGCCAGTTGCAATATTCGATAAGCGTGGAGTAACAATGCAGAAAAACAAGGTAATTCAATTGGAGTACGTTGGTCAGGGCTAGCGAGCTCATTTTCGACGTTACGACGTCTATAAAGTTATTTTATGAACGTATTGACAAAGAAAAAATTAAAATAAATGAAGAGTGACGTAAAAAATAGGCATAAATATCTCAATATCGGGTGCAACCTAAAATTAGGAGGTCACATAGATATTTTCTTACTTTGTATACGATGTTAATAATAAAATATTTTTCCTCCCATTGTCTTAATGTCTTATTCCCGTCATTTTTGGCATCCATGACAATAGTACAATAGTTCTGTATGGCTCTAGTTGTTTTTTCGTATTCTTAGTTTCAACTAAAAATACTTTTCTAACACATTTACTGATTCATCATCTGAAGACTTACTACATGAATATAAAAGTTAAGTAATTAAAAATATCAAATCATCCTTAAAAATAGCATAAAGCAAGGAATAGTTGTAAAAAAAGTACTCATAAAATTCCGCACATTTTGTGCAGCGATAGAATTCTATCCGAGGAAAAAAAGGAATCTCACTTCATATTTACACTTAACAATCGCAGCCTCCAGAGAAAAATAGACAAAGAGCTGCACAGAAAAAGAACCCAGAAGGAACATGTGCTGGTAAACCAAGTAGATAATTACTGCTTGAGTCCACACGACGTCAGCGTCAGTGGGAACAGTAATACAAAATAATATTATCTAATGGCTATATCGACAATTCACTGATCATATCCAATAGACAATAGCAACAGTTACAATTCGCAGCAATCCTCATGATCCCAACACATCTTAGATTCAAGTAGCTGGGGCGAGAGGACGCGAACAGAGCTATGGGAGCCGTGGCGGGGCAGACAAAGGCTTCGAGTTGCCGTCAGCGTCAGGGAGAAGGAAGGCGGCGCGCTGTGCACTGCAAGAAGACGCCTCGCGAGCAGAAGTCAACTCCGGCAGCCGGGGATGGGCAGACAAGGAGTGGGGAGAGAGGGCGAGGGCGAGGGCGGCGGAAACCAAAGGGAGGAAAGGAGACAGAGAATCGCGCCCCTTTTCCAAATTAGATGTATGCTGGCGTCTTCATTCAGCGCATCCTGTGACGGTTGGCAGTAGCGCGGGAGGAGAGGGCGGGGAGGGCCGACGGGAGCGGAAGAGGGCGCGGCGGGTCGGAGGAAGCAGACGCAATGAAGGCGAAAATGAGGCGAGATGCGAGGTAGCCGCCGCCTACCGCCTTGTATCCTATTTCGTGATGGCGACGGCAGCGTTAATGGAGAGGGTGGCTGCTGCAACTCAGGTGGAGTGGAGGAAGCGGCGGTGGCTGTACTAACACAGACTGCGACATAGACACCACAGAAGGGAACGACAAAAGCAGCGACGGTAGCAGTGAGGGAGGTAACGGTTTTGGCAGTGATGGACAGATAAGGCTGTCGGAAGAAAAATTCCAAGCCAAATCAATTCCAAAATTTGCTGTTATCGTCTACCTAAATCACATCAAATGTTCGAATATTCCTATTGAAAGAAGAAATGTAAAATTTGGCCATAAAATCGTCTCAATGCACTACAAGATACTACATGCAATTTTTTATTTATATATAAAAGCGAATATTATAGTTGACTAGGGAAACGAGATATTGATGGTTAATTGACAAAAATTAGAAAGGAAATACAATAAATTGCTTAAAATGGTATTTTATTCAATTCTATTAAAATATAATATCTTGTTTTATATATATATATATATATATATAACCCCACCCAAAAAAACGGAGAAAGAAGGAATGTTCCTTCCTTTTCGGAAAAAAGAAACCATACAAAACAATACAGTTGGTTCTTTATGTTTGCCGGAAACAACGTTTTTACCAGAACAATTAAACCTCCAAACATTCGGTAGCTTACAGTTTTTTGTTGAAAACGCCCTTATTATGCGTTCAATGGTTTTAAAACCAGTTCTCATTATAATAATAAATACCAATACGGTTTCCATGGATTCATCTCGGACTCAAATTGGTGTTTTATTCGACGGAGCCTCTGAAGGCCCATGAAGCTGGAAAGTCACCAAAATCTGAGCCAGCGCAAGTTGAAGAGTTTAATTAATGTATTTTACAAAGAGATATTAAAACTGGTCTTTTCTGTGCTAGTGTAGTTCAGATATGAGAAAAGCTATCCTTCTGGGAATTTCTTGAACCGCACTGGGAATGATAAATTATTATGACTCATTTGCGAGACAAATGTCGAAACTGAAAATTTATGAAAACAAAAGTATTACGATATTACTCATTAGACACAGGGATAATTCTAACTATCTAATTATATTCTAATTAATATTTAAATATGTAACAAGAAGGTGTGTTTTAGAAAGTAGCTTGCAATGCTTCTTCGATAAGCCTTGATAAAAATACAACTGAAAGATGCATCTAAGAAACTCTTTCTGGGAAGCGTTTTGGGATTAGTTTTCGTACACAGTATTTTGTAGTGGGTAGAGACCGTTGTTTAAGAACATTGAAAGAAGAGCTGCACGACCATTTTTCTGTAATTTTTTATTATTAACTTTACTTCTTAATAAATAACTTTTAATAGTTTTTACACTGAATAACCAGACAAAGTATGTTTAAACGTATTTTTATTGAGGATATTCATAGTATATTTTCAACATAATGTAGTTATTTTTCAAAGCACCCAAAACCCAGTAAACAGTAAAAAAGTAGTTTCAGCCAGTTCAAGACAGTAAACATGTGGTGAACCTGATTCAACACTTTTCTTCTGGATTCGAATTAAATCACAAAGTTATTAGCACTGTTACTGTTGGTTTTGATGAAATGAAGTATTGCACAAGCAGAGACATTGCGATATTTCTGTTTAAATATTCATCTACAAACAAAGCAAATTTCTTAACTTTACCGACTCTGAATCACTTTCTCAAATGATACATTTTAGGACAAAAGGACAGTCAACACTGTCGGCTTTGAAGATCACATAGAATCTGAGAGTGATACTAAAGACATTACGAGATTGTTGCTGCACAATTAAGAAATACGGACCCTCCGAAACGTACAGGTACTGTCTAGAGCTTTGTAATCTTGCAGGCAGCGCGCATTCTCGCAACTTTATGCGTAAGTTCTACATGGTTAAAAGCGAGTCCTGAAACGGCTGTCTGCATCTATTCACGTCACAACATCAAATATGCTTGGCGTCTATCGAGACATTCTTGTTCTCAAGGTGTACGATCAAATCATGAAAATTTCATAACTGCAAAGAAGGGTACTAGATTTGTTCCCCAAAACACAAGGAAAGGTACAACTACACCACAAATCTGCAGTAATGTATTCTTAAACAATGTTGGATTTTATTTTGAAATGCACTTATGTTCAGAATGTATCATACTAACAAGTAGATTATAATAAAATTCTTTAAAAACATTTTAAACAATTTCAAAGGTCGCGTTAACTACTAGATATTGGCGACGGACATTATTTTTAAGGTGAAAGGTATTCGCGTAAAGACTGCCTTGTTGTCAAGAGGACCGCCAGGTAGCATCTCCCGCGATGCGCTCAAACTCTTAAAGAAATGTGTCCTAATCATAGAAATAATTATTTCAACGTTAAAGCTATTATAAAAAATCTTGGGCGGTTTAAAAGATGAAACTAACTTGAGGAGTCAAAAACAAAACATTACCAATCACTTTTACTCAGTACTAAGTCTTCCCTAACATTTGTAAAAATATCTTAAAATACCTTAAATTAATATCAGTGATTGTGGTACATTGTTAGAATAATTTATTGTGAATAGACTGGACTAAGAGTGATGTGAAAGCTTAACTAAGTTTGAATGCTTATATTCTGCCAAATATGCCGTCATATAATGTCTAGAAACGAGCATTAATGCAACCGTTGCGTACACATCCATGGTTCTAAGATCAATAGAAAATATTTGAGATCCAGAAAATATTCGTAAGAATATTGCCAATACTATACATATTTTTCAAGGACCCGTAACTCACGATAGGCCTCATTTCTAATTTACTATTGATTTCATGGTCTCTCTTGGCAGCATTCAAGAACGTCACACAAACGAAATGCAGAACTCACACCGCAAGCGAGCGAACCGTCATTACCATCCACGTCAGAGCAAATCTGATTGGCCAACAGCGTGCTCACGACAAACTTACCAATAGGCACTTTCCATGTTGCATCATTCCAGTTGCGAGGGGAGCTATGCTTCACTCTGCCGTGGATGTGCGTTGTATTTCCACACTCGCGGCGCCCGAAAAGGAATAACACGTACAGCTGAACACCGTGCTGATTCGTTGTGTGTGTTGTAAGTAAAATACATCGCGGAGATAACGCCCTCCGCCAATCCGGATTCAAAGTTGGTCGGTTTGGGCAAGCATAAAACGAGTGTGAAAAATTATTAAGATATTCAAGTTTCAGACTCTTAAACACTTTTGATATTCAATTTTTTTGCAAGCGAATTCGTACACTTGACCGACATATTTGCATACTTAATTTTAGTATTCCGAGTTAGCGATGTATACGCTGTATAACACGTTCCCTTGAACATTTGTTACAAATAGTATGAGAGTGATTCGATATCTTTAGAGGTAATTCATGAAAAACAATTAAAAACTTGGACATTATTGAAAAAAGAATTCATAATTTCGAGCCCTATTATGTATCATTCTAGTATTTATCGATAAATCTTATTATGTATGCCCCGTATCAAAGAATAAGCATAAGATAATTGACTGATAGAATAAGAACTATTAATTATATGATCACAATGGTACATCCTAAACTGATATATGTTTTAAGTTTTCTGATTAAGCAAACATTAAAAGGTGAATAATGATAATGAGCAAAAAACTCCATGTGACGTGTTTATCTTAATTCATTTTTCTTCTGTTTTGTAAATCTGAAAATAATAACAGACGCGAGAAGGCGTAATTTCTTAGTTCTAATTATTTTATTCACTTTTATATAATAATAGTTTTCTTTGTAGGGATTTTTTCTGGTATGTCTTAACATAATGACCGAAGTTTTGAGTGCTAGGTGCCCAGGGCCATATGAATTTGTCACGTCCATTTGTCCAGTTTGCAATATTCGATAAGCGTGGAAGTTAAAATGCCAGAAAAAACAGGGTAATTCATTGGAGTACGTTGGTTCAGGGCTTTAGCGAGCTCATTTTCGACGTTACGACGGCTATATAAGTTATTTTATGAAACGTATTGACAAAGAAAAAATAAAAATAATGAAGAGTGAACGTAAAAATTGGCATAAATATCTAATATCGGTGCAACCCTAAAATTAGGAGAAGTCACATAGATATTTTCTTACTTAGATACGATGTTAATAATAAAATAATTTTTCTCCCATTACTTAATGTTTAACCCTCATTTTTGGCACTCTATGGCAATATACGTCAATAGTTCTGTATGCTCTAGTTGTTTTTTCGCATTCCTTAGTTTTAACTAAAAATACTTTCTACACACATTTACTGAGTTCATCATCTGAGAACTCTACACTGAATATAAAGTTTAGTAATTAAAAATATCCAAATCATCCTTAAAAAATAGGCATATAAGCAAGAATAGTTGTAAAAAAGTATTCATTAAAATCCGCACATTTCTGTGCAACGATGAATTCTATCGAGGAAAAAAGTAATCGCACTTCATATTTACCACTTAACTCGCAGCTCCAGAAGAAAAATTAGACAAAGAGCTGCCACAGAAAAGACCCAGAGAAACATGTGCTGGTAAACCAAGTAGATAATTACTGCTTGAGTCACACGACGTCAGCGTCAGTGCGAACAGTAATACAAAATAATATTATCTAATGGCTATATCGACAATTCCACTGATCATATCCAATAGACATAGCAACAGTTACAAATTCGCAGGCAATCCTTCATCGATCCCAAACATTTAGATTCAGTAGGCTGGGGCGAGAGGACGCCGAACAGAGCTATGGGAGCCGGGCGGGGCAGACAAAGCTTCGAGTTGCCGTCAGCGTCCGGGAGAAGGAAGGCGGGCGGCGCTGTGCACTGCAAGAAGACGCCTCGCGAGGCAGAAGTCAACTCCGGAGCCGGGGATGGGCAGACAAGCGAGTGGGGAGAGAGGGCGAGGGCGAGGCGGCGGAACACCAATAGGGAGGAAGGAGCACAGAGAATCGCGCACCCTTTTCCAAATTAGATGTATGCTGGCGTTTCATCAGCGCATCCTGTGACAGTTGGCCAGTTAGCGCGGGGAGGAAGGGCGGGGAGGGCCGCGGGAAGCGGAAGCAGGGCGCGGCGGGTCGGAGGAAGCAGACGCATGAAGGCGAAATGCAGGCGAGATGCGAGGTAGCGCGCCTACCTCCTTGTACTCTATTTCGATGATGGCACGGCAGCGGTTAATGGAGAGGGTGCGCTGCTGCAAAACTCAGGTGGAGTGGCAGGAAGCGCGGTGGCCTGTACTAACACAGGACTGCGAATAGACACCACAGAAGGGAACACAAAAGCAGCGACGGTAGGCAGTGAGGGACGGTAACGGTTTTTGGCGAAGTGATGGTACAGATAAGGCTGTCGAAGAAAAATTCCAAGCCAAATCAATTCCAAAATTTTGCTGTTATGTCTAACCTAAATCACATCAAATGTTCAATATTCCTATTGAAAGCAAAGAAATGTACAAAATTTGGCATAAAATCGTCTCAATGCACTACAAGATATTACATGCCATTTTTTATTTACTATATAAGAAAGCGAATATTATAGTTACTAGGGAAACGAAGATATTGATGGGTTAAATTGACAAAAAATGTAGAAAGGAAATACAATAAATTGCTTAAAAATGGATTTTAATTCAAATTCTTTTTTAAAAAATATAAATATCTTGTTTATAATATATATATATATATATATATATATATAATATAATATATATATTTATATATATAATTTAAAATGGCAGTTAGAAACGCAAACACTCATATGAGTCCAATATAAAGCTACCAACTACAATTTAACTTAGGAAAAAAACCGTTCCATTTCGTAATAAAACATATTTAGAAGCTGTCCCACTTTTTAAATTCACTGAATCTTCTCAGACCGCAAATTCAAATCTACAAACGCCTCGAGGCAGATGCGAAAATTTTTTTTTCCCCCCCCGGGAAAAAAAATTTTTTGGTGAAAAGGGGGGGGGAGGGGGGGGGCAAATCGGGGTGTGAGGGCGCGGCGCTTTCGATTCAACGCACTCCGCATCCCTTTATTGCAAGTTTCCTCTTTTCCCTGAGTTCGCTCTTCTGTGGCGCCCGCGCCACCCGGCCCCCGCCGACCCTCTCGCCGCCACCGGTGGCCGCGTTCTCTCTGTCTCCTCGGTAATTATTTTCGCGTCGACGGCGCAGCAAACACCGCTTTGGGACTTTATGCGCACGCCTTCCGGGCGGCGCGTCCGGCGCCCCGAGAAAGAAAGCTTGGGGCGCTCTCGCGCGGGGCGGGCGCGCGGAGAAGAGCGGGCGCCCCGACGCGCGAGGTGCGTGCGCCGAGTGGCGCACTGTTTAATTAATCGGAGCGTTGCTCGCGTATCCATGGGAACGAACGTGTATATTAAGTCACCGCGACACGCGACGCGGCGCCCGCACGCCGCGGGTGGGGAGGCGGGAAGCGGGAGAATGGGGCGCCAGGAGTGTGGAGGGGATGGCGTTGAAGAGGCGAGGTGAAAGTAGAGGGAGGTCAATTGCAGGAGATGGGCGTTTGTTCGGGACGGGCGTTGTCGGGGACGGGCGTTGTCGGGACAAGCTTTGTCGGGGAAGGCGTTGTCGGGGACAGGCGTTGTCGGGACAGGCGTTGTCGGGGCACGGGCGTTGTCGGACGGGCGTGTCGGGACGGGCTGTTTGTCGGGGACGGCGTGTCGGGGACGCGTTGTCGGGACGGGCGTTGTCAGGGACGGGCGTTGTCGGGAAGGGCGTTTGTCGGGACGGGCGTTGTCGGGGACGGGTTTGTCGGGAGGGCCGTTGTCCGGGGGACGGGCCGTTGGCGGGACGGGGACGAGCGTTGTGCGGGGGCGGGCCGTTGGGGGGACGGGCGTTGGCGGGACGGGGCGTTGGCGGGGACGGGCGTCGGAGAGGACGGCCTAAGTATGGGACGGGCCGTTTGACGGGAGTTCGAAAGCGAGAGGTGGAAGGAAGGGGTTTGATAGTGTTGATAGGGGGGAGTAGGCCCGTGGTGTTCGTGGAGTCGGGAGTAGGCGAGGAGAGTCTTTGGCGGGGATGGGAGTTGATGGGGCCGGGAGTTGGAGGTGGGCAAGAGTTGGCAGAGAAAGGGCCGATACCTGTAATGGGAAATGGCTGGGGACGGGAGTTGGCGGGAAAGGAGTATTCGTGAATGAGAAATGCGTAGAAGATATCGAG
>BOPP01000014.1:4608488-4619208 GCA_017312745.1 Gryllus bimaculatus | reverse complement strand
GCCGGACCCTCGATATGGCTAGTGTATATCTGGCGAGGAGAGGGAAGGACGTCTGCGAGGGGTAGGGCGGACGGCGACCCGCGGTGTTGGCGATGGACGTAGAGGAGAGCGTTCGGAGAGCTGTAACTCCATGTTTCGGGCGATCTCGCCGGTTGCAGTCGCGTCGGAGGAGGGTGCAGTGCTGGAGAGATGTTTGTGAAACGGGAAGGGAGTGGAATGTCGAGCAGGGATGATGAGATTTCAGAATCCGGTTGCAGATTGCACAGATTGTTAATGTGCAGATGATAGAAAGGGAGGTATATTGTCGAATGAAGAGCCTGAGCGGAAATATATAGGGAACTAGCAAGCAGTACATTTGAGGTAGGAGTGGACGAGAAAATTATTGGTTAATGAAGTGATTGTGCCATTCGAGAGAAGTCGTGTAAAGGAGCATGTGGTGCTTTCTTAGAAATATGTAAAGTAACGATTTGCATTACGTCGCTATTAGACAGGGTTGAAACTTAACAATGATACCTGAGATTGTGAGATGCTTGACAAATTCGTAGGGTTGAACTATGGTGTAATAAAAGAAACAGTTGGCAAAGTGAATAGCAATGAAACTAGAAAGAAAGGAAACGATGAATAATATCAAACAAAGCAGAAACACATTAATGCTAAAAAGACGGTATGCACTACAAGAAACCCAATCGGGAAGTCTCTCGCACTCAAAATTGCTGGAAAGAGAGAGTACGTAGTGCAGCGATGGAGAAAAATATTGAGCGCCGCGATGTTGAATACAATGCTGCAGACTAAAAGAGTGACGCGTCAAAGGGAGGCAATCAAACAGCGCGAAAGAGCGTAGGCGAGGCGGGAGCAGAAAGCGAGGACGCCGCTGGACCTGTCCCAGTGCCCGGGCGAGCGGAAAGGGCTCGGGAAGGGATGGCAAAGGGCCGCCCGGGAAGCGGTCGAAGAGGCGTTGAGGACGTCGCCATTTGGAACGGTGGAGATAGGGAGTGGTGGGAGAAGCTTATGGTGGGGGAAATGGTTTTCATTAATTGCTGATTCCGGGCCCATCAACTGCTAAGGTCATTAGGTCCTTCATCTTCTATGACCTTCCTCCGCTGGCTGGCGAAATTAGGCGCCGATCTACGTCAGCTTGAGGGCCTTTCCTCCAACCAGCAATCTCCCACCAATGCGGCATCCCACCGGCGGGACATCCCACTAGCAGAGCCTCACCTCAGTCGGGAAGAGCGCTAAGCTCCCGACGAGTGTGATCATGTAGTGCATTTAAGTGGGAATAAGTAAGTGAAGAGGACAGGACAACGAAGGGGGCGGAAAAATCGCACGCGAACTGTGGCCCGTTTATTAGAATTCTGAGGCCTGGTGTTGATCGGAAGAACCGCGGAAAACTACCTATCAGAGCTGCCAACCACTAGAATTATCCTCCAGACAGCTGCTGAATTCGAGCTAGCCATGTAGGCAGTGTCAAAAACCCTGCCACCGTCGGAACGCGTCCCCTAGAATCTCTGATATCGGTTGGCGCTCTGGGCCCCTTTGCGGGTGGGAGAAATGGTGAAGGCGAATGGAGGGGGGGTCATCGGGAAGCGCTTGGCAGAGAAGAGCGTTGCGGTGGAATAGGGGGAGGTACGGAGGCCGCAGAGGGTACAGATTACGGATAGCTAAGACGGGGTCACGGCAGAAGAGGCAGAATTAGCCTGGCGGCGGCGAAGGCGGCCTGAGGTAGGAGTTGGCATATCAGTTTGTAGTAACTACAATTCTGCCAGGCATTTCATTTGCTCGTTCATAGTCTCTCGAGCGTTTCGCCCTCGAGTGCCGTAAGATCGAGCGTCTACACGCACTCACGGAGACCTGTTTTGCAGCAAAGGCCCTGTCGACTTCATCTTCTAAGGAAGGAATAGGCGACATAGTGTTGCAAAACAGCGTGAGCAATTATTATGAAAAACCTTTCAGACTAATATTCAAGTTTTATTATAGTCACATTTACTGCATTTATAAGCGAATAAAATGTGTAATTAATTAAAGTCCTACAGATTTCTTTCCGAAATTATGGATTTTAAGGATGTAATTAGTTATTTCCAAACTATTAATATTGTTTCCTTTATTTAAAATAAGATGTATGAGATGTATTTAAGTTTACTTCACTTGCTAAACTTGCATGAGGAATACTAAACATCTATATTTACTTCCTCTAAGAGAGGTCTTCTCGGCCGAGCGTTTATCGCTCCTGCCATCGCGACGTATCGAGGCGAGCTAACCCTTGTCATGCTGCATTGCGATATAGTAGTTTTGTGTGAACTGTCGTTAAGCTCGACGGAAATCGCCTAGTCGGCGGTGGCGGTGGCACTGTCTACGGCGGTGGCAGCGGTGGCGGCCCGTGCAATGGTGGCAGTGGCGATAGTGACGGCAGTTACGGCAAGTGTCGGCGAGGGGGCGAGGTATTGGCGACGGCAAGGGCTGTCGAGGGCGCGTCAGCGGCGACAACGGCGGGGGCGGTTCGAGACAACTCTCTGCGTGTGCGTGTCAGCGTGTGTGAATGAGTGAATACGAGAGCCGAGAGTCGTGTTTGTACGGGAAAGGATTGCAGTGGCGGGATATTCGCGACATTTTTCCATTCGTTGGGCGGGGAAAATAACGATTTGTCACGAACGCGAGCTTGAACTGGATTGTGCATTTTGTGGGATGGGACTTTCATCAGAGATGTGTCTTGATGCATGACAACTCCCAAAAACGATTGAGGTGCAGAGGCTGGAAATAATGAGTTTAAGCGAAAAGCCATCCTGGTGTTTTGTACAATGCAACGACCACCTACACAGCCGAAGTAGACAAACACTTCTGGCTGCTGTCAACAAATATGGTCCACAAACGATTCAGAGAGATTGAAAGGAGAGAGACAGAATTCGGTATTTGAATACAGTATGAATCAATCACTCTCTAGTTCTGCAAAATGGCAAAGTATGATGCAAAACGGGGGAAAAATGTCCAAATCAAGCCGAAAATGCGATGTAGTATTTTTAGTGAATCGGTGAATGTCGCTATTCTAATTTTCAATTTTACCAAACCGGCGAGTTGTGAACACATGAAAGATCGTTAGTGCACTAATTAGATTTTGTCTTGTAGGCTGTTGACACAGGATGATACTTCCTGAGATCAGTTTGTTCGGGTTTTAGACGACCGCAGTGTTGAGTTTAGGGTTCCTCGTTTGTTGAGATTTCGGAAGCCCGTTTGTTTGGATTCTGTGGTCTCATTACTTGGGATCTGCGAACAGCTCTGCAGAACGCCCACGCCATTTTCTACGTAATTCATATCCCGGAGTAATGAAACACGCCCCACCGCGTTCGGAAAATAGGTCTTCCGGAGCATAATTGTTTGTAAAATAAATTGAGGCTTTTCAATACTATTTTAGAAATATACACACACTTATTCGTGTACAAAACTGTACTTTTTATCCCATGGAAAATTATTATCATTTAGGGAACTATTAAAAATATAACTCAATACCTAAATAGAAAAAAAAACGAGTGAAGGAAAAGTTCAGTATAAAATTATATGTCAATTCGATAGGAGGTTCGATATCTTTTCCAACTCTTTTAAATCATATAAAATACACAATTGTTTTTTCTTTGTATTCAATTTAAAAGTATAAATAGATGCAAACGGTTTTAAAATTATTGTAAAAATTATCGGGATGTGTCGGCGGGTTAACTTACTGGCCTCTGAATTCCAAGTTCGCGGGTTCGATCCCGGTCGAGGTCGAAAGGCGGTTTCGAATGGCGCCAAATCCACAGTAGCCATGACACACTCGTGGCATGTAAAAGAATACTGAAGGTATGCCCGGCAAAATTAAATCCTTCCGACAACATTCGCCGTAACGAGATCTCACTTTCCCCCAGACAGTTCGGATATAATAACTGAGACCGATATCAGGCGGAGAAAGTGAGGGTCAAATTCCAGGCGCAAGGGGCTGCTTGCAAAGCGCGCCTCGTCGATTATGTCAGTGACCCCTGTCGAAGGTAGGCTTCTAAAGGAGCCTGGTTCGAAAACTCTGGGAAGGCAACGCCAAACCTCCATGAGTATCCCAAGAAAACTCACAAAGGGTCATCTAACTTCCGTATATTGAAGGGTCGGAACAGAGAAGAAGAAAACATTATCATATAGATAAAAATTTTAAAAAATCATAGTTATTTACATTATATAACCCGTAAATTGAACATGTTTGTGCAAATCTTACAAGCATATGCATGTAATATCAGGGCAGAATATAAAAATATTTTGAAAATTTAACAAATGAGTTGTAGCAAAATATGGTGCCTGATTACTTTTATTCCAAGCAACGGAATTTTTTATTTAAATAACTATTTCATATAAAAAGTTGCTATTACGAAAATTACTAAGAGTAACTCAATCGATGACCCATATAACGGATTCGCTAAGCTACAAACATTGGCTATCGTCTATGTTTACAAACTTCAACCACCTTTGCGCAATATTCGTCTAATGAAATAAATTTTCTAATTTCTTTTTCATTAATTTAATTAATTAGTTTAATTCTTTAACATGTTGCCTGCTACGTGAGACAATATGGTCTCAGGGTTTAGTACAAAATAAAATTTCCATGAGACCGGTCTCATTGAAAACATTTTAATGGAGTCCTATTTAATTTTAAACTACTTCAGTTACAAATTAGGTGACTAATTGATGGAAATGTGTTGAAGGTTGCCTATAGTAACAAATCGTCCTCGTATGGTTTCAATATAGTCTTGCTGATACCATAGTTTGTACTATGTATTAAACTGTACGTAATCGTTGTAAATATAATTGTATTTGTAATATTTCAATCGTGTAGCATTAATGAATTATTTATGACTTTATAATTTACGTAGGTATTTATCTTTATCTAGTTTACTGCTCTTTAGAAGCGCAAGATTTGCAACGATACTTTTCGCGCGTAAATTTCCTAAGTATATCGCACTATTGTTGCCCTACTAGTTTGTGCTCCTATATAGCTACTAGTGAAAGTTTGGCAATTTAGTAAAATATATTATTATTAGTGAGATGTTGGAATCTCCAAGGAATATATTATAAAATTTAATAACACATATTTTGCACTTAGTTCGGTTATTCTAAAAATATTTTTCATTTAGATTTATATTAGAACATAATAAATAAAAAAAACGAAGATATTTCAATCAAAATATTTGCGCATTGTCTCTTGCTCGAATTCAAAAAAAGTTGAAATACTATAGTTTTCTTGAAATTTTTATACGCACATGTGAGACCATATGGTCTTAATTAAATTCAATTCAATGATGATTTATTTTACATGATGAGACTCAAGCCATGACTCTTCCGTCTGACCACGCACATTTTGCTACACTCCTTTCACCATTTTCTAGATAACTTTAATCTAATACATCTAATCGTGAGATCATATAATCTCACACAATATAAATTAATAAAGGAAGTCCGTGTTAGTACCATAGATATATAAAAAATAAATTATTCCTTTGAGAAAGTAGCTTTGCATTCTTTTAGAAAGTATTTTCGTTGGCACCAGTGGATTAGTTTACGAAACGAGCTTGGCAATCAACTCGTCAATAAATTAGCTTTGAGGTCAAATACGAAATAAAGCAAGATTAATATTAAATATTAATTTGGCTTCATCTCTTGATACCAAATCCATTCCTAGAGTGAATCCACTAACAGGTAGTATCAATTCAAAAAAGAAACTCAGAAAATACATTACGAGACATACAGTTTTCGTCGCTTTTTCAGGATGAAGGGTCTTTTAATTTTCCGCAATATCGCCAAATATATTTTTCAATTACGCCCGTCGAAAGTTGTGGCATTTATATCGCGCGTCATGTGTTAGTAATGTTAAATGGGGAGCATTCCATTGAAACGTAAAGTTTTTTATTTCGGAATTTTGTTTCATACGGCCATGATCATTACAGTAAAATGGTTGAAATATTTTAGCAGTTGTCAATTGTACTGATAGCAAGTGCGATTGTAAATTGATAAGCATTTACTTTTTCACATATTTCTAAGAATTGTTGAGGTGATACGTTTGTGTTCTGTGGATTTGGTCAGTGTCGTGAAATGTTGGTGCCAACTACGACTTAGGGCTTTTGGAAAATTCAAATATTACAATATTAGCTGCAATAATAAATACGTCATTCTACTATCATTAATATTTTATTCATTATACTAATAGAATTTCTAAACTTTTTTAAAAATAATGTTGAATAATAATAAGTTTATCATCCTCGATATCAAGATTACAGCCATTTTAAAGATAGAATTGTTGATTTTGAACCTCTGCAGCCAACTGATAATTTTTATGTGTAATGAAATTACAACAAAACAGTCACTTCCATTTTGGTTGACAACTCGGTTGGCTGTGCAAATTAAACCTACGTCATTTTTATCAGTTGCTAGTCTTTTGGTTCTATCAGTTCTAGTCTTTCCATGGAGCAGTCGGGAAAACTAGCTTTCAGCCTTGCCGCAGAACATCAACACTTTCTGTCAAATTTGTGGGGTTAGGTGGATGAGCAGGCTTTACGTACAGACCCTCGTCGGAAATAGACATTAGCATTTATTATCTTTATTATTACTATTATTATTACCACTACCACTACCACTACTACTACTATTATTATTATTATTATTATTATTATTATTATTATTATGATTATTATTACATTTGAACAGAATATGAGATGTACTTTAAAATTGCATTTTATCTAAGCTCGGCAGAAGCGACTAAACAAGACGTGCGTCTTAAGTATTGCAGTTATTTATAATTATACCACATCAAGGATTAATAATCGGACTTGAATTTCCTAAATCAAGAACCATTAATTAATATGGTAAGCCGCAAAAATAAACTAATTGCTGTTGATTGCCAATTCATTGGAAAACGTACAATTTGTGTGATATCTATTCTACAGATGAGAATTCGGAACGTCTTAACTAATTAACTCGTTGGCGGTTAATGAACATTGTTCAGCTTTTCATTAAACGTTTAAAAACATTATGATTAATTTGTTAATGCGTTGGCTTTAACTACATCCTAACTCATAGCCAAAAAAGTGTTAATTTAATTATTAATCACACAATTGTAATTTATAATTAAATATACTCAATTACGTGTTGTGCAAAAACATTTATTTACTAAGCTAGGAACATATTTGTAAGATACTCTGTAATATTTCAGGTTACACCAATTTAATAGTTTTCTACTTAGGCATTAGTTTTTAGAACAGGCAACCTCCTGACATATTTATATGTTTTATGATTTCAATATTTACACCTTGTATCTCAACAAAATATTAAATCAGAAGTTTGAACAAAATTTAATTTAGTTAATATAGTTAATAATAATATGTTCGAGATAAATAATATAGAACACATTTTCGGTAATGTAGCTATTACAACATACAATTGAATTTTAAATTAATATTACGTTTTAAAATTAATCAAATGTATTCTATTCAATGAATCCAATTTGTATTTCATGCAATGAACTTTACGTTTGAAATACGATAAAACAGTTTCACGTGATATCCTACACCAGAGTTACTATGTGGACTCCGGAAAATGAAACAGACATTGATTGATGTGACTGATTATTACAAGATAACGCGTAACATTTCGTACACTTGTAGTAACAATATCCCTCAGCATTTGTTTTCTTTCGTCATTTTCGATAAACGCTCAGAAACCAATCACCCACGCTTTTTCAGTCAACAGTAATACTAGGCCTTGTTTACACAGATACAAAGTGAATATGAGTGTGACTTTGAATATCTGAAAAATTTGTAGGACTTGTGAAGATAAAGTTTTTCTTTTTTAAATTCTTTTGAAGCTAACGCATATTTCAGTTTATCAAATACTATTAAGGTAAATCGGTTACAAATTTTATTGTTAGAACATAAATAACAAGAAAAAGAACTTAAAATTCTACATTACAATAATACAACAAATGTGCTAAATGTGTTATCGTCGACTCTTTAAACTGTTTTAAAAATTATTTCTTCTTGCGAATTCTTAATTTCAAATAAAATATATTTAAACATACTGTTCCCTGGTTCTTGCCTTCTCTGGAGATAAAATTCAAACACGTGAACTATCAGACGGCTTATTAAAGAAAATTTGTTCATTTGCTAGCTCCTCTTCTACAACACACAATTCCATTCCTATAGATTTATACGAGAATATACTTATTTTTTAGTTTCAATTATCCCACAAAAGGGGAGTATCCCATTAACACTACCGCATATGCTACACATAACAAAGTTATTCTATAAAACTGTAATCATCTTGCGGAGTGACAACTCCGGCGAAGGTATTTTTCCTTTCGAGTGATCGAAGTCTTGAACAGCATGAAGTAAACAGCGGCGATCGATCAATGCAGCGATAGCGACCTGTGTCATTCATCGCCTAGGCGTCATACTTCGCTGTTATCAGAGTGGGTCGCCGCCTCCTCCGAGGCGATAAAGCTCGGCACACGGCTCGCGCGACTACCGTTATATCGCAGAGTTAAAAAACGAAAACACACGTTCTTTTTGAAATCACTTAGAATCATGTGAATGGTTTCGGAAACAAATTATCAGTTCCTCTCCAAGAGACCAAGGGGCTTTGAATGACACCTCATATGTCTCGGTTGGTGGTCGGGAAGGGGTCTAACGGCGAGTGCCAGCCGGATGCATGGACGGAGTTTTAATTTGCAAGCGGTTGGAAGAGCTGCAAATGCTGGAATCCACGTGAAGGTAGAGTCACGTCTCCCCTGAGGGGTGGTGGGAGGGTAACCAAGGCGCTAAGGGTGCGAAGTCCGCGCGCAGACGCGGCGCTAATGGGCGACGCAAGCGCGCGGTCCTCCGCGGCAGTCGGGTGCCGCATTCAGAGCACCTGTGGGCGTGACCTCACAGCGGGAGGCTCACGGGCTGCGCGGAGGTCGGGCAGCAATGCGGAATGGGGCAGAGAGCAGCAATGCGGAATGGGGCACGCGAGCAGCAATGTGGAATAGAGCAGGAGAGCAGTAATGCGGAATGGGGCAAGAGAGCAGCAATGTGGAATGGGGCAAGAGAGCAGCAATACGGAATGGGGCAGGAGAGCATCAATGCGGAATAGAGCAGGAGAGCAGCAATGCGGAATGGGGCAAGAGAGCAGCAATGCGGAATACAGCAGGAGAGCGTCAATGCGGAATGAGGCAGGAGATCAGCAATGCGGAGTGGGGCAGGGAAGCAGCAATGCGGAATGGGCTAGAAGAGCAGCAATGCGGAATGGGGCAGGAGAGCAGCAATGCGGAATGGGGCAGGAGAGCAGCAATGCGGAATAGGGCAGGAGAGCAGCAATTTGGAAAGGGGGAGGAGAGCAGCAATGCTGAATGGGACAGGAGAGCAGCAATGTGGAATGAGACAAGAGAGCAGCAATGCGGAATGAGACAGGAGAGCAGCAATGTGGTAGGAAATATGGTGAGCGCCCAAGAGAGAAGAAAGAAGTACAAAAGGAAAGTTAAGTTGGGGGAAGGTTAGTTAAGTAGGGGGAAGGGGAATGGGGAATCATGGTGAAGGGAGCTGAGAGAGATGTGGTAAGTCAGTCGTGTGGAGAGAGTAAGGTGATAAAGTTAGTGGGGAGGGCAATGTGGATAAGATGTGTAAGATGATAAAAGTTGTTGAGGTGGAGAGGAAAGATAGTACGAGTAGGGAAAGAAAGTAGGTCCAGAAAATAAAAAGTGAGTCCAAGAGGAAAAAAAGCATGACTGAGTGGAAAATAACATAAAAGAGACGGGTTCACAGAATGAGGTAAGCGTCGTGGATGAGATTAGTGATAGATGTGAGCGTGGTAAAATGATGTGGAGTGAGGAGAATTACCAACGTAGGGTAGAAATTGTCTGGCGGAAAGAAAAGAAGTAGGTGTATGTGGAGAGTAGGATAACGAGAGAAGGAGTCAGGGTGAGTGGATGAGGCAGTAAAATGGAAGGAAACGAAGAACAAAGGAGTCCCAGACTATCACAATGGAATCAAAAGGAAAACGTTACGAGCAGGAAACATCGGAAATACGGACAGCTGAAGTTGTGTAAGTACGGTTCTGGGAAGCCGACAGCGAGCACAGAACAGGCATCTGTGTTCGCTCGGCGTGTCATTGAAGCTGATGCGGAGCCTGGCAGTGCGAAAAGAGGGTTTGATGCTGGGAAATGCAAGCGATGACGTTATTGCTAATGCCTTTCATTTTGAATCTGGAGATACGATGCAAAGGCTTTATTCTAGTGAAGGATAACATATGGGGCTGATGGCAGGCGAAGTGGCAACCTAAGACCCACGGGCAACCGTCATCCAATGGGAAACTCAACGAACATGGGGTGATTCTGAAAGGGGCAAGATGCCTGAGTGGGAGGCAACAGAATACGCATTGGGAGGGCGAAGATGTTAGAAAACTACGGGTGACAGTGCGGAGAAAATGCGAAGTACATCCCGCGGCAACGCCTCCCTGGGAGCGTATGGTCCCTCGCGCGCGTCGCAGCCGAGAGGTCGTGGGGCGAGGGTCGCCGGGGCCGAGGTCGCGAGGCGCCGCGAGGCATTCCGTAGTATCGCCCCGAGCGGCGAGAGGGGCGACCGCAGCGGCGCGGGCGGAGGAGACAGGTGGGCCGGCGCGTTAGGGGGAGCGTCAGGGGATATGCGTGGGTGCGAGAGGGGCGAGGCGGGCGGGGAGTGGTATGATG
>BOPP01000014.1:4575268-4594988 GCA_017312745.1 Gryllus bimaculatus | reverse complement strand
GGACACGGAATGCGGCGCTCGAGTGGGCGCAGGGGGCGCTGGCGGCCGCGGGGAGGGGGGAGCGCCGTGGGGAAGGGGAGGGCAGCGCTGCGTCACGGCGACGCCGTGCGTGTGACTGGGTGACGAAGCGTCAAGCGAGCAGAAGGCACTTTATCTATGATGAGAAATAATTATTTCCTATCATGTCATATACTTATAATTAATTCAGTCTGGCGTTTGAAGACACGAGCAGTTTCCAGAATTTAAGAATAGGGTGGTGTCAGTACGTATTGCCAGAAACGCACATAAATCTGTATCGAGAAATGGTGAACATAACACTCCGAAAGACGGTTTGAACCAATTAAATGCTTCTGAAAATTTTATAAGCTACATTGATTTTTTGAGGAATACGTTTGTTACGAAAGAAGACAAGTTAAGAAGAGCAAAGGTCAATAACTTGGAGCTTGTGCTGCAGAAGAAGTTTTTTTCGCTAGCAAATAAGATTTTATTTTAAAATATATGTTAAATTTAGGCAAAATGAACTAATTGAAAGCATGGGATATGTAGAAATGCAGTATACTTAAAAGGACAATACTGTGCAAGCAAAAGGTGTATGTGCGGTTGTTAAGAAATGTCGAGGGAAAACAAATTTGTTGAATCAGTATTATTGAAAACAACTGTTTAGGAAAGCAATGGATAACACAATATGCCCTTTGAGGGAATTTCCTTTGGACGTAGTGAGAACAGCGTCTTTGTTGAGGATGAGAAGCAATACAGTTTCCGAAAATAGAACGCATTTGGGTGGACAATGTGGCAAGAGCGATGAAACATTTCAGGCTGAGTTGGCCGTCCCGATTAGAACAGGAGGAGAGAGATACACACGAAAGATACGGGCGTCACAATACGCGGCCTTGGCAGGACGTCGCCTTGACAGCAAGAGGAATCAGAAGGACTTTGGGCGATGGTAGAGAAGGTTCCGAGCAATCAATATGAGGAGAGAAAACGCCAAATCATGCGATTTCAAGGTTAAGCAGAAGTTGAAGTAGTGTAAAAATGTATGTGAATAAGGAAAGGGGAAGAAATACGGAGAGAGACTAGAGATATTTATGTGGTTACTTGTAATTGTGTTTCTTGTCTCAGCGAAAAATGTAATAGAGAGACCGTATTGTCTCGTTTGGTAAGAAAGTAGATTCTATCTATATATAACCAAAGGTTTATATACACCAATGAAGATAGAGGAAATTTACGCTTTGGGGGATACTCTATAGGAAAATGGTAGATTGAAGTGTGGGTAAGTAGATATGAGAGAAACGGCAGAGGGTAAAATTAGGTAGGGGGAGAAAGACATACGGGACGCATGGTTAAAGCAAGTGCTGTAACCGACGAATAGCGTTTTGATAATGCGTCAAGTTGCAACTGTTTTCTGAAACGCTGGAAGTGTTCATAAAAAACATCAGGAAAAAGGTAATTGAAGTGGAGAGTTGATCGAGGGACACGGGAGGGGGATTGTGGAGGTGGGGGAGGTGGCCTACAGTGGGTGTGGGTAGGCATATACGTGGAGGGTGGGCGTAGCTGCTAGTGATCCTACGCGGCGTATGGGGCGAATGTTGGGCTAGCGGACGGGCCGTGCTGGGCGGGTGGGCGGGGTCGGGGAGTCGGCGCGGAGGCCGAGAGCCGTGGATGTGGAACGGAGATTGCGGCGGCTGCTGGGCCGCGGGCCGCGCGGATCGAAAGCGACAGGATGACTTAGACGAGGGGACTGCATACGAAGGAGCGCGGCGCCCCGAAAGCCCCTTTCGAAAATTTGAGGCTTATTCGGGCGCGGCGGAGCCGCGCCGCTGCTCTTCCCGAGCTGTATTTTTGCGAGGCGAGGCCCGGGAGACAAAATAAGGCCAAATGGATGGCGACGTCTCGGAGCAGATTGGCCGATAGCGAATCGGTGGAGGCGAAGACTCGAGAAAACGCGAAGAAAGGAAGTAAAGGAGGGTGGAAATTCAATTTACTTACATGGGAAAACTTATGCTTAATTAAAATAATTGAATAATTTAATTTCAAGTTTATAGTATGAGCTTTTGTCAAGCGCATTTGATGATTAGTATTCCATTTATAATAAATTTGAAATATTTAGGTAAATTAAGTTGAAGTATTCACTCTACAAATTAATATAAGTGATGCAAATATGGGCAGAGGAGGTAATATGTACAAGTAGAGGCTATGGTATTAACTTAAGCTATTTCCTATTGCTTGCGCTTGCAAGCAGCCTGGGAGAGTATAAGAAGTGCGTTAACTCCCTATCAGTCTTGTTGATTCGCGCACTCTGGAGCTCTTATTGTCAAGAACGCGTTGAAGGCGCTCTGTCCTCATAACTTCTTATATACTTCTTATAAACTCTCGCGCTATTGTTTTCAAATATTTTCGCTTTATTTCAGGCCGAATTTTTGTAAGAATAGACTATAATAATGCAATTTACATTACATATTAGTATAACTAGCCCTAGTTCCATGGTCATGCTACAAGAAACAAGATAATTTGGCAATGGCTATAAACCCTGCATGTGGGCATATTACCTTCAAATTACAATGTTTTTGTAAAATAACAACAAAATATTTCTAAATCAATTTTTTATGATATAGATATTTCAAGTTGAAGCAAAAGTGTTAAATTTCATCATGATGCATTTAATTTGGCCAAATG
Source organism: Gryllus bimaculatus (assembly GCA_017312745.1). Classification (NCBI taxonomy): domain Eukaryota; kingdom Metazoa; phylum Arthropoda; class Insecta; order Orthoptera; family Gryllidae; genus Gryllus; species Gryllus bimaculatus. The sequence continues at coordinate 4,592,315 of BOPP01000014.1, read as the reverse complement.
TTGAAATATATAAACAGCAAAAAATGAGGCGCTTAACGTGGCCATATTACCTTCACATACCTTATTATATTCTGCATACTCATACCATGTATTTTATTTACAAAATTATCCTGAAAATAGTGAAAAAGAACATCGATCTTTGCCTGTGTCTCTCTTTAGAAAATATGTAAATTCAATATGCATGGACGATTTCTTATTGTCAGATTCTTTTCCGATATTTTTTGAAAACTCTGCCGCAGTGTTCCGAAAAAAATAAGATCAGAACTGTACACACAACTTTATAAGGGGAGAAATATAAATTATGATCTATTTGTTTTGCAAGGTCGGGAGAGATTTCTGAAAGCAAACACGCGGATACTGAAATACGTGCGGAGGGGAGCATGAGCAAACGGGATGATAAGGATTATAAACACGAAAGATGGAAAGGGGAAAGATAAAAAATGTAAACGACTAGCCGAGAAGTGTTGCGTCGCGTGGAGCGGTGTTTGGACGGGGGAATGAGACATTGCGTCTTTTTGGCGTGCGCACCCGGCGTTGGAGGAGGGCAATTCCAAGACGCTCAGCCAGTGCTCGTCAGTTGAAGAAGAGGTGTGCCTGACATTCATCGATATCCCTAGATATACGAGAACTGATTTCGGAAAATATATTGAACTTTCTATGGGATTTACTACTGCTGCTGAGAATAATGGAATTATGATCGGAAGCGGAATCTTTATTCGTAGTCGATATGCCTGGAGTCGAGGTACGGAATACCTGTATGACCACAGTAGAGGAGACAAAACAAGTTTTAGGTTACAAGAGCAAAATTAATATTTTATTGTTCTTAAATGTTGAAAATCAAGAAAGGAGAAGTTACTCTTTATTGCAATCAAAAAATGTACTGGAAATATAGCTGTAATTTAGATGCGTGAACTTCAATATCGTGTCACTTTACACCCACGTTTAAAGTTATTTGAACAAATATTTATGCTTCATTCAAAACGAAAACTGAAATTGTTAAACAAATCTGAATCAAGACAACGATTCCATTATGCAGAATACCAAATCTTAATAAAACAAACACATTATATCAAATTATTGTGAAACATGATGAGACGGTTTTTGCAAAGAAAAAACCAATCGATCAATTTAAAGGAAACAAGAGAGAAATTGTAGTTACATAAAAATGTGAGTTTCTCAGCAAAACACTATCAGGAACAATCCCTTTTTTAATACGACTGTAAGAACTTTATATCCTTTGAAACAGAGAAACAACCCTCTACAATACCAGATAAATTCAAACTAATCTCACTGAAATAACAAAATTTATCAAACATTTAAACGATGCACAAATTATGGTAATACTAGCAATTGAATCCTTCAAAAATTAAACAACAAGGTGACCCTGCATTGACTGCCGTAATGTAGCACTGAGGATAAGTCACTTAGGTAAAGACTGAAAAACTGCCATTATTGTATTGTTCAACAACCCAGGAAGTATCCAGTTAATCAATACCTTTTGTAGTCGCAGACCAAAAATTTTACTTCTTGATTTTGGTAGGTTATTTGAGAAATTAATTTATGTACAGTTAAATGAGGCTATCAGAAATAAAGGCTATACCATAAACAATACAAATTCAGAAATAAATATTCAACAACGCAGATAAACATTTTGTCTTATAGAACGCGCGAATACATTTCAACACATATAATCAATATCCTTTTAAATTGTACGGCGTTTGACAAGCTGTGTAGCTCCAGGTATTTAATACAATACCACATCTACGTATATGATAACTTGATAAAACCCTTGCCAGTGTTCTTTCAGACCGACATTTATTCTGAGAATCAACTCTACGAACTCTAATCAATAACACCTTTGAGCAGATCTCCCTCAAGTCCGTAACTTTGTCTCACAGTATATCGTACTTTTATCGAATATCTTAAAGCCTCATGATTCAGAAATCGGTCTCTTCGCATGTTCAGAAGTATTCACATTAATGATTTATTTGCTTTGGCGACCGTCTGTTGAATGACATAAACACATTAATGCAAATTTTAGAAAACAAATTATTAAGATAAATTACAAAATCCGCCTATTTTACATTAGTATTGAACAATAGTGCCGATAACAAGCATCATTACTACAAGATAGTGACCAGATAATCTACAGTTTTCAATTATTTGTATCAGAATCTCCAGATACCTTTCTTTTCGAAATTGGTAGAAACTAACCCAAACCTAGATGGATATTTCAATATGTTTTCCAAACAATAAATTACAAGCACAATAAGTCATAAAAATAATAACAAATATAATAACATATCCTACTAGAATAATTTTAGAAATATCCACTACCATCATGAAAAATTAGCTTCACGTACGAAACAAAATCAAATGGAACGAATACTACTGATATTCCAGCAAAACAATAGGCTTCAAAGCAAGACAATTAGCACGCAAATGGGCAATCAAAAGTTATTATGAAATGTCGTTATCAATCCTGAAGAGCAGAGCGGCAAACGGGTGGAAATAAACTAAAAAATTTCAAACTCGAAGCGAGAATAACTTTTCATAGAAAAAAAAATTGAATAAAATTTAGTATTTCCATAACTTATAAAACTTCAAGGCGAAATCACCACATTTATTACAAATAAATACTATTTTAAGAACGCGCACTGAATAAAATTTCAATTCCAAAGTTATTTAAAATCCTAACACAGAGAACACGAACATACTGAATTTAAAAATCCGGCGGGGGTAATGCGCAGCTTTCGCTAGTAATTACGCTATTCCATGGAACAATAGATAACCGTGCACCGCGACATTCAGCTGACGGTCCCACAAAAGGCCGATCACACGGCCGACGGCAGTGCAATTGGCAATCAGCGGCGCGGCGACGCGAGGGCGCGGGAGCGGGGCAGGGGCGGTCGCACCGAGGTGCGAAACGCGGGACGAGGCGCAGCGGCTGCGGTCGCGCAGCGGTGGCGCACCGACGCCGGGCGCGCGCGCCGGTCGTCATCGGCGCGTGAACGTCACGGCTGGGTAATTGAGCCGGCAGACCGCCGTGCGCCGCCCGCCCGCCCCCGCCCCCCCTGCCTACGCCGCCGCTTCCGCCCACAGGCTCGTTGCGTCCCGCCTCGCCACGCCCCCCGCCAGCTCGGCGCGACTTCCGTGTCTCCCTCCGCACCACACACCCGGCCTCCTCGGACGGCGCTGCCTGCGTTAGACGAGGGCCAGGCGGCAGGGGTGGCGCAACCTCTTGGCTGACCCCGGAGCTCCGGTGCGACGAGTTGTGTTTCTTTCTGAACCACAATTTTTTGGGCTCGTTATGCCAAGGCGAGTTAGGCTTCACTAATGTGTGTTAAATTGCATTAGACGAAGGCCAGGGGGCAGGCGAAGCGCAAACTCTGACTAGACTTCGAAGCTCCGTTGCGACCATTTGTGTTTCTTTTTGAACCACAGTTTTTTGGCTCATTAGACCAATGTGCTGTAGACGGTCATTAGACGAACGCCAGGCGGCAGGGGTAGCGCAAACTCTTGACTGACTTTGGAGCTCCGGTGCGATCACTTGGGTTTCTTTCTGGACCACAATTTTTTGGTTAATCAGGGAATATATTTTGGTTTAGGACCTAGAGCCTACTTCTGCGTCTGCAATGGACAAACTTTAGGAGGCTGGGATGGAACAAACTCTGATCAGACTTCTCTCCTGCGTTATCAAATGTGCCGTTTCCTGCAACATTATTTTTGGATTATTAGGTCACAATTTTGCTTGTTCAGGATGTGACCATTGTCATTTGTGTACGAAGCCTGGAGGATTCTCCTCGTCTGTGTTCGACAAATGTCAGGCAGCAGGGTGGCGAACACTGTGATTTGTCTTTGGAGCTTTCACGTAAACAGCTGCGTAATTTTGTTTATGTTCTCTACCATTTTTGTCTTATTAGATTGAATAATTTGAAATTGGGTTACAATAAAGGCATTGGAGGTGCCTTGTACTTGCCTCTAGAAAATATCTGATTTCAGAATCATAGTGTTTCGAGGAAAATGTGACGGCATTTTGAAAGGTCGTGTTGTCAATTGTTGATTGTACTAATTTCAGAAACTAAACAAAAAAATTACTCTAAAAACAAAAAAAAAGAGAAAATGTTGACATAAATACAAGAACTGTTCACATATGTTTGAGGACAACGAAATATTCATTCTAGTTAAATATTGTTATTTTATGCAATAAATATCATGACGAATTGCTCATTTTAAGTTATATCACTTTCTCCCAATTTTCCAATTAACGCATATCTTTACTTTCTGTATTTCTTGTGACTGACACTGATATCTACATTAATTGCCTTTGGATAGTAATAATAATTCATCTCTTTTGCATAGGGATGCGACATCAATGTCGATATTTTTACAATCGATGTTTTTTAACATTGATGTATTAAACATCGATGTATTAACACCAATATTTTTTTAACGTCCATGTATTAACACCAATGTTTTTTAACATCGATGTATAAACATTGATGTTCTTAACATCGATGTTTTTAACATCAATGTTTTGTGATCGATAATTTTTCATTTCCGATGTGTTGTATAAGATTGAAAAATTTCAGTGAGCACAATTCTGTGGTAAAATATGAAATAATGTAAAATATAACATAATAACTGGTAATAACACTAATATTCGTGGGTTAGAACCAAAGGAACGCTTTTTCACTACCTTCATCAACCTAACTCTTTCGCCCGAGATGACCTCCATGCCCTTGTATTTGCTCTCTCTTTATATTCATTTCACACAACGAGATATGATCAACAAATACACTGTGGGCGCGGGGTCATCTTCTCGTACACCTATTCGGGGAATTGAGAAATACTAACCTCAAATTAAATTTTAATGCACACTAATTTAATGTAGAGGTTACTAATCCAGTCTAAAATATCAATGTTCAAAAACATCTATAGCTTTGGGTCGGTCTAATTTTAACATTGATGTGTTAATTTTGAACATAAATGTTTGCTGACATTGACGTTTTGTTATCGATGTCGCTTCATTACCGTGATGCTAAAGGTATCTTGCAGCTATTGCGTGACGATATTCATTCTCTTGGAACTCCTGGAGACTCGACACCTGGACTTTTGATGATATATTTTTTTGGACAACTAAATGTGCTTTAGTATTGTTTCCACCTAATAATTTCACAAGTATGTGTTCGATTTTGAAATTTATTTAAATTTTAATTTAGTTCATGATCAGTTTTGATTTAAATATTTTTCAAACCCTATTTTATCGTGATTCATCTGCAGAAATTTCATCACATATGATGCAACTCTTGTATTCTACTATATATGAAAATGTAGAGGTATCAGTGGTGCACTATTGTCCAACTATCCAGGTCAGTCAGTACTCTGAGTGGTTGCTTTTGGCATGGACTATCACCGTGAGGGTAGTGCCTGACGCACTCGTTATCCGAGAGAGAAAATCAATTGGGAAATGTTCAATCACCTTCGACGCTCGCGCCTATTGATTACGAGTCACGGAGCGTTCAAACGTGACTGTAATCAGGAGCGGCGGTGCTCTGTGATGATGGAGCACAAAAGGTTGTTGCAAGGTACTCCAAGTGCTTTGTAACGAGCTAGCTCTGAACTACGGGAGCAAACCAGACCACCAGGCACCGATGCAAGAGCTCGTAATGAATACAACAAAATTCTTTCTGATAGATTTCTTTATTACAGATGTACGGAAAGAAGTTTGTTGAACATTCCTGCACTTGGCTACAGTATAGGAAATTTATACAGCCAAAAATCACAATATAGCTCTTAATCACTTTAATGATTTTTAAACGTTTTACACTCCACATTCCAAACAGACCTATTTTATTACTTCTCGTCGATCGTAACCAACACAGAATACATTTATTTGGATAAAACAAAAGCAGAGAGACTCCGGAAAATGGTCTACATGACGGCCCGGGTGTTGCGTAAGCGAAGTAATCCACAAACCCAAAGCAACACGCAAAACGTTCATTCCAGGACGGCGTCATTGAGTTCCGTTAGGCGCCCTTCGCTCGCGCTCCATCTCGTGCCAATGCCCTGTCCTCCGTCGCGTGCAGCTTCAGCTCCACGCCGTGGCGCCTGCCTAGGCGGAGACATACGCAGCCCCTTTGCGAGTAGCACTCCGTCGACGGCGGCTTCCATCTCCGCTTTAGGAGCTCTGCCGCGTTAGGCCCTCATTACCCGTCTGGACTACGGGACGTCGCGCTGCCACCCACACTGCCCTGCTCTCACTCTCGCCTCTGCCGCCAAAGCTGCCTCAGCCGCCAAACCCTCCACCGTCGTTACGGCTTCCGCCCACGCCCCTGTCCTCGCCTCCGCTTTCGCCCTTTGTCTGCGCCCTCGCCTCCGCCCCCTCCCTCTCCTCTTTCCTCGCGTCCGTCCTCTCGCTCTCCTCGGTCCCTGCCTCCAACAATGTCTCCGATATCACCTCCGCCCTCACTTTAGCCCTCGCCCTTTCCCATTGCTCTCGCCTCCTCATCCGCCCTCACCCTCACCACGTCATCCGCCTCCGATCTCGTCTCCACGTCCAACCTCACCTCTGTCTTCGCCTCCGTCCTCGTCCTCGCCCTCGCCCTCTCCTCGTCCCCTGCCTCCGACTACGTCTCCGTCCTCACCTCTGCCCTCGCATTAGTCCTCGCCCTTTGCCTTTGCTCTCGCCTCCACCTCCGCTTTTACCGGTGCCTCGGCACCCGCCTCTGACCTCGTCTCTGCTCTCACCTCCGCCCTAGTCCCCACTTCTCTACTCTCGCCTTCGCCCTCGGTCTTTGTCTGCGCCCTCGTCTCCACCCCGCCCTCTCCTCTGTCCTCGTCTCTTCCTCGCCGTCGCCCTCGCCTTCACACCCGCCAATTCTCTGTCCTCACCTCCGTCCTCCCCTTGCCCTCCGACCAGTCTCCGTCCTCACTCTGCCCTCGCCCTCACCTCCACCTCCGCCTCACCCTCGCCTTGTCTCCCGCCTCCGACCTCGTCTTGCCTCGACTCCGCCTCACCTCTGTCCCACCTCCGCCCCGACCCCACCTCCCTCTTCCCTCCCCTGTCGCCTTCGCCTCCGATCTCGGCCACTGCTGCTGGCGCCTCTCCTCTTCGTTGCCGCCCACTCTCGCCACGCGTCGCACTGCGCGCCTTACGGCTCGCTGACACTGGCTCTCCAACTTTCGCAGTATAAAGTAAGCTGCTCGCAGAGTACAACGGGCTGACATTCAGCTACAGGGGCTCACTGTTTATTGTGTCTTCAGAATTAGTTACCCCGTTGTAGCTTTCAGTAAGTACGTTTAAGGGGGCAAAGAATTACAAGGCATCGTCGGGTCTCTAGAGAGTTTATATATCAGCACCCACTGAACAGCTTTCTGAAACGACTTACAATTGTTTAGTTATATTTTTAAAACTGCAATTAACCATGAAGGCCTTATATTTTCTTTAATGTATTTAGACAGTTTTCTTGTCACGTTTTTATGTGAACATACCAAACATCAAATGACTTTTGTTGAGATTTTCAAATGGAAATAGTTTTAGAAATTATTGTTACAATACTTAATATTACACAGAAATATATTTTAAAATTGCTTTTAAAAAAAGGTAAATTATTACATTTTATATATTACATACATTTTTATATACATATATTTATACATTTAATATTAAATACATTTTTAATATTAATATAATACGTAATGAATATATATATAATATTTTACAATGAAATTTTCTTCATGTTTTAATATTGAATACAATGAGAAAATATTTAAAAATAATTACTATTTCCATGAAATAAGATAATTATTTCAACCTAGTGCCAAGAACATAGCACAGTTTGTTTTGTATTATTTGTAACAGTAATTTTAATATTATATAGAAAATTATGTATTACTAATTTTCAGTAATATTTTGTTCTGTTGATTAATTTGCTTGAAACGTCGCTCGCTTAGTTAATTTACTAATATCTTCACAGATAAAGTTTATATGGAAAATAAATTTAATTGGTGTAATCTATGTCCTTAGCAAAGTTGATTTCCGGATCTATACATTAAAATGGCATTTTATCATCTTCCTCACCAATTCCTTACGATAAGCAAATACATATCGTATATTATACGTTTACTCATGTGAAGTAGTAGGATATTTTACTCTAAAACTGCGTGCGTTCGCGGTAGTACTTTCTCGTAAGCTCTATTATCAAATATGTCCACGGAATCCATCCGCCTTCCACTTCAACCACATCCACATCCACGTGGATTCACCAATCACATCAACACCGAGTTATGCCTGTCTCAATCCCCACCGCCACGGCCACTTACAACTCCGCGACCGCAAACTACTCCACCGACACCGCGACTCCACCATCATTGCCGTCACTGTCACGTCAACGCCACTGCTGGAGCCACCTCTGGCATCGCCATCGCCACAATTACAGACTCACCACCGCCGCCACCCCGCCCTCCTCGCCGCCCGTCTACTCCACTGGCGCCGGCGCCGCTCGCCGTCATCGCGTGCGCTATGGACCATTTTTAGCGAGCCCATTAATATTTGCAGCCGAGCAGCCCTCCATGAATATGCAGCGCGCGAATCCGAGCGGCGCGGCGCGGTTGAGCCGGACTGGCCGAAAGGAAGCGGGAGAGGCACTGGAAGAGCGACGAGAGGCGGGGCTGGACGAAGCGAAGCGGGGACGGGGAGAGACGGAAAAGGGTGGAGGGAGCTGGGCGTGACGGTGAGAGAGGGGCGGAATGGAGTCGGGGAAGCTGGATGAGGCGGAGTGAAGCGGGCAGAGGGCGGGGAACGGAAAGTAAGCAGAGCGCAAACCCGAACGATGGAGATAGTTCGGCCGAGTAGGTGGCCGGGAGTAGCAGAGGCGGGTTGCGTGAGACAGATGAAGACATAGGAAAGTGGCGGAAAAGGCGATGGTCATAGAAAGTCGTCGTGCGAAACAGGGATTACATGTTAATGTAATGCTTATAACTACACATTTGTGTGAGGACTCAGTAGCTTTGAGACGGAGTACGGATGGGCAAGGCTTTTACAGATTTGTCATTTCTTAACAGTTAACGTTTCATAACTGTGACGCGAAATAACAGTTATTTCGTGCATCCTGTTATTGGCTCTTTCGATTGAAATTTGTAGTATATCAATCTATTCATCCGCCTTTTGCAGTAACCATTTTGAACGATAACAGTTTAACTGCAACTAATCAGTCGTGATTATCGAGAGTTCAAAGATAGATTCATTAACAAATAATTCATTATTACACACCATGTTCCACAATATTTTTATATTTTATTGTATAGACTACAATAAAAAGTTTTCTCTATAAATTAAATCCGTCCAATATGTTTATTAGCTTCTTTGTGTCCCATTGATGCTTATGTGTGATTCACTAATATTTCTCCGGTAAAAGAAAATGATTTACGATAAAATAACTGACATTTTTTTGACACTCAACACTCATTACCACTTGTCCAGATATCTTGTCAATGATGATCTCCTACAGCTTGGGCTAATTTAGAAAATTCCTGCCACTTTAGCTCAGGTAACAACGCAAAGTTGTAAAGGAATTATTCCATTACCTTAACCTTCTAAAACTTCTTCCATCCCGTTCATTACGCTTTTTAAGTGCTCCCTGTCCTTTTCGCGGATCCGTATATACATAACGTGATGCTGTATATATCACGTGATAGACATTACTTTCTAGGACTAAGGCCTAAAAATTTAAATATAGACTAAAATATGTCTCATTCTTTTAAGAGATTTTAGAGAAAGAAAGTTTCATAACCTTTCATTTTCATTCTCAAAACAGAGTTAATAAAGTTTCGGAGGGTAGTGATGATATCACTTTAGGATACACGGCTTTCTGAGACAGACGTAAATGTCGCGAGGTTAATAGATATCTGCTAGAAATCGGATCAAAAGATTACGTGCGTAAGAGCACAAAGGGGCATCGGGTGCACGGGACCGGCCGCTCCGCCGGGCAGCGCCGCCCGAAAGGAAGTTAGCGGAGCGGAGAGCCGCTGCCGCCGCCCGGCGCTCGTTAAGCGACGCGCTCGCCCTGCAAGAATCCAATTCCCCAGGATGCAATATTGACGAGCGGCCGAGGTTTGGGGCCGAGGGGGGCGCTGGCCGGCGGAGGCGGACGCCATGCTGGCGGTAGGCGTTGATCGCCCGTGCATTATGCAACCCGCGAGGCACCGCCCGGAACTCCCTCCTTACTGGCAAACAGCCCGTCTGCTCCGCCTTCCTGCGCGGTTTTGCCTCCGCCGTCGCCGCCGCCTCCGTACTAAAGGTCACCCCCGCCGTCGGAGAGCACTAGCCCACCAGACCCCGAAACATTGGCGTTCTCGCCTGCAGAACCGCCCTCGCCTTACAAGCCAACTCCTGCGATTGTAGAGACGGCCATCATGTTTTCCGTCTCGACGTCACAACCGCGGCATCCATCTCCGCCACGGACAGAGCGGCCTTCACACCGCAGACGATTGTATTAAAGGCTGTCGGACGCGGCGGACGGCCCGCCGAGCCGGGCGCTCCCTGGAAGCGCCATCATAGGCCTCCGCTTCCGTTTAAACAAGTCCAATTAGTTTCTGATTTTGTGGGAATTGGCCGCGCGCTCCCGGGCGCAGCGAGGTGCGCCGATTCGGCGCGGCGCGAGGACGTCACAAGCGACGCCCCGCCTCCGCTACCACCGACGCCCTCCCTTCCCTCCGCCTTTCCTAGCTTACTACCGCGATTTCTGGTGTCACGATATCCATCACTCCAACACCCCCAACATATTCGTGTGCTTCTGATAGAATTCCATCCGAGTTCGTACTGCCTCTGCCACCCCATTCTCGCCGTCGCGGCCGTTTCCACCTCCCGTGCCAGCGCCGCCCCCGGCGCCCCCGCCGTCGCTCGCTCGCGCGCGCAGCTTTGGCGCCGGCGACGGCGGCGCGACCGGGCTCGCGGCAAACAGCGGCGGAGCCCCAGTAAATTAGCAATTAGTCGTCGCGCCCGGCTTCTGCAATTATCGAAGACGGCGCGGCAGTCGGCAGTAGGCTGCCTCTTGGGCGGGGCAGGGGGCGAAGGGGACGGTGACGGCGCGGGGAATGGAGAGAGGAGGGAGTCACGAACGCGAGGGGCGTGGCCTGAAATGGCGGGTGAGGCACGGACGGCCAGGAGGAAGAGGGAGTGGGACGAAGGGCGTGATGTGGAGCGCTTGGGGAGAGAAAGAAATGAAGTGTGTGGTACACAGAGGGATTGAAGAGAATGAGGAGACACTAAACAGTAAAGGGGGAAATGGCAGGAAATGATGTCGGTAAGGTTCTAACAAACTGTATGTGAATTGGTACGGGAAAGAAACTGTTCGAAATGGACAGTTTGTCAGTCGAGAGCCGCGAAAGTTAGACGGCGTGAGTTGTGTGTGGGGTACAAACTGAGGTATGTGTGGTTCGCGTGGCCTCATCGAGAAAATTAGGAGGAAGCGGGCGCAAGCAATGCGATTGAAGACTGGAGATGGAGGAGGCATCATTGTAGTAAGGTAAGGTGCGTTCGCGGCTGGGGATGCCGATGAAGGATCAGGGGAGGGCTTCAAAGGGGAATTGGGAACGGATTGTGGTAGTAGCTGTGGATTCGAGATTGCTAGCAGGAGGTCAGGCAGGGCAGGAGAGGAATTACTCTGGGGCTCAGAAGAAACTTCTGAAAGAGTGGAAGTGAAAGGATTGTTAGGGAGGAAAGTTAGGGCAGCGAACGAGGCGGTGGTATGAAAGAAGCATAAAAACGACAGGACTGCACACTGTTTAGAGTGTTCTCAAAGCGAAAGAGAACAAAACGAGGGTATACTATCCGAGATTGAGGGGTTCTGAAAGTTCAATGGAATGTCATCTAAAAAGAAGATGCCTGGAAATGAGAAAATACTGACTGGAAGCGCGATACCAAATAACAACAGGGTTTACGAAAGAACGTGGAAGAATGACATGTTCCTATAAGAGAAATGATAGAATAATAAAGAATTTAGATAGGGCAATGGGAAAGAATGTGTAGTGAATAATATAGTAAAATTTAAGAATTTTGAGGAAGACAATTGCTGCATATGAAGTAATTACATGCCAGTAGGAATGTCGTAAAAGTGTGTGGAATTTTATGCAAGGGAAAAACGACTGTAGTAGTGGATGTGATGGTAGTGGTGGATGGGATGGTAGTGGTGGATGTAGTGGTAGTGTGATGGTAGTGGTAGAAGGAGTGGCGGTGGAAGCAGCAGGGGAGAAAATATTGTAGTGAAGTAATAGTTGTGGTATTGGTATATATGAAATGATTGATTCTTTCGTGTTTCCAAGTGAGTTAACTATTGTAATCACTAGTCCCGTAAGAGTAGAACAGGTTTTTATCACAGCAGGTGGAGATGTTCTCTCCCTGAATCGTAATGCGCGACGCGACCTACCGATGACTTGCAGATGTTTCCCTAATCTACGTATTCTCATCATTTTTGCACCTCCTTAGCTGGCACAAGTTTAAGTTCCCGACATGAGAAGTGTAGAGTAGTGTTAGAAGAAAAGATTGTGCGCTCTCAGTGTCTTCGTTTGTTAGGGTACTGGTCGTATTCTTGTGGTATCGATCAGAGAAACCATGTAAAATTACTGATCAGAGCTCCTACCACTAGAATTGGTGGCGATGGCGATGGTGGTGGCGGAAGGTGTGGTGAAAAATATTCGTTAAAATGACGATGGCATTCGTGGTGGTGGAAAAAGCGGAGGTGGTCTCGATGGTAGTAGTTCTGGCGATGGTGGTGGAAAGGTGAAACGAGTACTAGTGGTGGGCAGACCGTGCTGTTGGTGGCTACGCTGCCGAGGGCCGTGGGCGTCAGCGGAGTTCCAGGAAGAGTGAACGCGGTGAGCCACGCGCGAGAAGTCGTCGCCCCCCCCGGGCCTCGTCCCGGCCACCGCCCCGCTCTGCATACGGGCCGCCTCCGCCTCCGCCTTCGCTCGGCCGCTCCGTCGTCGCACGTGGCGCGTAGACGTCAGCGTCGCGGCGAGGGGGTGGGGTGAGGTGGGGGGTGGGGGGGGTGGGGGAGCTGGCGCGCGGCGCTGGCGGGGCGTCGGCGCGGCAACTTGTCGCGATTTGCGGAGTGAAAAGGCATGTCGCGCACCGCGCGAATGGCACCGCGAGGGGGGCTGAGGGGGGGGCTGAGGGGGGCTGAGAGGGGCGGGGAGGGGCGAGGTGCCGCTCACCTTGGCGTCTTCCACCGCACCCCCCGCGAACCCTCACTCCTCGCGCTTCCGCGAACGGCGCACCCCGAATCCTAGATGCCGGTTTTACTCGCACGCTTCCTTCTAGGAAATGTTCACTTGCGCCTCTTAGGCAAATTAGCAACCGTGCTGGAGGGTGCGAGGCGCTGTGAATTCTATGGGAGTGCGGGTTAAGCACGAGCAATGTTAGTTTCCATTGGCAGAGGGAGTCGACGAAACACAATTTATTGGAGACATTGAAGATCATGAAATAAATCAATAACACAGTTTCATGATTTTTATTGTTCTCAGGATTTGTTTTTCTGTAGACTTGTTTAATCCCTTATAAATACTTTAAAGCCTCATATTTTCGAAGCCATTGGTGTACGTGTGAAGAATATTCCACGTACACGATATTCCACGGCAATAAAACATCTTACAAGATATTGTACAATTTGACAAACTAGTGCTCTACATAATGGCACATACTTTCTCAAACTAGTTAGTTTTTTTTTTAATTTCATTGGCGTGACCTAGTTTTTTGCGTTTGTCCCATTTACCTACTAGATACAAACTTTTGCGTTTTTTTAAATTTCATTGGTGTGGCCTAGTTTTTTGCGTTTGCCCCATTTACCTACTAGATACAAACTTTTGCGGCAGAAAGTACATGTGTTTGAAATTTTCACAACTTTTCGGTTTCTTCACTGTAGAACCAAATTATTACTTTAAGAAAACTAAAGAAGAATAAATCCGTGTCTAGAATGGATATTTTCATTAAAAAAAGTACGGGGATGTTTTTAAGAAAATTTCACATTGCTGGAAACAATTGCATTTCTACAAAATGTAGAAATGTGTACATTAACGGCCAGAAAGATATTTGAAACAATTGAATCAGTAAGTCGAAAAACTCCAAAATTGACATTTATTAATGGAGTAAAAGATAGCCAAAATCACTTTCAGCCTTTCCATATGAAATGAAGAACAGCACAACTAACACAATATATTTACATGTACGAGGCTACCTATTATCTTGGATGTTTACTTTCATACTGCGTCTTGGGAGACAAGCAATGAGGATCAGCCGGAATTATAATGAAATCATTACAGTTCTACGCTATCATATTGTATAAACATTCATTAATAAAGGCATTCATATTAAAATTAGTTACTTTGTTTTCCGTTTTACAAATATTGAGTAGAAAAACAGTAGACTCCAAGATCTATTTTTGGCTGTACAGCAGCTTAGGATGCACACAATGAAACTTACTCGGCGAATTCTTGTAGGGGGATTCCTCACAACCTCTATATGCATTTGATGATAATGACAATTTTACTCAAAACATATTTTTGTGTCTATCTCGAAACAAGTATATCGGAGTTGTACTGATTTTCACTCACCGACTCAATTACATTTGTGTAATTTTTAAAAAGCAAAACAATGCATCAAAATTACCTTTTGAGCCATCCTAAACAGTGAATTTAGTACTATCCGTACAAAACACTTGAAGAAACAATTTTGAGCCATTTTTGGAGAAAATGGCGTTTTAGCGTTTCTGAAAATAAGCGGACATTTTTTTAGTTTATTTTCACAGAAAACTTTTGATTTTTCGAAAAAAATTTATAAAACATGATTTGGTAGCAGTTTTTGAGAAATGTTTATTTTTGATATTTTTTTGTAATACTGCATCTTGTATTTTACTCAATACTGCGCTAAAGCTACTAAAATATGTGCCGGAACTTAATGAAAGATCTAATTATGAAAAAAAATCATTTGAAAGGAAAATATATTTCCTTTGCAGATGTAGGAAAACGCAGAAAAAAAATCAAAATTTCGCAATTTTTAACAGTGAAAATCAAGCCTCCGCCATCTTTAAAAGTGTATTTTACTATATTCTCCCAGAAAATTTAAAGAAAAAATTGGAGATATTTTTGAGAAAATTTTGAAAATGTCCGAGGGAGTCCATGTAATGTATCCCCAAAAATTAAACAATGTTATTCAAAATCGCAGAGAGTTGAGTAAGACCCAATCGACCGGTGTATATTCAGTTTGGAAAAATTCTACGTATAGTTTTAAGCCCTAGAGTTGTACATATAAGACAGATTAACAGACGGATGGACGTTTTGAAAACACTTTTTCATCTATTAATGACTCACACATCACCCACAATTTCTGAAATCTAATAATATAACATGTTAGATGAAGTAATTTACTATATTCTAGAACCGGATTTATCCACTTTTTCTGTGTCAAGGCCCCCCAATACGCGTTTTTCGGTAATAAATATTCTTCCGTATATACGTAAGTTTATGGGACGTAAAAAGTACTCAAATATAAACGTCTTAAAAAAGGCTCGTAACCGTCTGCATTTTATTTAAATTTTTAGATTTAATAATTTTGTCGACTGGAATCTAGGGTTTTCCGTGCAGAGGCACTTCAGTGACATAAGTTGATGCCGTGATCCATCTCAAGAGTGATAACATATTTCTCAGTTATTTTTAATGGAAATGAGGACAGACACTCAGACATTGCTTATATCTCATAAAATATTTTTCAGTTTTATTCAAATTAGTGATTTGATTTCCATTTCACATCTTTGAATGCTCACATCAGAAATATCAAAACAATTGCTTTTCGTAGTTTATTTTTAGGCAGCGTTGTTGCACATTGGATTAATAATTGTAATTTTTTAACACGCCTTGCACAAAATAAAATCTCTCTTGCTTGCTTTTCGAATGTGAAACAGCCAATTATTTATTCTAACAAATAGTGTGTGAAACATTACGGAGCGTTTGCGAAACATCTTTCATACATGGTGTGTTAAAAACCATTACACGCAACGTGTGCTCGAAGTGATACGCTCGCGCGTCTTCTGCCGCCCTCGCATGCACTCGAGCGACAAGAGACTCGTGTGTGAATAACCTGTTTCGCGCACTTGCAACTTAATTTACTTTTGTCATTTGTGCATCACACTGCATTGAAACAAAATCAAGGAAGATTGATCTCAGATTTTCATTCTATGGGTCCCCACTCTTTCTTTAATTGTTACTTATCCTCCCAAAATGCGGTCGTGCACGTTCAATTTTTGCCCGCTGGACCGAAACCTAACCGGTACCGGCGCCCAACAGAAAATGAATTGGTTGTTTGTGATTTCGCGCACGTCAACTGGTAAGATCATTTCTCCCGTAAGAGTAGTACATATTTTTTCTTCGTGAGGTGGCGGTGATCTTTCCTCGCTCAATTGTGAGATGCGGCGCCGACACAGGTGTCGGCTAGCGGCATGTTCTCAACCAGGTATCTCCCACCTGCGGGCGTCGCCCAACTCTGCGCTTCGACCGGTGTTCTAGCTTGCGAGATAATGCAGTGCATGTAAGTGTGTGTGTGTAAGTAAAGACTGAGGATAGGACAAGGAAGGGGAGGAAGGCTCGCATTTGTCGCATCGCTTAGCTAGTGTCAAAAATCCTGCCACTCGCCGCCGGGTCTGAAACCCGAGGTTGCAGCTCCTCCTACACTACCGTGTCGTCAGTTGCTGCCCTGAGTCCCACGGCGCCGGTGGGAGTGTAACACCGGGGTGGCGCTGCCGCTTACCTAGGCGCAGGCTCCCCCTCCCCCCCCCCACCGCCCCCTGTTCATGCGCGGCGCGGGGCGGTGGCGCAGGCGGCCGGGCAGGCGGCGCGGCGTGGAGGCGGCAACGGGCGGGAATGCAATAAAGGAATTCCGAGCGTCATAGCGCCGACCGAGACTGCGGGCGACGTCCCGTCCGGAGCAGGCGACGCTCCCACATCCGCCCCTCGCCTTCTCTCCCCCTCTCCTCCCCCGCACGCCCCGCGCGGGCCC
>BOPP01000014.1:4526605-4575243 GCA_017312745.1 Gryllus bimaculatus | reverse complement strand
AATTCTGGCAAACTGTTCGTTATTCCATGGCTTTCCATTTTCTGTCACGACTTCACGCTTCACAGCGGCATCTCGGGTGCACGTCCGCGGCGTGTGAGTGGCCCCCCGACCGACGCCCCGCCCCGGCCGCGCCTGCCGCGGTCTTTAGGCTCGCGGCGGCGTGACTTGGCGCTCATCTTTTTGAGCCAGTCATCATCGAGCGCGCGGTGCGGGGCGGCGGGCGAGCGGGCGTGCGAGGGGTGGGCGGGGCGGCGGTGGCGGCGCGCCGCGAGGGACGCATGTCTGATGCGGCATTTTGTTTTATTTACCGCTCACCCGGCGGCTGATCACTTAAAATCTGCACCATCTTTATATCAGATTCTCCGGTCGCGGCGGCCCGCGCGGTGGGCCCCGGGGGTTGGGGGCGGGGGGAAGGGAGAAGGGGGAAAGAGAAGCCGGGGGGAAAGCGAGGGCGGGAAAAAATTTGTGGAGCGTGCCTGCTCGGACGGACGTCGCCCGCCAGTCTCGGTCGCGCTATACGCTCGAATTCTTTATTGCATTCCGCGACCTTGCCGCCTCCAGCCGCGCCTGCCGCCGGCGCTGCGCAACCGCCCCGCGCCGCGCGATGAACAGGGGGCGGTGGGGGGGGGAGGGGAGCCTTGCGCCCAGGTAATCGGCAGCGCCACCCGGTGTTACACTCCACCGGCGCGTGGACTAGGACAGGCAACTGACGACATCGGTAGATGTAGGAGGAGCTGCAACCTCGGTTCGACGGCGGCGGGAGTGGCAGATTTTGACAATTTTTTAGCTAAAGCGATGCGACAAATTGCGAGCCTTCCTCCCTTTCCTGTCCTATCCTCCAGTCTTTACTTTACACACACACACTTGACATGCACTGCATTATCTGCAAAGGCTAGGACACCGGTGAAGCGCGAGTTGGGCGACGCCCGCAGGTGGGAATACCGCGGTTGCGAAACATCCCGCTAGCCGACACCTGTGTCGGCGCCGCATCTCACAATATCAGAAGAACATCACGCCACCTCACAGAAGAAGAAATACGTACTACTTCTTACACGGGAGAAACTGATTTACAGTTGACGTGCGCTGAAATCACAAACACCAATTCATTTCTGTTGGGCGGCCGGTACCGGTTAGGTTTCGTCAGCGGTGGCAAAATTACGTGCACGACCGCATTTTGGGGATAAGTTAACAATTAAGAAAGAGTGGGGACCCATAGAATGAAAATCTTGAGATCAATCTTCCTTGATTTTTTTCAATGCAGTGTGATGCACAAATGACAAAAGTTAAATTAATTGCAAGGGCGGAAACAGGTTATCAACACGAGTCTCTTGTCGCTCCGAGTGCATTGCGAGGGCGGCAGAAGACGCCGCAGCGTATCACTTCGAGCACACGTTGCGTGTAATGGTTTTTAACACCATGTATGAAAGAATGTTTCGCAAAACGCTCCGTATGTTTACAACTATTTTTAGAATAAATAATTGGCCTGTTTCAACATTTCGAAAAGCAAGCAAGAGATATTTATTTTGTGCAAGGCGTGTTAAAAAATTACAATTATTATCAAATGCTGCACAAAACGCTGGCCTAAAAAATAAACTAGCGAAAACATTGTTTTGATATTTCTGATGTGAGCAATTCAAAGATGTGAAATTGGAAATAAATACTATTTGAATAAACAAAAAATATTTTATGAGATATAAGCAATGCTGATGTTCTGTCCTCATTTCCATTAAAAAATAACTGAGAATATTTATCCAACTCTTGAGATGGATCACGCATTCAACTATGTACACTGAAGTCCTCTGCACGGAAAACCCTAGATTCCAGTCGACAAAATATTAAATCTAAAAATTTAAATAAAATCCGACGTTACGGAGCCTTTTTAAACGTTTATATTGAGTCTTTTTACGTCCCAGAAAACTTACGTATTAACGGAAGAATATTTTTTACCAAAAAACGCGTATTGGGGGCCTTGACACAGAAAAGATGGATAAATCCGTCAGAATATAGTATTATTCATCTAACATGTTATATATTAGATTTCAAAATTGTGGGTGTGTGTGCAGTCATTAATAGATGAAAAGTGTTTCAACGTCCATCGCTGTTAATCTGTTATATGTACAACTCTAGGCTAAAACTATACTAGAATTTTTTCCAAACTGAATATCCGGTCGATTGGTCTTACCAACTCTCTGCGATTTTGATAACTTGTTTAAGTTTTTGGGGATCATTCATGGACTCCCTCGGAATTTGTCAAATTTCTCAAAAAATTCATTTTTTCTTTTTAAATTTTCTGGGAGAAATAGTAGTAAAAGTACACTTTAAAGATGGCGGAGGCTTGATCTTTCACTGTTAAAAATTGCGAAATTTGAAATTGTTTTTTGCCGTTTTCCTACATCTGCAAAAGGAATATATTTTCCTTTCAAGATTTTTTTCATAATTAGATCTTTCATTAAGTTCTCGGCACATAATTTTAGTAGCTTAGCGCAGTATTGAGTTAAAATACAAGATGCAGTAATTAACAAAAAAAATATCAAAAAAATAAACATTTCTCAAAACTGCTACCAACAGCATTGTTTTTATAAATTTTTCGAAAAATCAAAAGTTTTCCGGTGAAATATAAACTAAAAAAATGTGCTTTTACTATGTGATTTCTTACTAGTCCCGCAATGAAATTAAAAAAACTAACTAGTTTGAGAAAGTATGTGCCATTATGTAGAGCATAGTTTGTCAAATTGTACAATATCTTTAAGATTTTATTGCGTGACATATCGTGTACGTGAATATTCTTCACACTACACCAATGGCTTCGAAATATGACAGGCTAAAGTATTTATAAGGATTAAACAAGTCTACAGAAAAACAAATCCTGAGAACATAAAATCATGAAAACTGTGTTATTGATTTATTTCAATGATCTTCAATGTCTCCAATTAAATTGTGTTTCGTCGACTCCCTCTGCCAATGGAAACTGTAACATTGCTCGTGATTAACCCGGACTCCATAGAATTCACAGCCGCCTGCACCTCCAGCCACGGTGTTAATTTAGCTAAGAGGCGGCAAGGGACATTTCCTAGAAGGAAGCGTGCGAGTAAACCCGGCATCTAGGATTCGGGGTGCGCCGTTCCGGAAGCGGAGAAGTGGCGGGTTCGCGGGGGTGCGGGGAAGACGCCAAAGTGAGCGCGCCTCGCCCCTCCGCCTCTAGGCCCCCCCCTCAGCCCCCTGCGCGTGCCATTCCGGCGGTGCGCGGACACGCTTTTTCACTCGCAAAGTCGCGACAAGTTGCCGGCGCCGACGCCCCTGCAGCCGCGCGCCAAGCCTCCGCCACCCCTCACCCCACCCCCCCCCCTCGCGCGACCCTGACGTTACGCGCCACGTGCGACGACGGAGGCGGAGCCGAAAGCGCGGAGCGGAGCGGCCCGTATAGCAGGGGAGGCGTGCGGGGACGAAGGCCCGGGGGGCGGAACGACTTCTCGCGCGTGGCTCAACCGCGTCACTCTTCCTGAACTCCGCTGACGCCCACGCGCCTCGGCAGGTAGCCCAGACAGCACGTCTGCCCACACTTAGTACCTCGTTTCACTTTCCCACCATCGCCATGAACAATACTACATCGAGACCACTCCGCTTTTTCCACCACACGAATGCATCGTCATTTTAACGAATATTATTTCACCACACCCTTCCCACCACCATCGCCATCGCACCAATTCTAGTGGTAGGATGCTTCTGACAGTTTTACATGTTTCTCTGATCGATACCACAAGAATACCGACCAGCTCACCTAACAAACAAGTACAAGAAGCAATCTTTTTCTTCTAACACTACTCTACATTTCATGTCGGTTGACTTAGAACTTGTGCTGCTAAGGAGGTGCAAAAATGATGAGAGAGATACGTAGATGAGGAAACTCTCAATCGGCGTCGATTACGATTCAGGGAGAGAACATTCTCACCATGCTGTGATAAAACAACTTTCTACTCTTACGATAGTGATTACAATAGTTAACTCACTTGGAAGACAACGAAAGAATCAATCATTTCATATATAACCATACCACAACTATTACTTCACTACAACAATTTCCCCCTGCTCTTCCACGACCACTCCTCCACACTACCATCACACTCCACACATCCCCAGTACCATCCCATCCACCACTTCCATCACATCCACTACTCAGTCGTTTTTTCCCTGCTAAAATCCAACACACTTTTTACGTCATCCTACTGGCATGTAATACTTTCATATGCAGCAATTGTCTTCTCAAATCTCTACAATTTTACTATATATTCACTACACATTCTTTTCCATTTGCCCTATCTAAATTCTTTATTATTCCTATCATTTCTCTTATAGAACTATGTCATTCTTCCACTTCTTTCGTAAACCCCTGTTGTTATTGGTATTGCGCTTCCAGCAGTATTTTCCATTTCCAGCATCTTCTTTTAGATGAAAATTCCATTGAACTTTCACAGAACCTCAATCTCGGAAGTATCCCCCTCGTTTTGTTCTCTTCGCTTGTGAGAACAGCTCTAAACAGTGTCAGTCCTGTCGTTTTTATGCTTCTGTTCATACACGCCTCGTTCGCTGCCCTAACTTCCTCCTAACAATCCTTCACTTCACTCTTTCAGAAGTTGCTTCTGAGCCCAGCAGATAATTTCCTCTCCTTGCTGCTGAACCTTCTGCTAGCAATCTCGAATCCACAGCTACTACCACAATCCGTTCCATTCCCCTTTGAATGCCTCCCCTGATCTTCATCGGCATCCCCAGCCCGCGAACGACTTTACCTTACTACAATGATGCTCCTCCATCGCTCCAGCTTCAATCATTGCTCGCCCGCTTCCTCCTATTTCTCGATGAGGCCACCGCGAACCACACATACCTCAGTTTGTACCCCACACAACACTCACGCCGTCTAACTTTCGCGGCTCTCGACTGACAAAACTGTCCATTTCGAACAGTTTTTCTTTCTGTACCAATTACATACAGTCTTGCTTAGAACCTTACGACATCATTTCCGCCATTCCCCCTTTTACTTTTGTTTAAGTGTCTCCTTCATATCTCTTCATCCCTCTGTGTACCACACATTCATTCTTTTCTCCCCAAGCGTCCACATCAGCCCTTCGTCCACTCCTCTTCCTCTGGCCGTCGGCCTCACCCGCCATTTCAGCACGCCCCTCGCGTTGTTGGCCCTCCTCTTTCTCCATTCCCCGCGGCTCACCGCTCCCCTTCGCCCCTGCCCGCCCAAGAGGCAGCCTACTGCCGAACTGCCGGCGCCGTCTCGATAATTGCAGAAGCCGGCGCGACGACTAATTGCTATTTACTGGGCTCGCCGTGTTTGCCGCGAGCCCGTCCGCGCCGGCCGTCGCCGCGCGCAAATGCGCGCGCGAGGCTGGAGCGACGCGGGGGCGCCGGGGCGGCGCTGGCACGGGAGGTGAAACGGCCGCGACGGCGAAGAATGGTGCAGAGCATGTACGAAACTCGATGAATTCTATCAGAAGCACACGAAATGTTGGGGGTGTTGGTATGATGGATATCGTGACACAGAAATCGCGGTAAGTAAGCTAAGAAAGCGGAGAAGGGAGGGCGCGTGTGCGGAGGGGGGCGTCGCTAGTGACGTCCTCGCGCCGCCCGATGGCGCACCTCGCTGCGCCCGGAGCGCGCGGCCAATTCCACCAAATCAGAATGAATTGGGAATTGGTTTAAACGGAAGCGGAGGCTATGATGGCTCCAGGGAGCACCATCCTACGTTTAGTAATCGGGTAACCTGCATGTGTTCGTTTTTCTTTATGTCCGATATGTACTTCCGTAACTCCGGATTAGAAATCTACAACCATTATGTCCACCATTCGTGGCATCTGAGGTGCTTTTTGTGGCGTCTCAGTCTAGTGGTAGGTGTATTAACTATTTGTTTACGAATTTTTCTAAAATATTCCAAGAAATTTGTCGAAAAAACCTGTGTTGTGGAAGGAGGGGTTAATGGATGAAAAATGCATGTTTGTAGGGGAAATCAGGCAGCAAGTATAGTGGGATCAACAGCCAATTCGATTCCTTTCAAGCAAACAAATCCATGGGTATTTGTTTAAACCTAGTACACCTACAATATTCTAGAAGAATTATTGTAAACATCTCTTTTTTAGTATCAAGGCACCTACAGGGAGGAAACTCTGAATTACTATACTGCCTTTTCAGCATAATATGAATTGTTACGCCTTCCTTCATGAATTTACGAACCGAATTTTTTAATAAAGCATCAACATAATTTCCATTGATTACTCTTTTGCTAAGCCCAAGGATGGTCGAGCTAGAGAAATCTATTATGTTTTAAATACATTTCTTTATTAACTTCCATTGCACAAATAAAAATATTTAAAATGAAAGCACCAGCTGGGGCGCCACTCTAAGCAATTTGTCATCGGTTACAGTTAATCCTTTCCCAACATTGGCATCGTCCATAACTGTCCCCAGCCGGTCATGCGAAGAAGTTACGCGATGCATTCGCCCACTCTGGATAAGAGGAAGTGGGGGAAACTAATGAACACTCACAGTCCGTGGCCCGATGCACAGGGAACTGCACCGGCATTCGCACCAAGCAACCCACCGGAACTCTCCATAACGACGGTGCTTTAGCAATTACAATTACCAACTTTGATGTTGACGGAATAGTTAAATAAAATACACAACGGAAATTCTTGAGACGAATGAACAGCATATATTACTTTACGGTGTTTTAGTTCATTTTAGTATGTAATAGTAATTAGATATGCACTGCGTTTTGTTTGACACTCTATTGGCTTTTTTATGCAAGACAAATGTTTCAATTTCTCGTTTAATTTAACAACGAGCTAGTAATCGTACCATACATTTCTGTATGCACCACGGACGTTACTTGATATATTTGCCCGTAAGATGATTTCTGACCCCTCGGACCTAAGACTTACAGGATTGGAAGTTGCTCTAAAAAAACGTTCCTTGTGGTTACATAAATAGTAGCTATTGTATTGAAAAACATTTTCCTACGATTACTATTTCTATGCCAGTGCACACGAAATTAGTTTTTGGATGAACAATTCAGTTCCTGATCATTCCACGCTGTCAGAAATAGCTTTAACAATTTTTCAACGGTTGCACACGTTTTTATACTTTTCATGGCATCCCAACAAAATATGCAAACTAATTATTCATTATTTATTCCATCATTCATCATTACTATAATGAAATCTTTGTGGACACAATATCAATGTCTACGAAACGGGGAAATTGATACCGTTAAACTATACGTGATGTGCCTTTCTTCGAAGCACCAGATAATTACTTTGTTCCTGGTCTCCTTAACAGAAATTCCAATGTCTCAACAACTGTCAGGTATGGGGACCTAAATATGCTTTGTGAAGATGTGAAAGCCATTCGGAAATGACGAGAACATGAAAGAAAAGGAGGCAATTGGCATTATAAGCAAGCACTGCTCCAAAGGTCTTAGCACACACACCCATCACAGCAAAAATATAACTCATGTCATGAAGTATTGTAATAGAATGTATAATACTCCACTAATTTCAACAAAAATTGCACAATTGTTTATAATTACAAGATGCTATAGAGTGGTAGTTACAAAGGTTACAACACAAACTTCAAATAGACGACGAAATCATGTTATAAACGCTATTATTTATTAATTCTTGAAACAAATTGCAGGCCGATAATTTTTTGTTTTGAAATTAAAAATTGATGAATTTCAATGTATGCAATTAAACTGTAACTACGCTGTAATTGAAACACACATTAACATTTCATTTTCGTTTGTTTGAGGTAGCCCGAGTATTAGAAAATTAAATGTAAAATATTTAGTTTATAATGCATAAGTGCATATGAAAAAACACGATATTATTATAAATAAAGAAAAAATTGTAACCATTTTTGAGAAAATGTTGAAAATACTGCCTGTGAGGAGATGTAGAACATCGAAATGACTCGTCACGAAAATAACTTTTAATGGGTTATATGTAATAAATCAATAGTCATTAGAACATTTTTATTGCTTTGACGAGAAATGTTTTGCCGGTTGTAGGAAGGTAATTGCACCAAATTAGCGACAGTTTATGTCGATTTAACTTCAAGCTGAAATAATTTGCTTAAAGATTGATATTTCTTCATCATGTTGACCTCGTTTTAACAACAAAGTGCAAAAGCTCCAACATTGTCCCGGTGTTCGTGTGGCCGGCGACGTGAACTGCGCATGCGCAAAGCGAACTAACGATTTTCAACTCTCGGGATGCGATAGGTGTCCATAAACACGATTATATATTGAAAACTAATTATTCGATTCGAGTAAATCAAGTTTTGTGTTTGTCAGCTAATAGGGTGAGTATTGTGAGAAGAGGCCGATTCAAATACTTGACAAGGGCCAAAATTGCACTTCTACCGGCTCATTTAGTAAAACATTCTTAAACAACGGCTTACAACTTACTTACATAAATTTACTTACGTAAATTTAACTTTTGAGACCTCTTTAGAGATTAACAATAGAAGCAGAATCTTTGGAAACTTGTATGTCCTACATCAGCATTCAGTTGCGTACAGTTAAAGCAAAGTCTGTAAGTGGGAGACGCCAAAAGTGGATATTATCATTCTCACTAAGACATGGTAACGAGGCCATGACAGCTATGACAGTCTTAATATGACAATCTTCAAATGTGAAAGAAAAAGGCGCAAAACAACGGTGTGTATTTCCAGAGACAAGTCAGAATGGTCATGTAGCACAGTTGTAATCAAGTTCTGGCAACATTTCAAAAAAATGTTGCATGTTAAGTTGCATACCAAAACATTTAATAAGTAATCATTGAATAATTGTGACAGATATCAATAAACTACACCAAGATCTCCTCTTGTAAGTTCATCGATCACCACATTAAAAGCCAACGCACTAAATGCGCATAGACATTCAAATTACAATGTCACATCGTTTGTATTGATGGACGATTTCAACACGAGTAACAGACATTCAGAACGTGTGTACCTTCAGGATGAAACGTAAATTAGTTCGAATTGGACAACGGTATGTAAAACGTATATATATTTGACATTTTCAAACAATATTCCAATATTTTCAAAGCCATATATGTCCTATGATTCACAATACAATCAAATATCAAATACGTAAGTTGCAAATTAATTAAACGATTCAAAACAAAAAATATTTCGATGTTATTTTACAAGACTCGACTCAAATTTCACCAAACTGACCGCAGCAGTGTTCGACTCCGCCTAGTTATTGTTCCCACAATTTTGTACTAATATTTCTCAGTTTCTGAACTGTTTTGTGCAATTCTTTGAACAATTTGGAGTTGATATTTTACTTATTACCAGTAACTTTCCATTTGTTTTCTTAATATAAAAGTGAAAATATTGATATGATTATTTGCGTATTAATTTTTAAAATTGATTTGGATGTTTTATACCATTATAGTAATATTTCTTATAATAATTTTTAAGAACCATGATAATACTCTAGTACGTTAATACTCTAGTATATTGGTTTTTTAAATTTTATTCATAGTCCTGAATTTAGCTTTGTTTACCTTTCGGTGTTTTTGTTTAATCTAATTATTCAATTATTTTAACAATCTAATGTACAATATGTATTTTTACTGTATTTGAAATAATACACTCGGTTGTGGTATGATTTAATAAATAAAATAAGTAAATACATCTCCAATGTACTCGCAATATTTAGCGAAACGCAACACGAAATGCAATATCATCGGCATTCAGGAGTTGAGGTTCTCGTGCTGGTGAATGAAATTGTTGTGATTCTTGCGCCATTGAGTGAATATATTTATTACAAATATACATTTTATGGAATTAGTGTTTGATTAGTAACATCAAATATTATGAACGTTTTCTATTGAAAATATTCATAATGAGTAATCAAAAAGGTAATGCGAAATTCTAATAGATAATGGGCAGTTATTTAAACACAATAAAGCAAAATAACAACAAATTTTACTTAGTAATTCCTGTATGAACTAATGGTGAACAAAACATAAACATAATTTCAGTTGTGAACATTAACTTCCTGTCAAGAGAGAAAAACAAAAGAGAAGTATGTAATTTACCTTCATTAGAGAGAGATGGAATTTTGATATTGTGCATTCAATGAAACTGAAAGAATCGAACAATAAAAAGCACGCTTCATCAAATGTGCATTATAGGCAGTCCATCTACAGCGTTTGTGTCCACAAATATAAAATGACAAAGCTTACAAACCATTGAAAAATATTAATACAAATGATTTAAAGCTGATATTTCACTTCAGGGATTTCTCCATACTCTTTAATACTCAACTCACTTAGCCCTCAAGTAGCATCGCGTAGTACAGACGTTACCCGGCCATTTTAGTTTTGCTGGTGCGCAACATCCTATTGAGTATCTGAGAATGGTCAGATGGCTAACTTTGCATAGAACCACGTTGTCAGGTAGTTTTAAATTTAGTTGGGCTACAATTGTTACCCGCACGAGCACTACAGTTAAGGGTAGTAGAGAGGACGATTACCATACAGGAAACGCGGGAGTCGATCAGTCATATACTATACTAGAGATATACTACTGGCATGAGTTCCGTATTAATGACTGAGAAATAAAATATTTCGTATGTTAATAGATTTCACGTATCTCCCCTTCTTCCTGGAGACTAGAAGAGTGGATTTAAATTCCATACGTTAAAGTTAAATGACATTCAAATTATATTCAAAACAACATTTCGAGATAACGGTACTTGTTTACAAAGGTTTTACGAAACTCGTAATGGCTAAAAATAAAGTTTTATCTTAGGCTACATACGCGGACCACGCAAGCATTTGCGTTACGAAATTGCACGTCAGTATGGCAGTGTTACGAACACACGAGATTCAAACGAGAATTTTGATAATCCAATTCTTGAGAAACACAAAACTTTTTTGCATTAGGATCAACAGATATCTACAGGTAGTAATAACAGCTATTCTGTACGTAACATTAAAACCGTTGTATAGAAACTTCAGATTAGAGTATTACAACAATTTAAACGGTATCGAATGGTACGTAATATTTTTGTAACAAATAAAACATTTTTTCAAGCACTAAGACTCCCATCGTGATGAAAAGAGCCAAAACAATGCCCACAAAAGGCTCTAGCGTTAAGGAGAAAATATTGACAGAGGCGCGGAGAGCGGGGGGTGCACGCAGGGCGCAGCGGGGTGAGCAGAAATCAAGGAGGGCGGCCGCACGTGACGAGGGGCGGGAGGGCGGTGACGGGCAGCGCGTCGACGGCCGCAGCCGGGCGGGGGGGCCGGGCGGAGGGTTGGAAGGTCTGTGGAAGCGCCTGCGACGTGTCTTCTCTCCACTTCTGCCTCTCTCCCTCGCGCGCGCGCGGGCTTCACACTACAGCCAGGGCGCCCCGAGCAAATTATAGCCTTTCGCTGTGCGTCACGTCTGACCCCTTGACCTTCGGGGCGACGTACTGGCGCGGATCCGCCCCGCCCCGCCCGCCCCGCCCCCGTCGCTGGGGCGCGGGCGGGCCGGCGGGCCCTCGCAAGCCCGGGCTCCCACAGGCCTCTGCGGCGGCCGCCCGCCGCCCATCCTCTCGAAACTTGCGTCCCCGGTGGCTCGCGGAGAGATTGATAGGGAAGCGATGGTGTGGACCGGGCGGCCGTCCCCGCCCCCGCCCCGCGCCCGCCGCCCGCTGGCCCCTCCGCACCGCGTCTGATACACCGCTGCGGACTCTACTGCCCTGGGAATAATCTCGAATTACTGGCACAGGGACGCGGGCGAGTGGAAACGGTGGACGGGGGAGGGGAAGGAGGAAGGTGCGAGGAAGATGGCAAGAGGAAGGAATTGAGAAACAGAAAAAGAAAGTGGAAGAGCGATAGGTACAAGATGGGAGGTGGTGTAAGAGGATATGATAAGTGACGGGTGAGGGTTGTGCAAAGTAAAAGATATTTACCTCGTGCACACAAAGATGAAGAAGTAAGCTGGAAGAGGATAAGCTGAAAGAGAAAATCAGCTACGAAAGAGTCTGGTATAAATTAAAGATAGAGTAATAAAATGAAAATATGATGAGGCGTGCAGGCACGTAAGTAAAGTTGTATGGAGGTGTATTGCAATTATTTACTGAGAAAACAGATGAATATAAACTTCAATGTAACAATAAAATTAAATTTTGAACAAGAGAAATTGAGAAGTAGAAATTCTTGTTTGATAAACGAACAATAAAATATAATAGGGATAAAAACGAAGATATAAGTGATGGCAAAATTGAAGGAGCACAGCTTTAACGGATAGTGGACCAAAGTGAAAACTTAGGAAGAATGAACACGGAAAAATACTCAAGCTGCCTACAAAATAGCATGAGACCAAATAGCATGTACTAGTGTAGAAAGATGCTCTATCTTTAGTTTAACGTACTTCCGCTTTAAATGAAACTGATGTTATTTCTCCCTATAGGGCAGCCTGTTGTTTGATGTTGTTTAGTCGTTTAACTCGTGGCTTTAGCTAAGACCGTAGCGGTTTCGGCGAATGAGTCCATGGGGTGTATAACCTCGTCGAATCTTCATTGCTTTTTCATTGTTATTACAGCTCTCATCAACGTTCTGTGGTTTAGTGTCTCATACGTTTCGTACTATTTACGTACATTAAAAATGTCACCTGATGAATGAGGAAAAGCAATTTCACAACCAACAAAAATAATAAATGGGAGTTTTTAACACGAAACACATTGTTTTAACACGAAACAATTCTTCAAACGTGGCCTGCGGTAGGTTTGTTTCCAGATTCCCATGGCATTAATTCACAGATCTGTATTTTCCACGCTTTGACCCGAGTGCATTCACTTGGTAGCACAAATGGATTTATCCCTTCGTGACTGCCGGCATCATTAGCGCGTAAATGTTGATGTTAATGCCGAAAGCATCAAAGCCTGCGATTACTTTAGCGACTAATCGATAATGAGCCAATCGCAATAATGGCCACTGATTGTCTTTACAACTTCCCTTAAAAAGTTACATTTTGTAACCGGAAAAAAAGTATATCCCTCTCCCCTGAACATTTGTTCCACTTTTAGTCACTTTATCGATAGATGATGGTTTTGCGAATCAAGAATACTTTGCAAAAAATGGCACAGAATATTTATTCGATTACAAACATGCAATATATTTCCTCCCTTACACACGAATACATTTACACACATACACTCATAAGAGTAGCTGAGTGGGCATGTTTAAAAATCGAGGTGTACAAAGTGACGTTTTACTTTGCAATGCTTTGCTTAGAAGGCCTTAATCATCCGAGTGCTGAGTTGCGAGGACCCTGCATTCATCTATGGCCCCAATCAAGGCAATAAGCGCTCATTGTATGTTTCACAGAACGTCATTGGTGTGGTGGGGCTGGTAATTGCCCTCCGCCTCTTTCCTCAACTTCTGATGGGCGTTGCACGCACACGACTAATGAGCAATTCTTGCAGCCGACTGGCACCGGATATAGAGACAGTTGCTACACTACACCACTTTTTGTTGCGGGTTACCTTTCTCGCACGCACTCCCTGCTTCATCGGTCTCCATTGGTCAAATCGATTCCTTGCGTTGATTCATTCGCTTGAATCAGTGCTCATTCGAGCTACCTGACGGCGGATCATTCTCAGTGGTTGATACTTACAACAATCACAAAATATCAGAAGGCATAACATTTAAAATTTAAACAACGAATCTGTTTGTTCAAACGTGCGTTACAAACATTTCAGATGTATGTATGAATATATGGTAGATATTAAAATGGTGTAGAATCATTCTATTATTATCGTCTATGTACCTTTCGTTCGTTCGTACACTTTTGTTTTGTAGAAATTCAGAAAAATGATTGTGTATTGTGATTGTGTATATTTTTTGGCGAATGAAAATAGTTGTTCCCATATTATGAAATCAACGATATGTAGATGACAAAAGGTGATTTAGATGATTGATTGATCGTTAGTGATTCTAGACGTTTCAACTGCTAATCTCATTAGTCTCGTAAGTGTAGCCCAAGTTTCTCCTCGGTTGCTGGCGGTTATCTTCCCCCCCCCTTGAAGGCGAGATCCGGCGCCGACCTACCGTCGGTTAGTGGTGTTCACTCTAACCAGGTATCTCCCACCACCGGGGCACCGCCCCAGCCGCTCTAAGCCCCCGACCATTCTCCCGGCGTGTGTGGTAGCATAGTGCATGTTAGTGTAGGAGTAAGTAGGGTGTGAGGATAGAAGGAATAGGTAGGCAAGATGGCGCTTATTTTTCAGCTGCATGTGCATACGAGGCGCGGCGATAGAGGGGTTTACTCTGAACAGGAATCTCTCACCAGCGGGGCACCGCCCCTGCCGGGACAAGCTATAAGCTCCCGATCGGTCTTCCGACGTGTGTGGTAGTATAGTGCTTGTGTGTTAGGGTTAGTGTAAGTAGGGTGTAAGGATAGGATAAGGAATAGGTAGGCAAGGTGGCGCTTATTTTTCAACTGTGTGTGCCTATGAGGCGCGGCGCCACGGGAGTCTGACGTGGCTCCGGAAAGAAGTAAGGGAATAAAAGAACAGCGTCGGCAGCGAGGCGCGGCGCGGCGGGAACGCGCGCGGGAAGTCATATTAATGCTGCCTGGAGTAAGAAGAAGGCACCGTGCGCCGCCCTGACGCAGCCCTGAACAGACTCCCTCGCGCCGCGCTCGCCAGCCACTTTCGGCCGACTGGCAGAATTTCTGCAAATATAAAAAGGGGACGCGGAAGCGGCGGGGTCGCGCGGGAGGGGGAGATCAGGGCGGCGCAGTCAGCATTTGCGCGCTGAACCACGCGTTGCCGCGGGGGAGATGGGATGGGAGGTAAGAGGTGGAATGGATGTGACGGTGAAGGGAGAGGGGCGATTTGGAGAGAGGTCGGAGGTAGAAATGACGGGGGCGGAACGTTGGGGAGAATTAAATTGAGGTGAGGGAAGTGGGTTACCTAAAACCCAACCAAGCAACAGATGAGTGAGTAGAAAATGTAGGACAATGAGTAAGATGATGTTAGTTGAATGTAGAAGAGTGTTTAGAAGGCGTATATCCCTATGTAGCACTATTAAATATTAAACAAAATATTGTCATAAGGTTGCAATAAGAAAGGAATAAGAATTATTGAGTGTTACTTTCATGAAGAGAAGAAAAATACGAAAGTGTTTCCAAATTCGTAAAAATTGAGACGGGCGAAGAGGGAAAATATTCCAGTTCCCTGGCGGGAGATCGAGAAAATGGAGAGTCGAGGAAATAGAAACAAAAAAAGAGAAAATTAGAATTTCAGTGCGAAGTTACAGGTACTATCAATGCTACGAATTAGATTGAAGCGTGCTGATAATAGTGACCTACACGTTTCGTT
The DNA here is from genome assembly GCA_017312745.1 of Gryllus bimaculatus. Taxonomy (NCBI): domain Eukaryota; kingdom Metazoa; phylum Arthropoda; class Insecta; order Orthoptera; family Gryllidae; genus Gryllus; species Gryllus bimaculatus. The sequence continues at coordinate 4,559,852 of BOPP01000014.1, read as the reverse complement.
GAGTCTGATAAAAACTTAAACATAGAAATTTCGATATACGAGAAGTCAGCTAAGTAAGCAAGGGATGTTAGCGCACATGGCAACGGCGGCCGCGGGGCACGCCCATCAAGAGGGAGAGTGGCCCTGGCGCGGCCTGGCGGTCACTCAGCCGCCTCGCGCTGCGCTGGAGGGTGCTGCGCGGCGGGTTGCGTCGTGTGGCAGCGCAGGCGCGCTAGCGAACGGTGGAGTCCCTAGGTCAGACCTGCGCAATGAGCTCACTTCAGGGCATCGTGGAGCGGAACACTGCCAGGGGAATTTATTCCCCTCATCCAGACTACTGTTGCTCTGCGGGTGGCTCGCCGCGTCGAAAATCGCAATAATTCTATCAATTTTATTGCCATCCTTTCCGTTTCAAGAACAAGCTATTGTAAAAGAGAATGAACTTACAGTCCTGTGAGCAAAACCATAAAAAATAAGAAATTGTTTACCTGAAACATTAATCATGTCGCGTACGTTATCCTGTAATTAGGGATGGAGAAACAAGATATAATTTTGGAATAATTTGGCTGGACTGTGGAGACAGTTTCCGATGGACACTCGAGATGCTCCACACAACAACCCAAGACATCCCATAACTGAAGAAGTACCTGGCCTTGGTAGAATTTAGTGCGTCTGCAGTTTTTCTAAGTGGTGGCTCTAGAATCACTGCTTGCGGCAAGCGTATTCTTGGTAAAGTCCTTCGCGCAGTCGATTCCTCCATGTTATATGCAGTTTTGTCGAGAGTTCGAACTGCGTGATATATAATCATTTGTCATATGTAATCAGTATTGATATCAAAAAATCAATTTTCACTGCCTGTAAGCCCTCTCCTGTGCTCATTAGTTTCTCCTCAACTCCTATAAACAGTCGGGTGAGGCTATCGAATGGGAGATTATTAAATGGAGGCGGACGTTCAGGTTGCTCCACTCTTTGCAACTAGAGACTTGGAGGGTAGGAAGGGGTAGGCGAAACGCGGAACAGTGGGCACTCGGGAGACGACAAAGGCAACGTGAGAGACACACTCTCGAATGAAGGGTCACTCGCAAAAGAGAATGTTTCAAATGTTTGCATGTTCCATAGATGTACTCCTTTTGTCCCTCTGAACAAAGCAACAGGGATTATTAAATCTCTATACAATCCTGGATAGCCTGGAAGAGATGACTCCAAAAGATAGATATTGCTATTTTGCTTTACGTTACAAAACATTGAAAATGTTAATTTACCACACGCGTAAACAGAAAAGTAAAACTCGAATTTCTTTACTGCTTACAATAATGAGAACGGGAACAGAGGTACTCGATAAAAGCTGATATAAAGAAACGGCTATGCTGTTTTTCGTTAAAACACAAATTGAATGTACTAGTACGAATTCATTGAAATACGTACATTTGCAGTTTTGAAAGTTTATTATAACTGACAAACAACGAATAAATTAGTTATGAAAATTCAAACCGAACGACCTAATAATAATCTCATTATCTGTGATTTCCTAATGTCAATGTGTGAATTCAAAATTCAGATACTGATTGATCGTAATAGTAAACTTGTAATATGATCTAATTTGGTTATTACTCCTAGCACCATGAAAAAGGGAGAAACGCTTTCCAAAAGACATCAAAAAATTAATAGAGTACGCTGGAGTGTTTTCCGAATTGCCATTTTTATCTGCAACATCTGTGACTCATCTTCCTACTTAATGGATTTTATTTGGTGTTTAATAATTGTGAAGGATTCTGTAACAACATTTGCGGAGAAAATCTAAAATAGTATAAAGATAAAAAAATAATAAGAGAAACTGAAAATATACGATACACATCAATGAACTAAATCAAATGTCAAATTTATTATATAGTGGATATTCCTTACGCTAATATTGTGTGCAGTGTGTTGTAGAGATTAATTCGCAGAAGGTGCCACCTGCCAGAGTACATCCTCCGAAATTGCATTGCTGCAGTACCTGCACTATATCGACAGCTACCAATGAAACGGCTCTAAATATTCAATCCAATGTGATAATTGATAATTACCCTTCGTGGGGATAACCTCGAAACTTAACTAATGTAACGATCAGCCACTAAATTTGCAGTAACAAGCTCGCAGCGCCGGTGACGTGCACAGCAGCGGCTGGTAGTTGGCTTTGACTAAAGGCACCGCGCAGGTGGCGCTGACTAAGCCCCCTCCTCCCCACCTGGCTGCGGCTTTCGGTGCCGGGCGCGCAGGCGAGCCAGCACGTTGTCCGATGCGCGCCGCCCGCCGTACCTACGGGTTCACCGCTTTGCGCGCGAGCCCGCGGGCGGAGGGCGGGCGGGGGCGGGCTGCGGGTGGAAGGTCGGCTTCCGTTTTTTTTGAGCGGTGTAGAGCTTGTACACTCACGGAGACCACCCTGACACGCTGTTAGCGCGTGGATCCGGCATGGGCTGGCCTGGTGAGGCGCACGGGTTGCAATGAGGGTGGATGCTGGTTGACGTGGAACGGAGATCGAGTTGAAGCACAAGTGTGGATGGTGGGGTGAGAACTGGTCGCTGGGCAGTGGCAGGATTTATTTTGGGTAAGCTATACATGAACGGGTACATAGTTCACCTCTCTCTCTCTCTTCTCTCTCTCTCTCTCTCTCTCTCTCTAGTATTAGTAATGTATATATATATATATATACTATATATTATATTTTTTTTTTTCTTAATTATATAGTTTATTTAAGCCTGGAGATAGTGGTTAGAGATACTATGCGTTACCACTTTTATGAACAATATATCTTGCCAAAGTTGTTTACCTCTGTCAAAGCGGGTCTTGCTTGAGTAACGTGAGATGCGGCAAGTAACGGAAGAAGAGAGAGGCTCCCCGTGTGACGAGGTCTATGCGTGAGCGCCTCTTACAAGCGGCACGTGATAGCGCGACGCAGCGTCTGAGGCCGGCGCGCGGAGTGGCGGTGTGCAGGAGAGAGAGGTTCATCTTCGTCGATATATCCTGTGGTCGATTGCTTGCAGCGCGCCCTCAGCCCCCGCCATATACGTCCTCTCGCCCTATCCCCTTGACCCCGGAGGCAAAGCCTCACCTCTCCACCGGAATTATCCATTTTAATAGCGGTTAATGCCGAGCCGCGCTGCGCGACCGAGAGCGCGCGCGGCGACCGCGAGCGGGCTGCGGGGCGGGGCGTCGTGGGCCTGCTCGCGAGCTCGAGAGCCCGCCCGGCAGCGCCGCCCCGCATGGTCTGGGGCGCCTCCGCCGGCCGTCGTGGCGTGTGGCGGCGCCGCCGATCATCAAAATGTCATTGTGTTCCGGAGACGCGAAGTTGAATTATTCCAGCGGCGCGTGGTGCCTCTATTTTTTGCGCTTCTCCCCTCTCCCCCCTGTTATTCTTGCCCCGCCCCCACGCCATGGCCCCCGATATGCCACCGCTTCCCGCCCCGCCGCCACCGGCGCCCGCGCGCGCCCCAGGGTTAAGCACATCATCATCGGACACGTGTCGACCGCCGGTTTTTGCACGTGTTTTACATGTGGTGCCCCGACCCCGCCGTCTCCGCCGCCGGCGGGACGAGCTTTGCGGGCGCGCCGCGCGGGTGCAGGTGGGTCGTTTCGAGAAGAGAAGCGAGAGGTAGTGTTTTGCGCTGCTTTTCACTGGGAGGCGTTCAACTGTCAGTTCTGCAGAATTCGGCATTTTGAATGAGGATTTCAAAAGTCAATGTGAGTAAATATGAAAATTACGAGTGTTACAGTAGAGAGAAGTAACAACGACAGGCTGTCTAACGTTTCAAAAAGAGTCAACATGAAGAGTAAAGGTAGAAGTGGTGAGAGTGCGCGCAAAAGCAAGTTGTGTACAAATGTGAAAGAAACTATTAAAGATGAGCCGATCAAAACGCCAGGGAAGTTTGAAACAAAACTGGTATGATGAGATATATAAAGGATACAAAATTGTCCTGTAGAACAAAGAATATTATGAAAAATTATTTCCAAAAAAAAGAAACAAATACTTTATCTCGTATATCCACAAAATGATGGAAATATCATGATCGCGTGGGCGAGCGAAGCAAAGCGTATGATATACGAGCAAAAGTATCAGCGACGTCGCAAACCAGACAGCAGGTACAAACAAACACAATGATTAACAGAGCATCCGGGTGCAACGTGACACGCGCGCCTCCGCACGGCCTGTCCGCCCGCTGCGGCCGCGCCACCGGGGAGCTGTGGGAGGCAGCGGCCGATGGCGTGTCCATTAATGCAATTAGCCGGTCGCGCACTGACGCCCGCCGCGCGCCGCCCCCGCCCCCGCCGCCGCTGCCGCTGCGGACCGCCACGCACTCGCGTAAAAACCATCGACCGCTGCAGCCACCCCCGCGCGCCGCGCACGGGCGTATCACCTGGCGTTCGGCGCACGACCCGATGGGGGCAGAGGGGAGCGGCAGCGAGGTTCGGAGCACCGCTGCGGAGGTCATGGTGGTAGGGGTGGCAGCGCGGTCGCGTGCTGGGGGCAGCGGAATGGGGACGACTGCGAGACGAGGGCTGCGTAGTTAGCGTATGGGGGTGGATTGGGGTGAGAGAGGTTTGTTCCGGAGAAGTGATAATGAGGCTGATGTAATGGCGGGATGGAGGTGGGTGAAGGGCAGGGATCAGGACAGAGAAAACAGGAACATTTCGGGTGAGAGTGTAAGTACATATATAGGACTGGTGGAGTTACGGCATAGGCAGGTGAGTGAGAGTGAATGCAATGTAAGATTGTAATGCAATTGATTCTGATAATGGCGTTAGTGGAGATTTTGGTGGAGGTCGTGGTGATTATTCGTAACAGTAAAGACGCGAGGTGTACTGGAGCCGGAGTGTATGTAACGCACAGACGAGAAAGGAAATTGTGTGTGTGGTGAAGCGCTGCTCGCGCTAGAGAGGGCCCGGCTGGGACGCTGCGTTGGCTTTGTGCTCGCGGTGGGCGCCCGATGGATGCACTGTCCGATGCCGCCACCTGCCCGCTAATGCTCCTCCGGTCCCGGTTGCTCCGATTAAATGTTTCATAGTAGTGTTTAGCCAATGCATTTCGAAATTGTGCGACGGTACAGAGGATTTTGGTCGTAATTTTACTTCTCGATAAATTTCCAGAAACTAGATGAGAAAACGCAAAATGCAATTGTAGTGGATACATTCTTGACCAATACTCGAAAAGAACTTAATTCTATATTGATTTTTCTATGTTATTTCACCACATAATGTTCACTGATTTATTCATTGCGTTTCTTTGAATAATTATGTAGACAAATAATCATTGATTTATTGAAATGAAAGGGCGGTTAAACATTAACGAGATTAGTGCCTACATCAAAATAATTTGAAATCATACTATAGATGAAATAATAAAAGTTACTTCTGCAACTAAAATGCTGATTAAAAGTACTTGTTTAATTTCAAGTTCAGATCTAAAAAGCGCAAGAGAGCAATAAAACTTAGAACTTACTACATAGCAAGCAAGTAAGATATAAAAAGTAAAATACGGACTGTTTCTCAGAAGTCATAATATGTACTCGTATCACACTTCCATGCAGAAAGGAAATGAGTTTTGAGAACGAGGACATTACGTTACCGCCCGCAGAAAGCTGCTCAGTGTCTTCGACGAATACCACAAATCTCGCACAGTGATGGAAGTTGAGTTCCACGAAAAGGTCTGTCTTGGATGTGTGACAAAGGGTTCACATCACATGTGGAAACGTCTACGCTCCTGGCTGCCGTCACGAAATGAGTAACGCTACCTTTTTGCCCTTAATACTCTTCATCCTGCGGCATTTGCGACTGATCGTTCAGATAAGTGAGTTGTTCTTCTTTTACTTCTTTTTATTCTGCTTGTTCAGCATTAATATGTTTAAATGAAGAGAGTTACAAAAGAAAAAGAAAAAACGTTTCGAATCTATCACACAGAACTTAATTGCCTTATTGAGTAATAATATTAATTTATTTATGAATTTAATTGTCTGAAGTTTGGGGACAGCAAATATAGAATGAATTTTATTAGATATTTCGAATAAACTATAAATAGAAAAAGAATAAACTTTTTGAGTTAAGAAAGCTAAAATATATCTTTGGGGAATCAGGATCTTATTCACTTTGGTTCACTACATGACTGGCCTAAATTAAAAAGGGAAGAACAAGGAGAAGTTTTAATGGAAGTATTTATGTATGTGTGGAAGTATTTATGCTCAGTTTTTTCAAGAGCTTCAAGAACAATATTTTTAAAAAAATATTTGCTTTTCTAAATATTGTTATTTGGTTCTAATTTAAATCATCTATGTAACTGAGCGTTACTAATAAACCACGAGGCTTCGGTAATTGTTTCGAAAACCTTTTTTTGGACTATTTGTAATTTTGTTCCAAGAGTGGCGGCCACATCACATCAAAATGGACTACCATATGAAATTGCTTTATAGTAGATGAATAAATTAGTAATACACATTGAAGACTGAGAGTAGAATTTGAATTTATAACAGGATATAATTTGAAATTTTTATTGTAGGGAGGTGCTCTTCCGTTGATAGAGCGAAGTAGAAATGTTTGAGAACACCGTCGTTCTCAGAACTTCTCTATTATTGTTATCAGATCCCATAGCATCCAGCTCATGCCAATAGTCCTTCCGCTGTCGTCTCGAGAACAATAGCAATCAAACCATGTGCAGAGCAGCATGCAGCAGGCCGGAGAGTGTAGCATAGTTTGCAACAGGTAGAACGTTTTAGTGTATTCCTGATTCTTTATTATTGACAAACATTGTAGGCCAAATCAGTTTTTAACTTTTGATGTTAGTAAATGTGTTTAATGTGTGTTTGTGATTGCAACACCTATCAGCCAGTTTGTGAAGCAAGATGAGCTAAAATTCAACTGATGCATCTAAGAGACAACCACGAGTGCACAAATAACTTTTGCTCCGGTACAAACATTTTGCTAGCGCGTGTGACGCAGGGTTAACTGAAAAGTAATATTCTATCACTTTGTTTGCTGTATTTATGTGTATGAGTATGGAGGATTTTAGAAAAGCCTTTCGTACATATAATAGGAGGGGGAGGGGCGGAGGCAATGTCATTATTAGACTTTCAGTCCTTTTGCCGCCTGAGTAGCCAACGCATGCCTCGTGATTCCCTCGTGGACGAAGACACAGCGAAAGGAAAGGAATAAGAGTGTCAGAAATACACTCACAGCTACTTGGCTTGGTGAACCTAATCGATGTCTTCTGAAGGACAGCAATCTTCTCAGTAGAGAAAACGATACTCAGTGGACGAATTTGAAAAGAGCGAGATCCTACATACAATGCACGACCTAGTAAATCGTTACGGTAGAGTCATCAATGTAAATTAAAGCACAATCAGGGAAGGATGTACAACTTTTTTCCAAATATGACACATTTTATTTTTCTATTGTTCGCACAATAATATCATTATGTTAGAAAATAAAAATTGCATTAAAATGCGTTCTTCATTCCAGTCAATGCGTAGCTCACAGAAAAATTACCCTCTCCACTTCTCTGTTTCCATACCAACTTTTCATAAACCAATACCCTTCTTGGATTTCGTAAGTTAGAACCTAGCATCTAGAGGTTTAGTTCCCATTTTGTGCAATTATCTACCAATATATCAGACCAATTATACATCGGATGCTAGGTAGTTTCAATGATGGGTCGAGTGAATTCCACGAAATGATTAGTGGCACATTAAAGCAGTAATAATGCGATATTCGAAAACCAAACCCACTCTACAGAGCGGGTGTTAGATGCGGATATTCTACTCAGAATGTTTCTGTTATAAATGAGTGACTTTTAAATAACGTTGATAATCAAATTAAAATAAATGTTAATGTTATTCAATATTTTCGATATGATTCCTTGTACGTAAATTACTTCCATTATTGTCTCCCATTTATATCTATACCAATGAGCAATTATTTTGGCCATTTTTTGTTGAATGGTAATGAAAGTTCTTTCAAATATACGAGAAAGGGAAACATTAGATAAAATGATGTTTGCATTTTTTTGTAGAACTATGTGCGTTACAAAATCCGTTGAAGATTTAAATCGTTGTACAGTTATACGAGTTGTGTTATGAACGTTCATTATTTTCTTAAAGCAGCGTTTCAAATGATAATAACAAAGGAAAAATTTTGGTAAATACTGTCATTAGAATGATGTAATGTTACGAGAGATACACTAATTTATGCTGTACTTTCGTGCGGTTATGAGCAGTAATAATGTAAAGGCCGTTTTTCCCTTTCCTCTCAGAATCAGTCTTACGATGTACGGGTGTCTAATAGGTCCACTCCCTATTTTCGGATAGTCGTAATTTCTTTATTTGTGAACCAACATTTTACGTCTAGTTTTGTTACAATCAGTGCTCTTTATTCTTTAGTTTAACATCTTTTTAAACCGACATAAGCTTCAGCATTCTCAATGGATTATCATAAACGAACTGGTATGCTCAATGATTCTGCCCGCGGCGTGATTCGCGGAACATTGGTTATTGCTTCAGATACTGTTGCTTCCCAATAAACCCATTTTTTGGTTTTCTCTTGAAACGCTGCTTCTTAGCCCACTCCAGAGGAACTAGTGGTGCTAATGGAGTACATACTTTCTCGCCCATACTTTCACGCAAAATTGCGCGAAAAGGAATTAAATTTTCAAAAAATTGTACTTGACCTTTCAAAATCTTCCTTTAAAGAACAGATTTCATTGAGGAGAAAATCTGTCATCATTATTGTAATTGTAGGAAGACGCTGAAAAAAATTGAATGTTTCCAATTTTCTAAAACTTTGTATTTTCAACGAAAATGATGTGTGCATTACTCTCTTAAACTTTCCTCACACTATCCAACAACAAAATTTAATCAAAAAAGAATAAGCCATTTTTTAAAATTTCGGAAATGTTCCGAAAAGTTTTTAAGACTATCCCTAAAATTAAATTATTGGTTTCGAATACAGGGGAGCCACGATATCAGCCAAATCGAGGGGATTTTGAAGAAAATCGGATGAACGGTTTAGCCGGTAGCATTGTTCACTGACGGACCCACAGAACCCAAAGAACATGGATTCTGGTTACATCACGTGTGAGATGGTATTTTTTCTAAATTGAACAACTGGATATATTAACTTTTACGTTTCCAGAGCCCTATAATAAGACTTTTCTGCTGAAGAGACGAAGTTTTTCGCGCAGTATTACATAAATTTATCTCTACTGCGCAAGCGGCAACGAGAAAGTAAAATTTGCCAAGCTTTAAATCCTGGCTGCGAGTAGACCATTCACGAGCAGCACGTTTGCCAACCAAACGTCCTGGAAAATCACCAATGCCGTTCCCGGACATTTACAAAATGTGCAGGTGCTCCGTCCTGCATGAAGTGAAGCTGTCGGTTATACCACTGAGAAATTACAGGCCATACAAGTTATTGTAGTATTACCACGTGTATTTCGCCGTTCAATATTTACCATAGAAAGAAAGGCTCTGTTGTCGTGATACCACGCCGTACTTTCCCCATCGGAGCACTCTGGGCTTGTTCAACACATTCGTGGGAGTTTATGACTGCCCAATAATGGCAGCTATGCTTGTTTACAAAGCCTCTAATGTGATAAACTGCCTCATCAGTCCACAGAATATTCTCACAATGTTCATCACAATCGTCACTCTACCCCAAAAATACTTCTTCAAACTCCGTTCTTCTGTCACAGTTGTCAGAAAGTAATTGCTGCACATAATGTAGCTCCCATGGCTAAAACTGAGATCTTCCTTGAGAATGGCTGAAATTGCATTTCGTGAAAGACCACTCTCACGTGATCCTTGACGCAGTGATATCTTAGAGGTCCTCACTGACATTTCACTAACTCTGTTATTCTTCTTCTTCTCTCAGAGTTGGTCATCTTGATCTCCTTGCATCGGCAACACCCCCTGTTGTTAGTAATTTGAAATGGCAGTTTTTAGTGGTTATTGAGGTGTAGTATGAATTCTTTGTTCAGCCACACCATCTTTGTATTACCACAACAGATCCCCAGAACTCGCATTCTGTCTCGTTAAAATAATAATTTTAATTTGTTTGGTCTTTTATGACGTAAATGACTTTTTAGACATACTTTTATTTTCAAATCCTTTTTCTCTTAACTTTTACGTATATATCTTTCTAGCCTATGTTTCCAAAAGACGTTTAAATCATTTTCAGTTCTTCTAGTCACATTAATTGTCTACTGGTAACGAATCTTTGTTTTTGTCTAGACTGAAACTGTTATTTAGGTTTTCATGTTACATTGAAATTTTGGAGAAGAAAAGCTTGCATTGTGGCTTCAGATCGCATTTCTTTGCAAAAATAAACGCTCACAAACGACTCATTATTGGATAAATGAAAATGCCAATGCGGTGAAATATATTAGTCCTTTTTACCTATGCTCCTAAGTTTTATTGTTCTTTTGGTGCTTATTTAGAAACATTGTAGCGCCTAATATTATTGCCTTATCATCCGAGGACTACTTATCAGACGACAGAATTTCATCACCTCTCATTCATCCTCCGAATACCAAGATATCTTGCAACCTTGCAATACCAAGGGATACCCACGAAAACTCAATTTGGTATAACCTTATTTACTACGAATTTCTTCATAATGTTTTAGTTAATCAGATTAAACACTATTTTAAGTTAAGTACATTATTTGGTTGATTTTAACAATACAGTAGAATTTCGAAGTCAAGGCCTTAGCTACAGTCTCACCAACGTCTCCTGTTTACGTAACGCTAAATACATTACAAAACACTACAGCACGAGAATGAAAGAAGTAAATCCAACGTAAGCCTTAATAAAACTACAGGGCAAAAAAAACCAACAAAGATATGTCAAGTAGTTAGCTAAGAAATACATACAGAAGATATTGAAACTGTAAAAGAATTATACAACAAAAATATAATAAAATGTGCGCTGGGGGTAGCCCGGTTACCCCGTTTGTAATCGACGGGTTAATAATATCATGGCAGTAAATATCCTTTCACAGCGAGTGCTTCTCTTGTCAAGAGATGCTTCGGCAATCGCCACCGCACATAGCTCTAGTCCCCTTGGACACCGACGTCGCCATCTCCGCCACCGAGAACCCTCGGGGTCGCCGCCGGCCGATCGCCTGGCCGGCCGCTCCCCGCCCCGCGCCCCGCGCCAGCGCGCCTGGCCCGCTCTGAATAATTCAGACGAGCGCCCCCCCCTCTACCCGCGCACGGGCCACGCTACGCTTCAGCGCGGCCTGCATATTTGAGCGCGGAGCTGCCCTGCGACGGACCACGACGTCGTTCTCTGCGTGAAGGGTGGGCGGGGAGGGGCAGGAGAGGGGCGTTGGTGCGGATGCGGGCGGGGGAGGAATTCACGGCGGCGGCAGAGATGCCGGCAAGATCGGAGGTGGATTGATAACGGGCTTGGGCAGAAGCTCGAGTTCAGATAGCTATGGGTGGCAGGCGAGAGGACGCGAGGAGTTTGGGTGCGATTCGGGCTGGGCTGGGTAGTAGTGTCGGTAGAGACGGATGCGGACAGGTTTGACGTGAATACAGAGAGCTGGTTGTGGCGGAAGCGGTAGTGGAGACGGAGGCCAAGACGAAGAAGGACTCTAAAGATGAGGGGTGCACGCGCCAGTCATACCATGAGGCAGCGATACGGCGCGGCGGTGCGTACAGCGGAGAGGTGAAGGCTGCGGTGTCGGCGGCAGAAGGGATCTTGTCGGGGAGACTGTGGAGGCAAAACAGGCGCGGACGGAACGCGTGGGAGATCTCTTGAAGGTGGCGTATGCGCTGAAGGAGAGGGAGGACTTGAGAGGAGAAGCGGCAGCGACAGGGAGATGTAAGAGGGAGATGAAGGGGTAGTGACATCGGAGATGGAGGAAGCAGCGCCAGCAGCCGCAAGCCTGCCCCTCCGTCAGGGATGGAGGACGTGGGGGCGGGGGCGGAGACGGATTGAAGCGGCTGCCGAAACTGTCGCGGCTGACGAATGGAGCGAGGACGAGCTGGGGCGACTACGACAGCGTGGTCGTCTTCCGGCTCCCCACTCGCGCGTCGCCGCCCCCACCCCGGCGCCTTCGGGCCTTGGCCTGCTGCGCGGCGCGCTCTCCCCGTCGAAGGACAGTCGATATCTCCGAGCGGACAGGGGGGGGGGGTGCGGGCGGGATCGGAAAGTGGAGAAAACTATGTGTGATTGAGACAGAGAGACAGGGAGAGCAAGAGAAAGAGGGAGAGGAAAAGCGAGGGAGAGAGAGAGGGAGAGAGAGGGAGAGAGAAGGAGATAGAAGGAGAGAGAGAGTGGCATTTTGGCACAAAACTACGTCAGTTTTCTCGTATTAGTCCTGTATTAAAATGAATCCGATAATTTGTTGCAAATTACTCACATACCCAGACCCATGCAGAATGAATAATATATTTCAAATATTAAATTCATAAAATGAAAATCTGAAACATTAAATATAAAAATAATAAAGACAATGACAATAAAGAAGTGAATTTCATTTATTACGATTTATCGTACTTGATATTAATTTAATTCTAGGACTCCCGAGCAATGATAAAAATGGTAATTATTGTGTGGTGTTAAAAACAGAAAAATAGAAACACTCAGAAGATTTCGGTCGCGAACCGCATATATTACCACAAATCACCCACCACAATTTCAACCCCGCTTTCGCTGGTCACTGCGTAGTATTGGTCACTGCATGAAGATATAATAGATTTCTGAAAATGGCGTTCAGACGGCAGAAGGCAAGGCGTTAGCGTGGGCGGCGGCGCCAGACCGTAAGGGTAGCCACCCGAACGCTGGAGCTCTCTGGTGGCAGAGACGGAAGTGGGCGAGGGCTAACGGGGAGCACCCAGCCGGGCCCAGCTGCCGCCGGCCCGCCAAATATTGACCCCGCGTGTGCAATTAATATTTATGCCGTAACGGACTGCGGCCAGCCGTGGGGTCCGGAGCCGGAGCCTGCAACGTTGCCTCCGCTACGGCCATCACCCTCAGAGACACTTTGAAACACGCGGGCAAAGACGATAACTTCTAGCATCACTATCCCACTGCACTCGTCCAGACTTCGTTTGTTGCATTCTCTGTAGAAGGGCTGCTATATTGCAAGAATTTCGACTAGTCTACCTCTGGAGGTCCGTTGAAGTTGCCCACGTGCGATTCACCCTTCATTAGATTAGAGCCGAACCTGATTCTGTATGAACATTTTTATTGAAAAACTTGGAACCGTTCTTGAGAGAATGACGTTTAAGCTTTTCCGTAAATACGCAATTTTAGCTCATCTGACTCAGTTTGTTTGCTTAAAGAAAAGAATCGGAACGGTTTAGGCGCTAGTCGTGACCACAGACGGATAGATGGTCGGACAGATACAGACAGGTAGGCGGATGGAAAGACAGACTGGCAGACAGAGGAGCAAACAGACAGAAGGGCAGAGAGGCAAACAAACGTTTTGTCGTCAGTCGATTTTTCGGTATAAAAAATCCACAAAAATGGATTCTTATGTTAATTATGAAATGTAGAAATATTTTAAGTATTAAGAAAGTAATTAACTACATTGAGGAAGAAGATTACTCCACTTTTTTTCGTTACCAGGACCCGGGAATATGCGTTTTTCTGTAAAAAAATCGGTGTTTTCTGCCACAGTACTACAATACTTTTATTTACTAGTACTTACTACTTTTCGTACGTAAAAACGAGAAAACAAAAGTACACATGCAATCAGCCACTGTCAAACGCTCAATAGTCTTTCAATAAGTCGACCGTTCCAACAAAATTCTATTACATTTCGGCATTTCAAAGACGATTTTCAATCTTCTGCAAACACAGTGACCGCTCTACAGTGCCTAAGGGTGACTATATTACTGCAGTGACGATATTGGAAACTTTGTGTTTCCCAGGATTGCGCCTGGGAAACAAGTGGACGGTATCCTTCTGATTTGAATTAGCAAAACACCATTGAACAGAAATCACCAATATACAACAATAACATGAAACGGATCCCAAGTTTATATCCTGCAAATAAGAATCATAATATTTCCATTTCAATAGTAACGCGTCAATTAAAATATGACATTAAAAATTGTAGCCTTATATATATAATATATAAATATATATTATATATATATTATATAATATATATATATTATATATATATATTTATATATATATATGTGTGTGTGTGTGTGTGTGTGTGTGTGAGTGTATGTGCTGTATTAAAAAAATTAAAATTAAAAAAGAAGGGAAGCGAAGAATGTTCAATATATTATTCCAATTATTATTTCAGTATTTGAACGACGAAAATATGTAGGAGAAAAGAAAAGTCAACTTTTGATAACTAAGAAGAACTTTTTTAACATTTCACGGGGTTCGAACGTCCCACCTCCTGCTTCCCAGTCTGGTGGCGCACCAAAGCGCAAGTGGTGACGGATCTCTGGACGTCGAAGAAGCGCCTTCCGCTCGCGCCCAAACGGGCCGCCCGAAGGTGCAGGGCCGGTTTGGAGCGCGTGCCGCGGCGAGGCTGGGGGCGTCGATAAGAAACGAAGTTCGATTGGCGGACGTACAAGCGGCCGTGGCGGGGCCAAAAGGAAAATGTGTGGGAATATTACAAGGCCAACGGGGAAGACTTAATTCTTTGTATCATGAGTGAGAGATCATTAAGGGAAGAGAAAACTCAAATTAAAAAACAAGATGTATACGTATTTTTTAAAATGTTTACGTAGTTAAAAAGTTTGTTAAAAAGTTACAAATTTTGTGTAGTGTGAAGACATTAAGTAACATAATGATACTACTATTATATACGTAATAACAAATATATGAATATGATACTTCGAAAGATAATTGGTGATGCATTAAAGATGCAAAAAAAAGGAAATGAAGTTATTCGAAATAATCTTCAATATGAACTCGGAAAAGTCATTCCTTACAATAGTTTAATAATTCATGGTATGCATTCGAACATTAGTATACTATGAATAGTAAGTGCGTATGAGTGAATACATGTTAACTATCTTAAATCATTACTATTGATGAGCAAATTAAAAACGAAAGACGTCGCACGGATGGATATGAAGTGGAAAAGAGTGATAAACGAAGAACATTGGAAACAGGAAACACATGGACATTATAGAAACAGGCTTAGAGAAATGCTGCAAATTTATTTTTAAGGAATTTGTTGGTTATGGAAGGAGTCATTTTCCTGTTGGATATGAGAGACTGGCGCAAGCGGTGGCGAAGCAAGACCGAATAAAGAAAGAATTCCGTGTACGATTTTGAAGCAGAATTTCTTGTACACACTGTGTTAAACGAATTATTCAATCTTGCTTGCTTGATGTATACAAGAATATAAGAAAAATGTTTATCTTCAGCAACTAAGATTATATCTCTGGTTATTTTAAATTGATATTGTGACCAGAGCTCCATGTTTTTAAGTGGAGTTCGTGACCCGGTTCGGGGCCAAATGTAGCCGCCACCTCTCGTCAAAAGAACACGGAACCACTGGCTTGGTGACTGCTACCTTCGGCGGCCTAACTGTGTGGGCTCTCTGGTGATCGAGGCAAGGATCACAGTTTGCCCGGAAACTCCACGGATGCAATCCCTCACACATATTTGAGAGCTCGAATCAGGACGGGTTTATTTCAGGGTTTCTTGGCTAGGGAAATGGAAAAGGGCTTGCCTTGTTTGGAAATGACATCATGGAGTTCTGTTCAAGCACATTTATTAACATATGCGAGAAGTCCGTTAGTCGCGCGAACGCCGTAGAGTTCCACTGGTTGAGGTGTGGTTGCCAAGTTGCGCGTCGATCGGAAGGCGTTGCAAAGGGTCAACGACATTCTTCAGCTGGAGCGGACTCCTGGCATATCGCCAGTAGGCGTGTGGTGTTTCCCGTGCCGCCCTCGCCGCAGATTCCCGAAAGTACGCGCCGGCGCTGTTTGTTTATAGTGGCGCGGCGCCGCGGACGACTGGAGTGGATAGCTTCCGCGGCCACAGTTCAATTCCCGGAGCGTTTTGGGTTGCACACGTCTGACTTTCGTCTCGCCCGTCTCTCCGCCACTCACGTCAGTCCTCACACGCGCTCACGGTCTTTCTCTTATCCGCACATACTCAACACTGGACATACACTTGGCGCCTCTGGTTCCGCTCACCCGTATCTTTCTTTCCCGAACACGTCCGCCTCCACTCGCTCCCCATATGCTTCTGTCCCTTCGCCTCCGGTTTCACACATCTGCACACGTCTGCCCCTCCTCTCGTCGCGTGTTCAGCCCAATCAGTCTGAATGAATCAGTCAGTGTCGAGTGAAATCGTTGAACTTCTTCCGTTTGGTCACGTGCACGGTGAATCCCGGATTTTTATACGTCTCAGCGAATGTCCGTACATCCTGTCATCTAAGGGGAATCTCGAAGTACTTTGACGCCGCCACAGACGAGGAAGTCCCTTTTCGTATATATTCTGACAGAGTCAGTAGATCCCCTCAGCGTGGCGTCTGCAGATTTGTGCGAATGTCCTGCTTAGGTATTTTGTCACAATATAAACTTTAAACTTCAATCCTCCGAAATACGTCCTTGTCAATTTTATCGTATGATAGCAAAAAAATCTGAAAATTTACTTCTTTCATTCTCTAAAATATTTCACATTGAAGGTGTTTAAATTGTGTTATGTTATGAATATTTTTCAATAACGACCTAAGGATTTTTAAGAAAAATCGGCGAATGGGACTTCTTATGCGTGTTTCCCTTACTGAACTACCTCGAACACCTGGTTATTGCGTCCACTGGCACTCTAAATGTGCACGTGAGATAGCTGTGAAGCCACCTAATTCAGTTTCAGATATCGTAACCTTTTACATTTTTAAACGCTAAATACCTTGGTAATCTGAGTATTAATATTTCCTGGAATAGTAGATAAAACGAGATAGCTACGCACATCCTTCCGGGTAGGTACGCTGTTTATCTGTAACCTACTCGCTCTTAGGAGAAATTGGCCTATTTCTTCTGTCACTTCTTCCGTCACTAGACTTCTGATGCTAACTGGGGTACCAGTTGGAAGGTTAGAGTTTGTCCCACCTGCGGTGGTGTTACACTGGTGAGATATACTTGGTTGGGTAAAATCACCAAAAACCGAGGTAGGTCGGAGACGGAGCTGGCCAGTTAGCAGTTAAACATCACTGCCACCTCCCGCGATAGAAACATGCACTATACTTACGAGACGAATAGCCTTAGCAGATGACGCACCCGGAAAAACTAATCAATCAATGAGTAAATGCTGAAATGAAAGATGTGAATGGACATTTTTACCACGATACCTCCATGTTTTCAACAATATTGATGTTATAACCAAAAATTAAGAAATGCTAGATAATTTTGAGGAGTAAAGGCGGCTTAAAATAACCGTTCCTCCAGTGTGGCTTGGGCCTGGCGCGGGCGGGACGGGGCGAGTGCAGGGCCGAGGGAACGCACACCTGGCGAGGAAGGCGGAGCAGTCGCCGCCGCGCCGGCGCAGTCAATTCTCGCCCTTGACCTCCTTCGCCGCGGCGTACACGCAACAGAGCCCGGGGCGGGGGAGGGACGATGCTATGTCAAGTTATACATAGTAGTAGTAGTAGTAGTAGTAGTAGTAGTAGTAGAAGTAGTTTTTGGAGGAGTAGGAGCAGTAGCAGGAACAGTAGGAGCAGTAGAAGTAGGAGTAGCAGCAGAAGAAGTAGTAGTAGTAATTGTAGTAGTAGTAGTAGTAGTAGTAATAGTAATAGTAGTAGTAATAATAGTAATAGTAGTAGTAATAGTAGTAGTAGTAGTAATAGTAGTAGTAGTATAAGTTGTAGTAATAGTAGTAGTAGGAATAGTAGTAGTAGAAGTAGTAGTAGAAGTAGTAGTAGTAGTAGTAGTAGTAGTAGTAGTAGTAGTAGTAGTAGTAGTAGTAGTAGTAGTAGTAGAAGTAGTAGTAGAACGAAGGTTGCCTTTTATGTTTCGGGATTTGGCAACCCTGGTGTTGCAATCTGTCAAATGACAGCTCTATCGTAAAGTTGAATGTTTTGAGGTTATACATATTCAGAACGTTTTGACATACGAGCGCTATTTGTGTTGTTTACAATAACTTAAAAGATTCACCTTGGCCCAAAAATGGACTTAAATCGTGAACATTTTCTTGCGATTATTTTTTACAACTTTCGTCGTGGATTAACTCAGCAACAGTGCATAAATGAACTTAATTCAATTTTTGGCGATGAAGCTCCATCAAGGACCAGTGTTTATCGATGGTATGGTGAATTGAATCGTGGTCGTAGTTCACTCCAAGACGAATTTCGCGAAGGTCGTCCAAAATCAGTTGTTGTTCCGAAAACCATAGATGCTGTGCGTGAACTGATATTGCAAGATCGTCATGTGACCTATCGTGAGATTGAGACAACCTTAGGCATTTGTGAGACCAACATATATTCAATATTGCATGAACTGTCAAAAAAAATTGTTCGCGTTGGATCCCACACAATTTGTTATCGCTAAAAAAAAAGGCTCGTGTCGATTGGTCAAAAGAAATGCTCAAAATATGCGATCGCGGTGCTTCGAAACACGCCTATGACATCGTGACAGGCGATGAATCGTGGATTTACACGTATGAGTCCCAAAGTAAACAGCAGTCGACTGTATGGGTGTTTCAAAATGAGCAGAATACAACAAAAGTTGTTCGCGCACGAAGCACTTCCAAACAGATGGTTGCCTGTTTTTTCGGAAAAACTGGACATATCGCAACCGTACCACTAGAACAACGCATAACAAAAAGAGTCCAATTTTCGAACTTACAGTAGCGCTTAAACGCCATTTTCTTAAAAATAGCTCCAAATTTTTTCAAAGAAAATTACGTTTTAGGACAAGCTTTTACTGTTTTTAATATATGTAAAACAATATTCCCGTTTTAGGAAACCGAAAAATTAAGAAAGTTTATAGAAAACGTACTTTGGGTGGCGATGGCAGCTGACAAGAGTATGTGGAGAGTCCGTGTAGCTAACCGTTGCTAAAGGAAATAGAAAACGAATACGAGAAAGTCTGTGCCATTTTGTAGCAGCACAGTGTTTGACATATTTGTATGGACATGTTTAACAATATAATAACTTTAATGAAACATTTTATTATGTATATACAGATACAGAGTCTTACACAATTTACGTTTTTTCTTCAAAACGATAATATAAAAATATTTTGGAGTCTCTGGTATATTAGAGGGCTGAATTACGATTTGGTTGGTTTTTACTAACAGTGAGATGCTCATAAGAGACCCTCCCGACATAATCTTGAATAAATACACTCTTCCAGAAAAATATAAAACTTACAAACGTAAATACTCACAAGGTAGGAAGAATTGATGGGAGAATTGATATGTGAAGTGAGTATTGAAGAACAAGAAGAGCTTCCGCGATTTGAAACTTGGAATGTTTATGAGTTGTAAATGGCCTTCAACTGCGTAGGAAAATATTTTTAACGAGAAGAAAACTTTAAAGAGGTTTCTAAGTCGAGGTCTAAAATGGTTGTGCAGCAAATGTGTGTTTCACTCCCCTATCAATACTAAATCAGTCGTTTCTGTTATTTGTGTATACAATTGTGTAATACTAAAATTAATTATTAATATTTTTTGCAAACGTTCAACACATAAACAGGACATATTTAACATTAAGAATGGAAAGAAGAAAGGAAATATTCAATATATAAATTATAACTTCTATAAGCATGACTATATTACGAATTCAAATTAGCTTTTGGTCTCTTCGAACCTTACTCTCTAACCTCTAACCCTCTAACATCTCTTCTAACCTAAACTACTTTAGTCAACGCTATGGTATTTTAATTTCTTGTAAGACTGAAAACAACACATCACTTATCAATTTAAATAACAGAAATATTGTACTCTTATTTTTAAAACATTTTTAATGGAATGTGCACATTCAAATTCTAATGTTGATATTCTATTTGTAATAGTGGTAATTGTTGTACGATATTCAATTACGCTTTTATTGTTGTTCGATTCACAGCCGATTCTATGTACTTCGCCTCATATTCAGTGGAGGAAACACTTGGGAAAATACAACAGAAAATGATCCAACACAATTTGTAGAAGGTAGGACTCATGGTTGAAGATGGAAGAAGTTCTTGGCTCAAAGTAGATTCTACTTAGGTATGGGAACGTCGCAACTTCGTAATCTGCGTGTCAACAGCCGTTCGTGATGTGTCCGAAGACTGTCTTATCCATAAAGCAGCCGCTACTTGGCTCGCCCCACCCCCCTAGTCTTCTCTAGCACGAAGTTCGCCCCCCTTCCTTGTCTCGTTCCGTCGCATTACTCTTCATGCTCTATTCTCTTCTTCGCCTCACAACCCCTCGTCTCTCGGCCTTTTCTCCACCTTGTGGGACGACGTCTCCCAGGTGCATAGCTTAATTTGCGAATCACCTCGCAAATCTTCAAAATCAGATTACCCTAACTCGGAATTCCCAATTCGGCCCACACGCTGATTTCATGATTTCTTCTCGCATCTCATCTATTTTAGTTATTTTTGCAAACATCCGTAATTTTCCATATTGACACATCTACCACTGCTTTATATAACGCAAACAATGTGATAGCAATTATTGGGAAACATCCTGACATAGATATAACGCTGTATTGTATAAATTTTACAACAAAAACTTCCGAAAGTATTAAATAGTATATTATGATGTCGTTCGCGAGCTGTTTCTCGGCCTTAAAGTACCCAAATTTAAAACAACGATTCTTGAAAACCAAAAATTAAAGAGAGACACTTTTACAGAAACAAAATTCCATTAACAATATCAGTAAAGAAGGGCGAAACTGAATTCCAAATTCATTTGAATTTATTGTCCACGACTAAGTTGAAAACTTTAATATATATTGTATGTATCAAGTATCTACAAACTACAGTTCTCGTGGATCTTCGACCACGAACATTCCGTCGTTGCTTCCGAACGTCAGACCTTCTCCGGGCAGAAGCCCGAATAGCATTCCCCCTTCCCCCCACCTCTGCAACGGCAGTTTTCCCATTGCGGTCCCGCGGGCAACCCGTCCCTAATCCGCCATTGTTGGGGCTCAACCTGCGGGCTGCAATTATTTCAGAAATTAATGGGCACTTATGCGCGCTAAATATGCGGTAATGAATACAAGCAAATTCGCGCTAACCGCTTTAAATGGAAAGCTTAGCGGAATCTGCATTTGAATTGAAAATGGTACTGGATTATTATTGCGTTGATGGACATTTTGACCTGGAAATGCCGAGTGCAGTTTTTGTAACAGACCAGCGGTCGAATAAGTAAAAGACAAAAGATTTCGAGGTGCCGCTCCGGGAGAGGTGGCTCAGGGCATCAACTCATGACACAACAGTGCCTCTGACCGGGAGGTCTTGATGTTCTAGTGCCGACCCTGGTGGGACACCTAGTTCGAGTTCTGGCGCTGTCGAGAGGACAACTCTGGCGGCCGGCTATTCTGATCGGTAGTTTTCCATGGTTTCTCCGATCAATACCAAGCGAATGCCGGAGTAGTTCCCTATCAAACGGGTCACCGACCGCGCGCGATCTTTCCTTCTCATTCCTTGTCCTATCCTCACCCTTTACACTTTCACATACACTTTCACTACTCTACCACACATGGTGAGAGACTAGTCGGGAATTGAAAACTTGTCCCGACTGAGGTGGTGCCCTGCTGGTGAGAGATACCTGGTTGGGGAAACACGGCGGTAGGTCGGCGCCAAATCTAGCCATCCAGAGGGGCAAGATCACAGCCACTTCCGGATCAACTTACGGGACACTTACGAGACTAATGACCTTCGCCGTTGACGCGCCCGGAATCATTAGTAATCAGTCAATCAATAAATCGAGATGTCGTGCGTAGAAA
Source organism: Gryllus bimaculatus (assembly GCA_017312745.1). Lineage (NCBI taxonomy): Eukaryota > Metazoa > Arthropoda > Insecta > Orthoptera > Gryllidae > Gryllus > Gryllus bimaculatus. The sequence goes on along the minus strand of BOPP01000014.1, from coordinate 4,537,985 downwards.
TCAACTTTTGAAGGGCGCCTGAAGGCCTAAAAAGTGGTTTGTGTGAAGAGCTGATCGAGACGTTCCACGTCGTTCGTTACTGTTCATTGCCGCCCAAGACGAAGTTGGAGACGGAGAGAGCCACCGCAGGGGGGGCGACGGCGGCAGCTGCGCTGTCGGGGCCAGTGCACGCGGCTGCTGCGGAGGCCGGGCTGCATCGGAACCGCGCGGGTGCTAACTTTCTGGAGTATTGGCAGCAGCCATTTGCTCTCGTTCTCCGAGCTCCGAGCAACCCTTATCGGCTTCCCCCCGGCAGCGGCCATTTCCCTCTCACCCTCTGCTTAGCCAACAACCGGAACACACTCTCCTTCACACTCTCTTTACGTGTTGCAAACTGTTTCTCTGAAGTATTCTTGTATTTGAGAAACAAACTGAGGCAATATTTTTGAATGCAAGTTTGAAATAAACATTCTCTACGAAAATATATTGATGTAAGAAAAAAAGAAAACATGTATGAATTTTAGATGAAATTCTGAATTGAAGTGTTTGATAATTCAAATATTTCTCAATATACAGAAATTAAGTATCAGGAAATTATAATGAATAAGAATTCAAACAAAGCAATAATATGATTCTGTAAATAAATGCGAAAATGTAAAACGGATTTTTAAAATCAAACTATTAAAAAAAAAGATTTAAAATAGCTACGCACACTGTGATTTGTTAAAGAATAAACAACAATCCATATAACTAATACATGACATTTTCGAATAATTTTTAATTGTCTCCAGAGTTCTACAAAGTAGCACCCTCTCGACGTTTACGTATTCCCAACAACACGATATATATATGTCAGATAATATAATAATAAAATCATTCAAATTGGGTCCACGTAGGCTGTGCTTTACGTGATATTCCTTTAGCATTCATAGTCGTAATTTTGTATGCACTGCGTTTGATGAGTGCTGCATTGCGCTAAAATTTACCTTTCAGAAACGGTATACCACTCGCAATAATTTTCATTAGCCCACAAATCAACAAGCTTTTAATATAAATAACTTCGAGGCTGCGTTTGGAATATACGGAAAGGTGTAAAAATATTTTTAAAATGCGTGTGTAAATATGAAAATACGGAGTGGTAGGGCTGATTTTTTTCTCTTTATGCACTGATGAATAAAAATACCGGCCTGTAAAGAAAAAATATTGAAAATGTAATTATCTTGTGTGATTTTATTCATCTACATATCTATGAGCTTAAATGAATTTTAAATTCTCTGAATACAGTTCGACAAATAGCGCAAACAAATGACTTTTACACGAAAAGGGTAAATCAAGCAACGAAATAAATATGGCAAAATTGATTTTATCTGTCCTATTGATTTGCTTCTTTCGTTTTACATCTTGCACACGTGTACCTCCCTCACAAAAAATATCACAAACCTTATATTTCTTTTTGTGAGTAGTGAATTCGTGGAATGTTTCACATAAAAACTGAATTCTCACAGATTTTTTGATCTTAAACAAGTATCAAAACATACAATATTTGTTTGTGTCAAAATTGTTATCGTAAATTCTTACAAAACATTCCATAAGCCCCACAGTTATTCGCAGTACTGTCCGAATGCAACCATAATTTATGTTTAATATCCTCGGACCATTACAAAATCCACTACTATCTCCATGATTATAAACATCAACATTACCACCGCAACTGCAAATAACCGAACACATTAACAACCTCTGCTGGAGCGGATGCACAAAATCATACAGTTTTCTCCATTACGCTTTATTTCCAATTTATATTCCTATACAAACAATACAATTCTGCTAAGATTCGATTATGATACTTGTCGATAATGTTTACTGATGGGCTCAAAAATTCTCATTATCTTTTCACGATTATTTTGTCGATAATTGTTATCGAAATTAAAGCGTACAAGCAAGATCGTTGGAAATTAATCCGAATTGATTTTCACTGTCAATAAGGATGGGATTGATTGTCATCTCTCGTTAGCCAGCATTGTTAGAAACGTGTTGCATGACGTTGTGGTTGCTGAGACGGCAAGCAAGGAGCTGACATTTCAGTGGTCACTTATACGTAATGAAATCATGTGTTTGATCTTCGTGCTCTGAGATTGCCCTCAGCTTTAAGCAGTATCACATTCAATGTTAATAAGTTTGAGATACATCAAAGAATAGCATCCTTTTACATGGTTCAGAGGAGCTGCTACGACATCTTCTCTATTCAAATGTCCGATGCTTTAACTATTTTGAGAAGCTACTCTAAATTAACTAAACCGCCAATTAAAATCAAAATATGTTACATTATCACGAACCATGCAATTACGACAATCGTATTACCACTTGGGAGAACAATAGTCCAACTCAATAAAGTGTTAAATTGGATTACAGCCACAGTCAAAATTAATGAGTAGTAAGAATTCTTGTATGCCTCAATTATATTAATGTACAAAATATAAATGAATATCCGAAGATAGTTATTTAAAATATAAATATGGGATTCATAAGGACAAACAAATATTTCTAACCATTCTTTTCCTTCACTTCACATTCATTGTCTTCATAGTTTTCTTTTTGTAAACGCAGTTTCATGGAGTTCTCATTATTTACTATCTTCATTCTACCTCATGAGATATGAAACTTATTCGTGATAACGATCTTAAAAATTAAACAACACAATCTGCAATGTTCAGTGTGTGCTTTATTATAAGACTATCATCATACACACCTATCTAAATTACACTATTTCGTTCTTCACAAATTTTAAAAGTCAGACTGAGCGCAGTTTTTCGTGGTGTTCTCCTCTGCTAGAAGATCTATATTCGACAGACTTTCTGGAGGAGTAAGGCATCTCATTTTAATTCTCACGTAAAACTTCAATATACTACACGATATTTCATTCAGCGTTCTCCGTGAAGCTTTGCGATAGGTTTATACCACAATCGCAGCGCAATATGTTCGCGAAGCGATCTACTCCCACGAAGATCGAGATAAATATTTACACTCCCCACTCACTGCCTCACACGCCCGCGCACGCACTCACGCAGACACTTTGCAAACTCGGCAGCCGGCACATTTCGTCTAGTCCTTGCTTCGCCTGCACGTTTGTGCTTCCTCGCTTGAAGTCACACCCAGAATGCCAGCATCACGATATGGAATCATGTATGCTGAAAAAATGTAAGTCTTGACCGAAGAAAGGTACAACTTATCGCAACTACTACAGTGCCATCCATGCCAGCTTTGAACATTAGTCCGGTGAAAGGGGAAAAAGTCGTTTGAAGGTTTTGTCTTATTCTTGTTGCCAACCGTACCTCTACACTCACGCTATGCTACCTAGTTTCTTTTGACTCATACACTCGGAGCTACTGGGAAATGGGACATGAATATTTTACCAGAAATCGAATCACGAGAGACAAATACACCAATGGCTTACGCGAATTCCAATGCACAACCTTAGGTCAGTCGTTCCGAATCTTCTGCTTTCTCGTATTCGTAGTACAGGGAACCCTTCGCCACCCGGTGAACTGTTAGCCTAATATGTGACGTCTTGATTGCTACCTACTGATCTGTGTTCCAGACACGTGCGTTTTGCTATTTGATCTTCATGACAGCTCACACTTTACAATACACATAGGCGCTACTCTTATTTCTTATAAGAACAAATAATAAGCATAGAAAATAGTGTATTTTTTATAACTCTCATATTAATACAATTCCAAAAGTTTTCTGCTAGGTTATGCCTTATCGAATCGTTTACTATTTTTATTGGGCAGCTCTTTGATAAAATATGTTCGCCGCTTTCGTAATTATTTATAATTAAAAATTTAATAAACTTTTCTGCTTTTTTGTTCAAATATTCAGGGATACAATGATTTTTTAGTATATGCAGCAATTGTAACTCTTGAAGACACGTCAAATTTACATCTTATTTGTGCGAATACTCAATTTTATTACAGATCACAAAGGGATACTTAAGCTTGAGACACAAAAGCTGCATCATTAAAGTCGAGGAAGCAAAAAGGGCTGTTGTACGCAAGTAGATAAAAGTTGATATCTTTATGGTTAGGTGCAATGTTTTATTTCCTCAAAACTTCGATGCTAGGGTACATATGTTTATATAGTTTCTAGCGCCGACGCAAGGAGCGCGGGCGAGAGCAGTTAAACAATTATTATCACCCGCAAGTGATTACGAGTATTTCAGAAACGTACTCAGAAAAAAGTTTCTGAATAAAAGATTTGCATAAACAGATTTGCGAAATTTTAATGTTTATAACGTTTGAAGTCCTTGGCTCCTTAACATATGCGTAATCAAACACTGAGGGGCACTCAAAGCACATACAACCCGGAGGAGCCTTAAACGGGGCAGCCGCCACCTGGCGCATTATGCTCCTCTGCCGGTGGCCGCACAGAGCGGGCGCCGCCGCCGCCGCCGCCGCCAGGTCTCGCGCCCCTCACAAAAGCGCGCATGAAAGGTTCCACCGGGCGGAGACTTTCGGAAAGTAGTTAGTGGAAAATTAAGTGTAAACAGGTCTTTCAGCGAAATTCAACAGCAGCCCCCGACGGCTGCGCAAGACCGCTCCACTCGCGTTTGCATTCTTCTGGCGACGGTGCGGGCGCGCGGAGGGGGGAGGGAGGAGGGGAGGGGAAAGCAAACGGGGCACGGGTGAAGAAAGCGTTCTCTGAGGCGGCGAGAGTGGTGGACGTATTAGCCGTGGAGGGAAGTGTGAAAACCGTAATGGCGGTGGTGGAGACAAGGGAACACACATGACGACGAAGGTGACGACAGGGTCTCCGAAGTGCATGGTAGACAGAGTTATTAAAGAAACCGGACGCACAATAGGCGAAGGCGAAGCAGAACGTCGTCCCCGAGCCAGGGGAGTGGCCGCGGGGAGAGGGGGAGAGTGGAAGACGGTGCGTGGGCGCTGGACGGGGCCCGCTGCTGGTGCCGGCATCCATAAAACATGGCTGCCGCTAAGATGACCCGCGTCTGAATGTTGATGGCGGCGCAGCCCGGCGTCGGGTCCTCCGGACCGCTCCTTCGCCCGCTCTGCGCGGCCGCCCGCCTGCGCCCCGCCCCCGCTCCGCGCTGCTCGCCAAGCCCCAGCGCGGAGGCGCGTTTTTCGCCCCGGCGCCACCACGGCCCCTCGCCCTTCCGGCACCCCGGCCGGCCGGCAGGCCGCCCCGCGCAGCTACGAGGACATACGCCATCGGGAGTTCTCTCTCCCATGGCCACCCGATCTCCAGCCCGCCTCGCAACTGCTGCGTGTTGCTCTCCCTCAGCGCTACGCCCTTGTAACTGGCGGCGCTATCGTGTTGCGGGATAACGCCACGTCCTTGTTCAGCAGAGCCACGGACTAGGGGATCTGTGTAATTCCCTCACAAGTCCCTTATTACAGTTTTCTGGCATGCATTTCATAGAATTCAGCCCTATGATAAAGGTGTTCGCCTAGCACTTTATTCCTATCCAAAAACGTGTCTCTCTTCTTTCTCTTACCATTCTACTTCCCCCTTGTCTCTCTGTCTCTGCCTCCCTGTATATCTCTCTGTCTCTCTCTTTCTCTCTCTCTCTCTCTCTCTCCCTCTCTCTCTCTCTCTCTGTCTCGTTTTGAATGTCCACCTCTCTAATATTTTTTTTTCTTTTACACACCCACATATTCTTTCTTCTTCACAAATTTTCCCTTGCCTCTTCAACATGCGCAAGCTGAGTTCTTTAACGCACAAATGTTTTAGCTCTCCCTCTCTCATGCACACGTTTTCTCCCTTTTGTCCACTTCTCTGGAAGCCCACTGGAAGGCGTCCCACGCGTCGACCCTCCCTGGGTCCGGGTTTCCGAGACGCCGTCACCCACCGCACAAGCACGAGGCTTTGCACCGCCCGCGGCCTCTTCTGCCGTCTGACCCAGGCACGTTGTCGGATTTAGCGGAGGTCGGCGGTCGCAAGAGCCTCCCCCGCGGGCGGCGCGGGCGGTGACGCCTTGGAAGTGCCACTGACCCAACCGCCCCCCCCCACCGCGCACCCGTCCCTCCACCTTCTCCCCATCCCTCTTCGCTCCCACTCCGTCCCTTCCCCTGCTCTCCCGCCCCTCGCCAATCCCCTGCTTTCTCCTCGTCCCTCCCACGCGCTCACTCCATCTACCACGCTAACCTCTCTATCTATCTACCTATCTCTCTCTCCTCCCACGCCTTTCTCGCTCGTCCCTCTCTCCCCACCCTTCCCACTCACTCTCACGGGCCTTTTCACCCACACTCCTCATCCCTCCACCTCGCTCTCACCACCATTTCCTCGCCTCTCCTTCGCACCCTTCCCTCTCCAGCCTCTTCACACCCCTTCCGATACCCACCCCGTTTTCCCACGTTTTAACATCCGTCCCCCGCGCTCTCCCCGCCCCATTTCCACCGCGCTCACCCTCTCCCACGTCCGCCAACCAGACCGTCCCCCCGAACGTACATCTCCCGTCTTCGCGCCCGCTCAGGTCAAGGAGCTCAGCCGAGAGGCGCTGCTCGTCGGCCCCCGCGCGCTCTCACGCGCCCTCGCCGCGCTGCCGCCAGGCCGCGCTTCCTGCGAGTTTCCGCCAGGCACCGCTCTCGTCCCCAATCTCGTTGATGTTAGTGCCACGGATCCGCTGGATCACTAGGACATCGTGTAAGTGTCCGCTCCAAGTTTTGGTTCGCGTAAGTGTCTAGACCTTCTGGTGTTGTGGAGAGTAATGAATTATCTTCTTTCACTTTCTATCATTTATTCGATTATGCTTTTGATTTATTCGTGATATGATGCTTCTATTTATCCTAATCTTCATCATCCATCATTAATGTTTCCAAATCAGAAGGCCTGTACTGCTGCCTCACCCATTTTAAGAAATTTATTTTTAAACAATTTTAACCAATTAACGACCAAATAATTTTTCCGTAATGTGTTTGGTAAATAATGTAAACATCATCATACCATCACATTTTATTCCTACCAAGGAAGATACAGAAATATGTCTGGGAACTAAAGACAATATAAAATCTAGAATTAATAGCACAAAGTGGAATAGCATCCCAGAATTCTGTATTCTCTCTTTAGGTGAATAAGATATAGTTACATTCAAAGGTAGAGTAAGAGTTCATAAACTTGCATTGTATTACTCAGAGCAAAAAAAAAAAAAAGTTTAGAGAAAATGTGGTTAGAGAAAATTTTGATCGAACAACAAGTGAAGAATAACGGCAAAGCAAGTAAGTCAACGCCGGTCCGGATGGCCGAGATCGCTAAGGCAGTAGTGCCGGATCGCGGGTTCGAGTCCCGTCTCGGGCATGGGTCTATTGTGTTCGTCCTTTCACACCCGTATCATCATCATATCGTGTCATCCTCATACAGTTACACGCAATAGTGGTCGCTAATGACCTAGTAGTTAAAGTGACCTTACAAAAACGTCAACGCAATCCTTCATAAGCCCGAGTAGTGGGTTACATCCGTAAATATGCGTATGCATTGCAAACGTTGGCCGGAACTAATAGGTAGGCCAGAGAGCTCACGTGTTACCCCGCAGAATGTCGCAGCATAACGGTCGAAACATTGTAAACTACGCGTAGGGCGCAGCATCTCCCGGTCTTCCAAGTGTCAATGCGTACGACTCTCTTCGACCTGTCCCATCGCAGTCCGCGTCAGCGCGTGATGCTGCCCCAACTCCGCCAGCATCTCGTCGCCGACCCGCAATCCCCCGCACGTGCTCTCCCGGGGCCCGCGCCGCGCCTCCGCCCAGTCGGTGCAACCGCATCGCGTCCACTCAATTCGCGCCAACCATCCGGGCGCTCTGCTTCGCCGGGGCGGGGGCGGTCGTTGCCGTCAAAGTGCGCACACGTACATACCGGCGCTCGTCGCGCCGCCGCGCGCCGCCGGGCCTCCTGAGCACCCATTAACAGATTACGCCCCCCTCGGAGGGCCGCGGCCTCCTGCACGATGGCGACCCTCGATGGCGGCCCTCGAAAGAGCCCCTGCACTCCGGCCCATTCGCAGTCGCTGATTATTATTTTTTCAATTCGCTCCCTCTCCAATATGTTTTTTCGCTACACTTATACAGAACGTCTACACAGGCTACATTTATTTCATGGTGAAGAGCCCATCATTGTCGAAACAGGAAAGCAATCAATTTGCCTTACTAGGGAGGAATGTCTGTAATTTCTACGCGTTCTCTTGCATTTACTTCGCGATCTTCCATATATAACTTGTCAACATTAAATTGTTTCCTGCTTTATTGCTCTCTACCGATACTAATGGCACTTGGTCAGAAATTTAGTACGAAATTTATATAGTTATAATTTTCCTCCACAGAGTATTCCAATATTCAAGTCTCGAGCGAAAGTTTATCCGCCCTTGCATAGTAACATACTATTAGACTCAGACCACTAGTGAAAGTCGTAAAAATTCTATTATTTATTTTTCGCTTGAAACGACAGAATTTTTTTCACAATTACCTTAAAACTCTACTACTCTGAACCTAAACCTCACTAGAATTTGTTGGACGTTAAACATTGTAATAAATAATAAAATATATGTGTCTGGTAAAGTAAAATATAATTGTTCGTTACAATAAATCAAGAATATAAATAATATTTTTGATCAATATTCTTTACTTAACAGCATCAAAAATATCACTGTCTACATTTCTAACACTTTACCATTGAGTACCTTTACAACAAGTTTAGTCGCTCAATGGAACGAATTAATTGAAGGGCGTACACAATGCATGGCATTTAGATGTGAACCAGTTAATACGGAATAAATGTATAAAAGAAGTATGTTCAAATAAAATAGCAGATGAATCAATCAATATCATTGAATACAACTAAAACTGGGTACACCACATTGACCAGAACTGTGTCCCGTCGTGGTTTGGCTTTATTCGCAGCGGCGAACACAGGACAGAAATGAAATCCACACATCGAGTGATGGAGCGCCTGCTCTCCAGCGAGACATCTGCAGTCGCGATAGATCAAAAGAGAAGATTCAGCTTTTATTAAAATGTCAACAAGCAGCCTTTTTTGTTGTTAATGTTTCCTGTTTTCTCAGGAAGTTCTCTCTTCGATTCCTCCGAGCGTTCGCTTTAAAACGAATCCCCAAACAAAAGGGAAATACAGCAGAAAATGGAATTGAAATGTGAAATACGGCGGGCGGCGGCGCGGTCTTCGATCTACCTGTTTCGGAGCGGGAACCGAGTGCTGCCAGGGGAGAGATGGGGAAGAGTGTGGAGCTTTGCGTTACAACGCGGAAAACAGTGATTCACGCTGCGTTCTAACGCTCTCCCACCTGCGCCGAATTCTTCACGCCGCTCTCCTTGCCATCTCCTTCGCTCCCCCTTTGCCGCTCTCCCTCGCCGTCACTTTTACGTCGCCACACTTGAACCTGCTTTCGTCTTTACCCTTCCACCACTGACTACATATCTGTGTCGAATTCAACAACGTTTGTCTGGAGGAGATTTCTAGCGGCCGGCTGTTCTGACCGGCAGTTTTTCGTAGTTTCTTCAACCAATATCAGTAAATTCTGGAGCAATGTCGTAACAACAGCGTCACAGACCGTGCGGAATATTTCCGTTCCCATCCACCTCCCTTGCTTTCCCTTTACATACTCTTACATTCACTACACTTCCAGATATGTCGGGAAACCTGTTGGGAGTTTATAGTTTCTCCGGCTTGAGTCTTAACTCGCTTAAGGAGATAGATACCCGGAGGTTGAAAACCCCGCAAGCCAAAGTGTAGGTCGACTCCTGATCTCACATTCCAGCTGGGAGGAATGCTAGGACTTCCTAGAAATTACATTAGTGACTAATATGACTAAAGATCTAAGTAGTTTGCGCACACGGAAATAAAAACTCTCTCTTACATTAGCCTTCCACATACAAATACACATCTTGCAGGCTCTCCCATTCCCCACAATCACTAACTACCTCACCGTTACATTTACACTGCCGCACTCGAATCTAGCTTTCGCCTTTACGTTACCAGTCTCACACGTACTAAGCATAGTGCATCTTCCTCACATTTGCTATCTCGGTACCTCTTTCGCCTGGTAACATCCGTACTTGTCCATAACCTTCAACCCGCCTTTGGCTATATGATTCTTTCGACCTCTCTACCGACCATTACACAGCCTGTTACAATTAATGACAAATGCTAGTATGCTATTATTAAATAATTTAATAATTTATCAGTGATCTTACAAAATAATTACTCTTTAAACTCTTACCGTCATCTAGGTGTATTGATAACCATTTATAATTGATTTATTAGTTTTCTACAATATGTTATCATATGTATTTGGTTTGAGAAATGATACGTTCATTTTAATGAAGAATATTCTGTTGAAATAACTGAACTTAATGTGTCTTTAGCTGAGTAAATTTGAGTAATTTTGCCTTAGTCTTGCCTTTCTCTGAAACGTAAACTTAACCACACAAGTCAACTCCTTTATAATGAGCCGAAGGTAATCAAACTGGGAACATCAGATCTCAGCAAAAAAAGTAGAATACTTCCATGTGATTTATGAGAACGTGTGTAGTTTGGGTAAAGGTAACAGCAGAGTTATTTGTCGGATGTTCTTTGAAATAATACGAGACACACACAACACTAATGCAGCATACGAACGTCACTGTCTAATTTGTTACGCATTTATAGTATTTTTTTACAGAGTTGATAACTCGTATCCATTATCCTGACAGAAAACGCCGAGTAGCCCGTCAACACAGGAAGCATTCTAAGGTTACTGGACGCCCGTTCCATAAAGTTGGTCAGTGTGGAATAGAGCCGCAAGGCAAACGGCGCGAAGCCCCAAACTGCTCCGCGGCCGACGTGCGTTCCAAACCCCTCTATCGCGGCCGCCTCGCCACCGCGCGACCTCTGGCGCTCCCAGCGCGCCGGAGCCGCGTCCATTTCGAGCGCGTTTTTTCATTAGCCGGCCGCCGCGCCGCAACGCGAAAGCGCCGCTATGAAAAAACACGCGCCTCCCCGCCGCGCCCACGCCCCCAGACCCCCCCCCCCTCCGCCGCAGCTTAATCCCGCGCCAAACATCGCGGCGCCGCGAACCGCGTCCGCGCTTTGGTGCGCCGGGCTTTGTGTGCGCCGCTCAGAGGTCGCGGCCCGCTGCCAGCGAGGGCCCCGAAAGGGGCGGCGGGACGGGCGGGCGGCGTGCCCCCCAGGGAGGGGCAGGCTGGGGAGTGACCCGGAGTTAGGCGCGGGCCAGGTGAGTAGGCGGACGCGGGGAGTGCCGGCCGAACACAAGTGCTGCGGATTTGCAGGGGGATGGGGATAACTTTAGATGTCAGGGGGGAGGTCTATAGGGGGTCGAAGGTATGCGGATGTGGGGGACGTATGGGGTGGTACAGGGTGCGAGGGTGTATGGAGTGGTG
>BOPP01000014.1:4514184-4526580 GCA_017312745.1 Gryllus bimaculatus | reverse complement strand
ACAGAGGTTTGGTAGGGGCGACGAAATGACGATGCGGCGTGTGGTGACGTCGGGCCGTTATTGGGACAACGTGGGCTCGGCGCATGTGCAGCCCGGACACCCGGGAGCAGCTCCAGGAGCTCCGGGGCACCCTGGGGATATCGCAGGCGTGCACAGCGCGGGGGTGTCGAGTGTCGCCGAGGGTCATCGCAGCGCGGCAGGGGCAGCGCGTGATGGCGCGGACAGCGTGGGGGCGGAGTGGGCGCGGGGCGAGGTCAGCGTGGGCGGCCACGCGCGGAAGAATGCGGGGAGATGCCAAGCGGCGGCGGAGGGGAGGGTGGTTGGCCCGGGAACAGCGATAGGAGCAGCTGCTGTTAAACTAAGCGTCTGAATCTGATGTGCGTTATTAATTTTTTAGGGAAATCCTTAGGTCAATTCGCCGCTTCACACAAAAATACAAGTTACTGTACGCCAATAATATTGAGACTATTCGTTTAGTTATGCCAAAATATTTTAGGCTTCTGTACTTCAACAGAATCGAATTATTGACGACACTTGGATTTACAATAATACTCGGTACAGTGTAATAATACTTGTTGAGGTGTCATTAATGTTTGCATAGATCTTGAAACACATTAGATGCGATTTAATGCTGTGATGTAAATGATAATTCCAGTTGTTAATAGGTTTCAAAGCATTCTAGTTGTATTCAAACCCAAATGGAACATTTTGAAGAGCTCTCTTGCATGTATACGCCATAATGTGCATTACTTATTATATTCAAAACGCACGTATGGAGAATATAATGATTGGAATCGATGTGTCTAACGTATTGGTAGTTACATGAAATTATAGTCTGTAGGCAGTCACAATAATAATAGATTATTATTGTTAAAAACGAATAAATGGGTGCAAGATTCGATTCAATAAAATCCGATATCATGGATCAATCTCTTTCAAAAATTGAAGACTACTGAAATAAATGATTTCTAAACGTTGGTACTTGGTGTCATTGGGATATTATGGAAATGGAATTACACACTTTTAATCATTTGAATTTATGAACAATTATGAAAATTAAGAATTACATGTATCACAGGAACACATCTATACTTCACGGAGATTTATAACCTCAATCCTTGGTTATTATCCTGATGGTTTTAAGTGAGCGCCTCGTTGCTCGTTTTATTTACTGCACAATAGTTGACTTAAATTGTTGTTAATTAATATTACACCGCATGGAATACTTTCTTTAATAGTGTAAACAACAAATTTTGAATAATCAAAATTATTATTAATTAATAGCAACAATCAATAATTAATTAATAAAAACATTAATAACTCTCAAAAGACTGACACATCGCAGTGGAACAGCCAAAGTGCCAACGCCAGTATTATCGTCGTCGAGAGGCAGGAAGATATTGAAGGGCGCTATCAGAAGAATAATGGAGGATTAGTGATGAATTCGAAAGGATTCCACTTGACAAACGATTGCAGTGGAATGATACAGAGGCAGCACTCGTGGACGCATACGAGAGCTTATATATAGCGGCGCCTGACACCAAGTAGCAGCGAGGCTCTGGGCGCCGCCCGCACCGCCTGACGCATTGTCATCTGCGCCATCGCTCAACACGCCCTCCCGAAAATCATTTGCAATAAGAGAGAAGGTGAGCATTTAGTGCGTCCTGGCGCGTCATCTACTTTCGCCATGAGTCCCACGACGGGAGCCGGTGCGCCGGTGCTCCCCCCTCTGGGAATGAGATGATCCAGGGCAGACCTACAGTGCGTCACGCAGGGTTTCCCGCTTCAAGTATCTCCCCCGCTGGGCACCGCCCGAGACGGGACAAGCTATAAGCTCTCTCGCCTGGTCTCCCGTCTTGTGAGATATTGTGTACCGTGTACTGTATGTGTAAATGTGATATATGTAAAAAGGAGGAAACAAGGATGAGGAAGAAAATATCACGGGCGATCTATGTCCCGTTTGTTAAGATACTGCTTCGGCATTCGCTTGGTATTTGATGGGACGCACTACAGAAAACTACCAATCTGAGCGGCCGGGCGCTAGAGTAGTCCTCCAGAGTGTGTAGAATTCGACGTGGCTGTTTAGCTAGTGTGAAACGTCAGCCACCCTCGGGACTCGAACCTTAGGGCCCCCGGTTAGAGATTTAGCAGTGACAATCGCTGATGCCCGAGCCATGTCTCATGAGTAATACTGGATCAAATAATTTGCGGCCTTTTTGAGAGACACTGATACATTATGGTTCGCGTTATGTGCATCAACTGCAGTGTGCATTGAATAAAGGCCTGAATCTAAATGCTGCTTCAAGATTCACAAACATGTAACATTTTTTCATTAGCGTATTTTTAATAAACCCCATGCTCCTACTTCCTTTTCTATATGCATGTGTTCTTTTGGTATTTCACAAAAGTCAGATTTTTCAATGTGTAACACTCAATAAAACTGTTTACATTTACAACGTATAGATAATAAATATTATATTATTAATATCTTAAGACATTTATCAAAGCTAATGCCGGGTTCGCCATACCAGGTGATTCCCTCTCCTGTGCACTAGCAAGCGCTAATCGTCATCTGGGTCATCGAATAAACACACCGTTCATTTGAACTGCCTTAACTATTGCACGATTAACTTACAACAGATATTGTTATTAAAAAATTTAGTTGACGAATATATCATTCACGAGAAAGTTACCTTCGCTTTCAAATAAAAAAAACATTAATTATATTTCTTTTCGATAAGATGTGTTCTAAATTACTGAGAATCGTAATATATCATTTATCAGAATATTGAATAAGATGCTGTTCAATAATTTTAACACATTAATATTAATTAAATTAAGTGATTTTTCAATATTTTAAATACATTTCACTGAGTATAACGGAGGGTAGTAGGATACAGGATACAAACGATACAAGAGAAGAATCGTTTGGAATTAAACGAAAACAATCATTTGGATTTCTGATATAATATCAAGTTGATATTTGTTTTTATATTGTACAACAAAACCTTTCATTTTGAAATGTTAAAAGATATTCTGTGTTATAAATATTAAAAATTGTCTTAGAGTTGTGTAGAGTTAACATTATTATAATACGTGTAAGAAAGTTTATGATACGATTTAGGTTTATAAAATGCGTTTGCGAAACATAAATAATTCTTAATTGGTATAATATCTATTTTCTCAAAACAGACGTTTAAAGATGCCTTAGCAATTGCACGATTTCAAGAGTCGTTAATATTAGTCACGAGAAAGTTACCTTCACTATGAAAATCTAAAAAAGTATATTGATTTTTTCATAATATACAGATTTAAATTACTTAGTATCATGATATTGCCTATGTATTCACAAATTATGGGATGACTACCATAAGGGCATTTGCCATATGCAGAAACACAGAGGTACTCACGGAAAATCATGAATGTTTCCAAGTAACCAAGAACGTTCGGCCAAGTGCCAGGAGCAAAGCGCAAGAAGAGTGCAGGTTGGGGGAAGTGGCCCAATTAAGATTTCGGGAGCGGCTCCTCGCCAAGCGCGCATTTTAACAATTGCTTCAATATGCACTAAAGCGCACCCACGCGCGCTGTTTCGCGAGACGACCGACATCCAGCAGCGGAGCAGAGCCGCTGCGCAAGGCATCGGGGAGTCCCGCCCACGACCGCCATCCCATCTAACCTCCATCTCCGAAAGCCCTCTATTTCCTCGACACTTCGCCGCTGCCCGCCCGCGCCCCTCCCTTAGACGACCTCTTTCAGATAGTGCTGTCGACAGGGTAAACACGTCTTGTGCACGAGATGTGGAGTTGTTGAGAAAACTTTTCTGATTATCGAGATGAAAAGGAATATGTTCCTCGGTAGACAAAGAATCGCAAACTTGAGTGGAACAAAAGATACAAGGTACTTATTTTAACTGACTAGAAAGAAAGAAGAACTTTACTATCTTTTACTCATTCACGGATATTTTTTTAATTTTATTTCCACAATTGATTGAAATTGCAATAAATTATGATAGCCGGTAAAAAACATCAGATAGGACAACTTGATCCAAATATTCGTATAGGAAACAAAACATACAATTTGTTGAAACAAAGAATTTTAAAACAAAAAATACAAGACTCAATTGTCATATTTGTGCTTGATGTGTATGTTATATTTGCTATCGATAATTTGTACAAATGTTTTAATTACTTTTTATTACAATTTGTTAATCTAACAACGCATTTCTCATGGATTAGGTGAAAACTATATTACAATTAACTATTGTCCCGAACCGTATATTAAGTAGATTTATCGCATACAAGACGTAAGACAGCGATTTTGTAAAATATTATCGCAATACAGATTTAGCGAAAGTACCGAAATAAAAGCCACTTGGGTTATTTATATCCACAAATGAGCCCGTCCGAATTCCACATGGGTTCTCCAGCGCACTCCGCCCTGTTCATTGGCGCCACCCCGACTGCCCCCGCTCATTCTTCTTCCTTTGCGTCGTCCACACGTTGTTATTTCCCCCGCAGCCGTCACAGGCGGCCGGCTTCTGACGCGACCCCGCCTGCCGAAGCGCTGCGGCCGGGCGGGGCCACTCGGGCCTTCGTTAGCCGCGACCGGCGCCCCTTCCACCGCGTTCCTCCCACCATTCGATATCCGCCTCTTGGCTCTCCCCCTCCGACTCCGCCCACCCGCCGCGCTTCTTTCCACATCTATCGCCTGCACCAAATCGCTCTCCGTCCATGCACTCATGGCCATCTACCCATCGCTGAATGTCCACTTCCCATTATCCGCCTCCCTACTACTCCTGTCCCTAGTAATACATCGCCATCTACACCGCCCTCCGATGTGCGTTATCTTTCCATACCCACTACCGCCGAAGGCAGAACAAACGCGTTTTACACCACTTCTACCCCTACAATGAACATCGCAAACATTGCTCCGGGGCCATCGCCATCATCAGCGTCACCGACACCACTTTCACAAGCGCAAACGCATCGACGGCGCCGCCACCATCGCCCATCGCCCAGTGCCCATCGCCCTGGGGCGGCGAGGGCGGCGAGGGCGGCGAGGGCGGCGAGGGCAGCGGGGGCGCGGCGTTCGGTAGCCGCCACCGCGACAATAAATTGACGGCCAAATATTTAGTTTTTCCGAAGCGCGTAGCGGCCGTCGTCCATCACGGAGCGCGATAAATTTTCATTACGCCCCCGCGCCAAATCCGGCGGCGAGGGCGCGCCACGCCGCGGACGGACGCGGACGGCGGCGACCGAGGGGCGGGCGGAGGCCGGGCGGCGGACGCGGGGGCGGACCGGCGGACCCGGTCGCGGCGCAGGATGTGGACGGCGACGAGGACGGGGAGGAGGCGGAGGGAGGGGGATCAGGGGGAGGAGAGGGGATGGGGGAGGTTGGATGGAGGGAAGAAGGCAGCGGTGGCAAAGGGAAGGGCATAGGGTAACAGAGGATGCGGAGAGAAGAAGGCAAAGGAGGAGGCGGTGAAGGCGGCGGGGTGGCCGCGGAGGGGATCGCCGGTTGGGGCAAGCGCGCTGTGGGCAAAGGTCTACCGTGTGGACGACCGGCAGAATGATTTCAGGCAGAAGAATGATACATCTTACCTTTCAGGAAGAACAGCCAACTGAACAGAGGAGCGACTGGTCAGCGCAAAGTCCATAGGGCCGGGTAACTGACGCAGTTACATTTGATATGGGAAATACGATAGTCAGTCTAATTAGACCAGACCGAGAAAGTGTGTGAGGTGGAGATGATTAGAGAAGATAATACAAAATGGATAGTTACGAAACAAGTGTGCGAAAAATATGATCCCCCAGTAGAGTTTGTCGCCCGTGCGTTTGCGAGGGCGGCAAAAGACTAGTGTGCGAATCACTTCGTGTACGTGTCGCATATATTATTTTTAACACATAGTTTGAGAAAGACCATGACACACGCACAGTTTCGCAAAAGATTTGCGATGTTTTACGCACGCATTGTTTCGTCCATTATTTGTCAGATTAAAAAAAATGTATTTGGCACTAAGGGAACAAATTGAAAAACCCTTTCAGCAACGGCGTGTTAAGAAAATATTTGCAATACAACGACAAATTAATGATATTGCTATGACTATGTTATGTAAACATTACAAAAGTTGCCGAAATTGCCGGACGTAAATTAATTCAACAAACTTCGATTTTGTGGCAAACAATGCTGATATTCGGAGCAATCAGAGAGATAATTGCAAAACGTAGTGAGCGTGTCAATGTCAAAAGGGATTGACATATGGATAATCGCGCAGAAGTTGAGATTCGAAATGAAACTAGCAGGACTTAAATGAATATTAATTTAGAACCAATAAAATAAGTGGGGATACTATTAGAAGTGAAGCTTAAACGTAATAAAATACTGATAATGAAAAATATACAGTAATTAAAGTATAGTAGTTGAAGAAGCTTGTTGTTTCCAGTGAGAATGTAAAGATAACTGCGATACCACGGAATAGTGGCCCCTAAGCAAGGGCCTCCGCCGAAGGAGAGATCGCGGATAAGGCGCGGGGGCGTGCCGTAGGGCAGAGAAAGGGCGCCTGCGGGGGCGGCGTTTCGGCGACCCACCTGCGTTCCGCGGTGCAAAAAAGCCCGCAGAAGAAAAGGGCAACAGAGACTCGCGGAAGCCAGTGAGCGCCGGGCTAACGAGATAGGGCGGCGGCGGCGTTAAATGCGGAGCGCTAACGGCGGAGCCGGGTGGGATGCGCGGCCAGCGCCTTCACGAAAAAGACGCGACTCGCAGGGCGCCACAGAAAGAAAATATAATCCACAAACGAAGAGGAGCAAAAGTTAGTAATGCGTGTGCCAAACATTCCTATGTTGCGAAGCGGGTGCGACCGACAAGAACATTCTGTAGGGTTTTGAACTACCCGCTTTGGTCGATGAAATAAATAACAAGAAAATGCACATAACACTTTACTAATTATAGTGTATTGAAATAGCTTTTAATACCAGTTATTTTATTGCAAGCACCGACGTTTAAGTCTTCAAATAACTATATTTTATTCTTCGAATTCTAATAGGGTACCGAAGTTAATTCACGAAACACTGAATTTAGTTTTAATCTGTTTACCATAATGTCAACTTTAAACATTAATTATAGTTATCGATATTTTTTTTACTATTTTCACAATATAGGTACCAGGGGAGACTGCTCATTGAGAACTCTAGGGTGTCACCTTCCTACCAAAAAAGATGCCAAACTATATACTAAATGAACGTGTTTAATTTTCGTTTACTGTCAGGGTACGTTTTTGGAATGCATATGAACTCTCGTGTAACTTAATGATCAATGTTTTTTGAGTGGTATGATTTGCGGACACTAGTCTCGCCAACCAGACCATGCTAGGAAATGGATACATTCAGAAGAAAGTGTGAGTACTAGGATTTGGGGAGAGGCAGCATATTGCAAATGCAAACAGAGCAAGGTTATGCTGGGTGCGCTTGGCTTGCTAATGCATGCACACATAAAGTATACCACGCATGTAACTCTGACTAGAGCATACTCTACTCTAGTTGTATTGTTAGATCTAAGACACGTCATGCGGGGATTCGCTTGAAAGCATCGGAAATGTTCGTTTCCAAAAGAAGTTTCTACTGTGTACAATTGCGTTCTTAGTTTCAACTCTGCTATGCGTGTGATAGACATAGTGAAGAATAAGAATTAAAAGTATGCCAATGTATCTGAAAGTGTACTAATTTTTGTTGAAAAGGAATCGTCTAAGTAATGAAAGTAGCGAAAATGAATCCTGTAAGTAATGTCAATATTATTTTTACTACTTACCCACAAAACCATTCTAGCGGGTCCGGTTTTGATTCCCAGTCGAGCCAAATTATAGAGTGCGTATTCCTTGCAATGTCACAGTATGTGTTGCTTTGTGGCGATAAGAGAACTCATTTCTCAGGTTGAAGAGAGTGGAACTTCCCACAGTGCAAGAGTCATTGAAGGGTGTCAAGACTGCATTACGATACGTAGAGACAGTGGGCAATGCAGAATCACGTATGGAGAGACCACGAGCTATTGAAAAGGATCTACATATATTTCTAATGATACATATGCGAAGATAACAACTGTAAATAGTTGATTTTTTAAGAAAAATAAATAATTTGTAATTTTTAGTTCGTTTTGAGAATGTAATTTGCTATATTTCTATTTTAACAAAACCAATCATTGTGGAGAAATTCTATTTTTTTTTTGACGTCCTCAGATATAGAGAACTAAAAATGTTACTCTCCATAAGTTCACTTTAAGAGGAGTCGACTCTAACCAGAATGTTCTGCTTCATATTGGCCATACAAATATCCAAACATTTAGTAGAAAACATGTATGAAATTATTACTTTAGACAAAAATTAGTGATGGCGTGATCATTAAACTCATAATATCAAGAAAACACTTTTTTTCAACTGATGTGACATATATAACCTTATCTAAGTTAAACTGAGGTACATGACACATTTAAAAAAAATGATACAGATAAAACAAGGAAATACTCGTGACAAAGATGCTGAACAAATGGTAGAAATAAGCGAAATAACCAGATGATGAAAGATTAATTTAAGAGTAGCTAAATTTTTGAGTTAAGAAAGTTGTACACGCGTTCTTTCACGGAACTCGGTTCGCGTTAAACGAGTTTGACATACTACGACATACGACGCATCGTTGGAGTCGATATGGTCGAGTAGGGAGACATGTGAAAAATGAAGTAATAAAAATAGCAGGAGAAAAGAAAAACGGAAACAAAATTAAAACAATTAAAATAAAAGATTCAAATAGAGAAGTGAAAATAATGTGTGAACGTGAAAACAAGCAATTATGAAGATGGAAAAGATAAAATATGAAAGAAGGAGAGGGAAAAGGGAAGAAAAAGGACAAAAGGAGAACGAAAATAACACAAATGAAAGAAGATGAGAAAGATAATTAAGAAAGAAAGAGACCAGAATAGAGAAAGCAAGTAGTTGGGAAGGAGAAAGAGAGGACAAACAATAACGAAAAAATACAAAGAAGTAAAGTGAAAAGAAAGGAACCAAAGCGCCGGGCAGGTTCTCCGCGAGGCCGCTGGCGGCGGCTGAGTGGGCGTTGCGAACACGGGGAGCAAGCGTTGTTGTTAGACGCGGGCAAACGGCGCGAGCCGGGCTGTTTCACACTCCGCCACGCGGGCGGGCGGCGTGTGGCCGGGGGGGCGGGGCGGGGCGGGGCGGCGGGGCGGGCGGGGCCGGGCGGGGGGCGGGCGCCAGAGGGCGAGAATTACCGCGCGAGCCCTCCCGCGCGCGGTGAAATTTTTCATGAGCGCGCCCGCCGCGCGCACCACCTGAGCAAGGCCGTATGCAATGCGCGCACCAGGCTTTGCAGCGGCGTCGGCGCCCTCGCCGGCCCTCGCCCCCGCGCCCGCTCCCGAGCGCCTGCGCCGGCGCCAACACAAAAATTAGCCGTTCGCTCTTCATTATTAATTTGCGCCCGCCGCATGCATAGTCATGAGGCGAGTCGCGTGCGCCGCCCCACACCGCCCGGGGGCGGGGCGCAGGTGGTGGGGGGCGGGGGGACGGCCGTGTAGATAGGCACGAGGAGCGTGATAGGGCTGGAAGCGTGGCGGCGGCTAGGACGCAGGTGAGGAGGGGACGGGTGGAAAGTGGTGACGTCCATGGTGCTGCATCTGCGGAGACGAAGACGCCGTTGGAGAAAGTGTTAACGGTAGACGTACGTACAGGAAGGGTGGCGATGGCAAGGCCAACGAGGGTGCCTGCCATCAATATGGAAGTGGCTGGGGAATGCGACTAGGAGAGGATGGTGTGGATATTAACTACGGAAGTCAGGTGTTTCAACTATGAGATTCTAACCGAGGAGAGCCGTGAAGTCATAAGAGATGGGGTTACAAGAACTGGCTGAAGTGAAAAGGAAAGGTGATAATTATTCGCGTAGATGGCGAAAGAAAGAGTACACGAACCAGATAACAGGAAAGAGTAACACTGGAGGTGTCGGAATCAGAACGGCGAAATGGACAAACATCTGTATGTCGGCGAATGTGGAAATAGATGACCAAGTTTAGGTAGTAATCTGATAGCGGAAGGGTAGCCATAACTCAGTGAACGGCAGTCTGTGTCAACGGAGTGGCAGTTAGGAGTTTGGTGGGAATGTTGTGGATAGCGCCATGGAGATCGGCGAGCACTGTCGGTGAGGCAGCAGCTGGAAGGGTGGTAGGGCCGGACGCAGAGGTGAGAGGGACCAGCCGGGATGAAAGGGCCCTTGCCGGGCTCGGCGGGGGAGTTAAGGTGTCGTGCGGGGCAGAGGTAGACGGTGCCTAGCCGGAAAAGAGAGAGGATATAAGAAAACCTGAAACACTTTTTTCAACTGATGTGACATATATAACTTATCTAAGTTAAACTGAGGTACATGACACATTTAAAAAAAATGATTACAGATAAAACAAGGAAATACCGTGACAAAGATGCTGAACAATGGTAGAAATAAGCGAAATAACGAGATGATGAAAGATTAATTTAAGAGTAGCTATTTTTTGAGTTAAGAAAGTTGTACACGCGTTCTTTCACGGAACTGGTTCGCGTTAAACGAGTTTGACATACTACGACATACGACGCATCGTTGGAGTCGATATGGTCGAGTAGGGAGACATGTGAAAAATGAAGTAATAGAAATAGCAGGAGAAAAGAAAAACGAAACAAATTAAAAAATTAAAATAAAGATTCAATGAGAAGTGAAAATAATGTGTGAACGTGAACGACAAGCAATTATGAGATGGAAAAGATAAAATATGAAGAAGGAGAGGGAAAGGGAAGAAAAAGGACAAAAGGAGAACGAAAATAAACAAATGAAAGAAGATGAGAAAGATAATTAAGAAAAAAGAGACCAGAATAGAGAAAGCAAGTAGTTGGGAAGGAGAAAGAGAGGACAAAAATAACGAAAAAATACAAAGAAGTAAAGTGAAAAGAAAGGAACCAAGCGCGGGCAGGTTCTCCGCGAGGCGGCGCGGTGGCGGCGCTGAGTGGGCGTTGCGAACACGGGGAGCAAGCGTTGTTGTTAGACGCGGGCAAACGGCGCGAGCCGGGCTGTTCACATCGCCACGCGGGCGGGCGGCGTGGCCGGGGCGGGCGGGGCGGGGCGGGGCGGGGCGGGCGGGGCGGGCGGGGCGCGGGGGCGCAGAGGGCGAGAATTACCGCGTGAGCCCTCGCGCGCGTGAATTTTTCATGGCGGCCGCGCGCGCACCTGCAAGGCGTATGCAAAGCGAAAGGTGCAGCGGGCGTCGGCGCCTCGCCGGCCCTCGCCCGCGCCCGCTCCCGAGCGCCTGCGCCGGCGCCAACAACAAAATTAGCCGTTCGCTCTTCATTATTAATTTGCGCCCGCGCATGCATAGTCATGAGGCGAGTCGCGTGCGCCGCCCCACACCGCCCGGGGGGCGGGGCGCAGGTGGTGGGGGGCGGTGGGGGGACGGCCGTGTAGAGGCGAGGAGGGAGGGCGGGGTGGGGCGGGGCGGGAGCGGTAGGGGAGGGGCGGGTGGAAAGTGGTGACGTCCATGGTGCTGCATCTGGCGGAGACGAGACGCCGGTGGAGAAGTGTTAACGGTAGACGTAGTACAGGAAGGGTGGCGATGGCAGGGCCCAACGAGGGTGCCGCCATTCAATATGGAAGGGTGGCTGGGAGATGCGACTAGGAGAGGGATGGGGTGTGGATATTTAACTACGGGAAGTCAGGTGTTTCAACTATGAGATTCTAACCGAGGAGAGGCCGTGAAGTCATAAGAGATGGGGTTACAAGAACTGGGCTGAAGTGAAAGGAAAGGTGATAATTATTCGCGTAGATGGGAAAGAAGAGGTACACGAACCAGGATAACAGTGAAAGAGTAACACTGGGAGGGTCGGAATCAGAACGGCGAAATGGACAAACATCTGTATGTCGGCGAATGTGGAAATAGATGACGAAGTTTAGGTAGTAATCTGATAGAGCGGAAGGGGTAGTCCATAATCTAGTGAACGGCAGTCTGTGTCAACGAGTGGCAGTTAGGATGTTTGGTGGGAATGTTGTGGATAGCGCGATGGAGATCGGCGAGCATGTCGGTGAGCGCAGCACGCTGGAAGGGTGGTAGGGGCCGGACGCAGAGTGAGAGGGACCAGCCGGGAATGAAAGGGCCCTGCCGGGCTCGGCGGGGGCGTTAAGGTGTCGTGCGGGCAGAGGTAGACGGTGCCATAGCCGGGGCCTGGTGAGGCAGAGCGGGGGATGGTTGGCCATGGGCAGGGCGGGGGCAGACGGTGGGCGTGCGATGAAGAACTGGACGAAGAACGAGGGGCGGGAGAGCGCGGGGCGGGGGGTGGCGTGGGGAGGCGCTCTGGGACGGCCGCCGTGCTTCCCGATCGGGGCGTGCGGG
>BOPP01000014.1:4470625-4514159 GCA_017312745.1 Gryllus bimaculatus | reverse complement strand
GCTGCCCGCGGGCAACAGGTGCGCCGCGCGGCCGCCCCCGCGCTTTGACGGGCCGCTCCGCCCGCGCGCTCCGCCCGCGCCCGTCGCCCGCCGCTCGTGTGACCGCTCGCCCGTGGCCTGAAGGCGCCGCGCCCCTCTCCCTCCCCTCTCGGCTGCCAGCCGCCTCGCGCCCCAACGACGGCTGCCATCTACCAAATTTTGCCTGCGCTGCTCGATCTCGTCGGCTGCTCGATTGCGTCGGCTGCTCGAGGGACGGGTTCATGAACTCCTACTGGACTTCATTTAAAAATCGGAAATCTGTTGTGGTCTTTAATGATCAGGACAATTATTTTTGTCAGTTTTTAATACTTATCTGAAAAAATAATGGTACTTACAGAGTACAGTGATGAAAATCGGTCAGTTAAAATTGTAAATTAATATATTTTTTGATAATGTATTGTCCGTTGTACTCTCAGTTGGTACGGCACTTTGAGATGTATTCCGTTAATCTCTCTACCTCTGGTTTTAAATTATATTTTGCAAAGAAGACGTGAAGAGAATCCTCTCTGCCTTTCACTTTCTCTCGTTAAAACAAATCTCACAAACAAACACACGACGTTTTCGTGAAGCCGTCTTCAAAATATCTTTTATAAAGTTTCAGTTAAACAAACTCAATTGTTTTCCTGAATCATCGCTCCAATAAACGAGATATGAGAATCAAAGAGGCAAAGACAAGAAAGAAAGCGTTTACTATCAGAACGAACTTATTGCATTATTTAGTAAAATTATTCTTTTTATATTTCTTATTCTGTTAGAGTATCCTTTACAATATTACGAAGATAAATCTAGCTTTTTTATATTATATGGCGAGAAAATAAAGCCTTCATATAAAATCTCTAGTAAACTCGATCTTTATCTTTCTTTTTCAAAATGTTTTCAAGCACATTAAGTTGATTTTGTAACTAAACTTCTCAATTAGATACGACCGTCTATCAAGCAATAAATTATACTCTAATGGACTCAGAACTCTCTCTCCCCCTTATAGCAACTGTCCACGTTATCTGAAATATTAAACAAAAATATACAACGCAAGCAAGTTAATGGTAGTAAGAGTCAAAGAACCTAACAGAATGGGACCGTACACTTACTTTATACAACAACCAAAGCGATAAAATAAATTTCATGCTCTCCTGTGTTTAATCACGAAGAGATTTCTTCTCAATATGGGACGTTAGATGAAATCCACTTTATTAAGGAAGCGCTGAGAACGGAGAACGCGGAAACGGGCGCAGTCCAGCGAGGGATGTCACCCAGAAACACACTCTCAACTCAAAAAATAATAAAACGTTTATATAAACGAAAAAATAAAATAACAAGTAAATTCATAAAAAAGACAAAAACAACAATTTTCTAAGAAATAAAAAGGAGTGAACAATGTAGTATTTGCGCGGGGTGTAAGGTAAAGTAGATCGAAGTGGTGTGGGTGATGGGGGAAGAGGGGTGTGAAGAGGATGTGAATTGGTGTGAAGGGGACGAGGAGTGTCGAAGAAATGTAGGGTTTGCGTAGAGAGTCGTAGAAGAGGTATGTGGAGGGGGTAAGGACGAGGAGGAGACGTGTAGAGAAGGCATGGAAGCGATGTGGAGAGGTGTGTGGTGGAGTGGAAGGGAGGTGAAGCGGTGTGGAGGAGGCGTGAAGGCTGTGTGGAGTTGTGGAGGGGGCATGAAGGGGTGTGGAGGGCGTGTGGAGGGATCGCGGAGAGCGCTCTAAGCGCGTGCGTCCGCGCGGGCTGTTGTCGGGGATCAGGTGTTGAGAGCTTGAGCCTCCGCACCTTGTCGGCCGTGTGCGAGGCCTCGCGGCGGTCGCCCAGCACAATGGGGCCGGGTTTTGCTCTCACTCACCAATTCTTCAACAAATATTTAATCTCAATGTTTATACTTGTAAATACCCTACAAATGTTGAATAGAGGAATAAGATTACGTGTGTGTGTGTGTGTGTGTGTGTGTGTGTGTGCGACGAAGAGTTGTAGTATTGTGCTTTGTGTATGAATTGGACAAGTGAAAAGGAATTTGGTGATTAAATACAGTTAAATGAACTGTAGGGACGTTGTAGTTGGTCAGTACAATTAACAACACGCCATCGTCTTGAAAAGAGTGCTGATGATGCAATTGTTTAACAAGAAATGTCATTAAAATGGGTGCGTAGGCAGGTGGGAAGTGGCGGTGGAGAAGACCGTGTGCCAAAGCAGCACGTAACTCAACGTGTGAAGAAAGCGTGTTCTCCGGAGATCGCTTGTACATCTACAACGGGGCTACTTGCGTCCCTCATTTGGAATCGCTCCATACAGCGCGAGATGCGAGATGCCGCGTGACGGTTGCGCAGACGGAATTAAAAATATAATTTCTCGTCTAATACTACAATAAACTAAAAATTTTAACAAAAGCCTTCTCATACACTTCTTTAAAGCAGTAGTGCCGTAGCAATCTCGGACTGAAGGATCGCGGGTTCGAGTCCCGACTCAGGCATGGTTACAATTGTGTTCGACCCTCACCCCTATTATCATCATTATTGTCATCCCCTATTGTCACCCTCACAGTTACCACATCGTTAAACACAATAGTGGTCGCTAATGATCTAGAAGTTGATGCGATGCCTTAAAAAACCAAAATCAACAAGAAAATAGTTCTTTGCATACCACGAATACTAAACAAATGTTCCATCCAGCAAAACGTGTAAAGAAAATATATATTGGCTGGCAGACTATTCCTAGGAACCTTGCTGTCGCATGGCATTATGTTCGGTTACACACTAAGTATGACAATTCAATTCGGTAGCTCAGTGTGAGAATAGACAGAATAACACAATCAAATATTTACTTATTTCAGTAAAAAACTTTTATTTCTGGATGTCTTCCATGTTCTTGGTTATCTAACAAATCCATGGATATCTCTCAGCTGAAGATTGCTTAGTATTCTTTCAATTTCTCTGCGCATTAGAATTTAGTAATATAGAGTGGATGTTTTCGTATTTTTCCGAGTTATTGGGTATCTAACAAAACCATACTCACGTCTCCAAAGGCCGGACGTTGCAGTTTTTAATTAATTTCTGGCGCATTGGAAATAAGTTGATAGTAACAGCCATGAAGTTTTACGATCACCTTCTACGGTTACGTCCTGAAATACTCTACTGGATGTTGATTCAAATTATTAATATGTTTATAATTATCACATTTTATTACGTATTTCTACCACAAGTCCCACCTAACAACTAAAGAGACAAGTTTCATTTTATCATCATGTAATTAAAGCTTAACAAACAACAAGTGGTTCAAAATTTGTTCTTGTCATCACTTTAATTGTGCAAGTGGCAATGAAAGTTCCAAATGGAACTTTGAAATGAGATTTTCGTAGAATTTGTTTTAAGTTATTTCCAGGAAAACATTGGCAAATTAACCAGACTTGCGTTCATTGTATTTCGCTTTCCAGCCAAGGGACTGACACCTGAAACACCCCATTCACTTGAACTTATTTTTCTAAATGCAGAGCCTTCGGATAATAGGAAGCGACATTGGAACAACGCGAAAGTGCGTTTTGTGTTTCCGAGAAAGCGCACCTTGAAAAAAAAAGTATTACATGCAAATTAGGAGGGAATTGTTTTAGAGGAATAAAGAAAAAAGAAAAAGGCGAAAAGCTTGAAATCAGAGATGAAATATTACAAAAAAGCGCATTATAATTTAGATGTAAAAAATAAAATTCGCATTATTATATTGCTCAGAGAAGATTATTGGAGTTTTGACTTTTGTTTTGATTTTAAAGCTTGCCCGGATGTAGGTGACCAAAAAATATTTTACACAAAATGTAAAGGAAACAAACGAAAGGGAATATTTCTGCTCTAGCACATATGTAACATTTAAAAATTAATGTTTGATTGTTGGTTTGCGCTTAATGCGCTGCCGTATTATTCATCCGATTGCGATTTTTCAACTTATTGCTTGCGCTTCATGGACGGATGTAGGCACAGTACAATTATTGAAACTCTGCTAGATGACGCTGCCGCACAAGATAGCGCTCCATTTAAATTCAATTCCCAATACAAATGAATTTCTTTGTTATTGAGCGTCTCCGTGTGACGTGGTCGCGGCAGAGGAGGACAGGAGGAGTGGGCGGAGAGAGCAGAGGGAGGAGAATGATAAGGTGTGAGAAAAAATGAGAGCGAAGGAAGAAGGGAGTGAAAAAAGAGGTAAAATACACAGATAGTGAATAAAAATAGGGAACGCAAAAGAGAGAGAAAAAGAGAGAAAATGAGAGAAAGGGAAAAGAGTGAGGGAAAGAGAGGGAGGGAAAAAGAGCGAGAAAGAGAGTGAAAAAGAGAGGGAAAAGAGAGACAAGAGAGAGGGGAATAAAGAAGGAAAAGAGAGGGAAAGAGAGACGGGAGAGAGAGGGAAAAAGAGAGTGCAAAAGGGAGAAAGGAGAGAGAGAGTGGAAAAAGAGAGAGTAGTAAAGACAGAGGGGGAATTTGTTAACTCTGAAATAAGAAAAAGAACAAGATCTTTCAAATTTCAGAGTATGTTTACACAATTATTTCTTCTGATGCAGCTGCGCGGCAGGTAGCAGCTAGAATTGTATAATAATGATGTCGATTTGAATTTTTTTAGGTATGAGAATCAATTTGTACTGATGTGACGAGCGTAGAATAAAAAAAAATACGTGCTCTATCCGTACTTCAAAAACATTATGCTTGGCAGATAACTTTTAGCCATCTGCCGTTTAATTTTGAGTAAATCTTTGGAAAGAGTGGCACACAGAACGTGTTTTGAAAATTAAATGAAAATAATGCATTATTTATACCGTTAACAATGTGTTTATAAATGTTTAAAACATGTACCTATTAATGTTTGTGAATTAACATTTTCCAAGATTAAATACCAATCTAATACCAGATGTATTCCTTCTGCTTCTTTGGTCGTTCTGCAATTCAAGAACAGGTAAATGAGCACGGAAACTCGCTCCTAAGTGGACGAAAGTTCCACCAACTCAGCGAGTAGTGGTAATGGAAATTCAATTTTTAATGGGCTCTAAAAGAGCAGGTGACCTCGTTTTACCTCACGTTCGGCGCTTGAAGGTGGTCTAAAGAATTAATCCACGTTTCTCTGGAAATACATTTCGTGTTGCCCATTGCACTGCGTAAGTTTTATTGAGAAAGTTTAACTAAATTATAGATAACTTCAGATTCAATCCAAAATTGAAAGATCAACAAAACGTGTTTCATAGACACAAAATAAGTTATGTACATTACACAGTGATGATTAAGTCAGAACAGTAGAAAGTATCACAGAAAGGTCCTGCTACAAATGTCTGTTATATTCGAATAACTCTCTTTTCTATAAGCGATTTTAAGCCGATTTTCAATTAAAAATGTGGTTGGTGTTTCATGAGTTGTTTAGACACAGAAGCAGTTCAATAACGGAATAAATTTAAATGAGAATCCTAAAGTGAACATACCAAATTAGTTTTTATTTAAATTGCGCGTGAGTGCCCTCTGGTTAATTTTATGAATCCTTGATTGAAGGTATGTGAACTTTTCCGTTTCTGATACTACAATGGTGGCTGACTGCATCCTTTAGTAACTCAGTATGGCGCCTCCGGTGGGAATGTTCAAGTTAAAAAGTTTTATTTGTGCTTTGCAAGTTCGTGATAAAAATAAATTTTACAATAATTAGAGTTCTCTGGATCGTCGATTGTCGAGCAGGGAAAGTCCTAGAAGTAAACGGTCAGGAGTTGTGCCAATAGATTTATTTGTCTTGCAGATAAGAATCGAATGAGCCATTAATCGCCACTGTAGGTGCCATTGTCGCCAAAAACTCGTTTTAATTGCTAAAAAACAAAACACGCTAGAAAAAGTCTTAGAGCCATATGTATGTATTCGCAAAATATCATCAGTTACCCACCATTAGACAAGACGCCGAGAATGCCACCTCCTTTGTCTCTCTTTGTGTGGTGGTCCGGAAGGGATCTACGTCTCTCACGTTAATTGAACGTGCAGTTGACGGCGCGAGTATTCATTACAACGTTTGCGATGTAGACCAATGTGAGAAAATGATTTCTAGCTCCTAGGAGGAGCCATTAAAATATTTGTTTAAATTTGCATTTTTAACTATTACATTGTTTCTGACATACGAACACTTGGCATAGGTTTTTTTGGTCTAAAACAGCACCTTTTCTTATGGGTTCGTTCAATGTAATGTCTTTAAAAATTGTGAATAATTGGGTAAAATAAAAGGAAGATACATTTTTATGGCATTAAATACTTTTATTAATACCTTAAGATAAATATTTTCCAAGATGACCGGGGAATCGAACCCCAGCCCTTGTGATCTGGATCTCTAGATCCAGAGTAGTTAATTAAGGCTTGCCCCTACACTACGGAGGTGGTCAAACATTAGCTCTATATATAACAGCTTACTCAGACGAACGAATATTACGAAAGTTAATTTTTCATTTCCTTCTCCATTGAATGTATTAGCCACGGCGTGGCCTCTCCATTCCCCGTAAGCGAACGAATTTCCGAGTGGTCGCTGTCTCAGAGTACTCGCGACGGCTTCGATGGGGCGAGGCGGCTGCTTCTGCGCTCCCGCGCCTTCCGCGCTCGGGGAACTCAGGTCAAGATTTCTCCGCGATGGGGCTGCGCTCCCCGCACAGTCACAGGGCGACTCCCCCTGCCTGCAGTGTCTCTGACCTGAAGGTTGTAGGATTCGAGTCCCAATGGTAACAAGAGTTTCGACACTAGTTACATATTTGTCTGGAGAAGAATTCTAACGGCCGGCTGCTCTCCTCGGTTGTTTTCCGTAGTTTCTTCGATCAACACATGGCAAATGTGGGAGCTCTATCTGAACAAATGTACCACAGAGTGCGCGCGATGTTTCCTTTCCCTTACCTTTCCTAGCCATACACTTACATATATGTATACGCACTACAGTACCGCGAATGTCGAGAGACCAGGTAGAAAGCATTGTGTTTGCCCCGACTGGGGCGGCGTCTCGTTGTGGGAAGATAACTTGAAAGGAGGAAACCTGCAACCAACGTGTAGGACGGCGCCGGATCTGAACATCGTGTTTAGTAGAATTACATATTTTATGTAATAATCGAATAATAATTTGTATATCCAATTAAGGATTGTTTAAACTTTCTTTACTAGGTTTATTTTATCACCGAAAATTATGTAATGCATCTAGCATTATGTTATATGTTGTATACCACTATCACCGCCTTTTGGATTTGTCATTAATCAATCAATAATGAAATTGTTTTAAATACAAAACAACTCAACGATATGCTGTATCAGGCAAGAAAAAAATTCTTCCAATATTAGGAAATTTCAAATACTCTGTGTCAGAAATATATAGGAAACATCAGGGTTGGAGGTCAAAGAAAATAATTAAATATAATATAATTATGACTTTTTAAATTATTAACCCTAAGGATCCCTTTATCTCTCTTTAGATAAAAACAAAAAACAAATTGAAGCATTTGAGTAAGTAGTATTTTTACAGGTCTCTAGCACACTCATATTATCGTTTTCAAATCAGGTCATCACACTATTCTGCCACAACGCCTTTGGATCCTATTCCTGGGGCAGACCTTCGATTTCCGATTTCCAATATCGTAAGGCTAAATAGGGAGCTATATGGAAGTTAATAATACCAAAATTCCGGTATAGGGAATAACGCGACGATGGAATGCGAAATGGTAACACTGTGTAACGAAATGAAGGTAATTATAATCACGCCACAAGTTTCCTGGAAAGGCTGGATACTGTTAATATGACGAGATTGATTGTTGGACTGATAATAAGGACGTGATGTTTTAGAGTGGGATTGTCCTATAAGTGAACACAAACATAGATATAATTACCACTTTTTATTTGCTTTATTTTGAGAGGTAAATCTTGCAATGAACCTTTTTATTTCGTGCACACAATCATTGTAATTGCGCAGGTTTCGTGCTGGGGCGGCCAGGTTCATCCACTTTTGCCAAGTAGCATCGCCACGATGAACCAGCGCGCGGGGCGGCGACGGGGGCGGTGCGACCCACGTTTATCACCGCGTGGGGGCGGGGGTTGCTGTTTGCTTTTTCATGCCGTCTCTTCTGCTGGGCGGCGTGCTCGCGCCGGAACCGCCGTTTCGCATCCGCGCGCGATCTCATTTTTTTGGCTCGCGCTTTTGCCTCGGGCATCACTTGCGCCTCCCACCAACGCTGCAGGACTACCCTCCGCCACCGCCTGCACCCGCGGAAGAATCTGCGTTGTTGTGGCCACAAACCGATCCATATGTGTTACAGATGGCGTCACCTACAAGCCTCCTACCCTG
The DNA here is from genome assembly GCA_017312745.1 of Gryllus bimaculatus. NCBI lineage: Eukaryota > Metazoa > Arthropoda > Insecta > Orthoptera > Gryllidae > Gryllus > Gryllus bimaculatus. Next base: position 4,505,817 of record BOPP01000014.1, on the reverse strand, counting down.
ATAATTTCCATCCTATTTCATTTTTACAGCCAGTCGACAGCTCTTCCTCTAAAGTTCACTAATGTTATCGCCTTCGTCAAATCGCCCCTTGTGTTATACAGACGCAATCTCTTCCTTATCGGAATCACCAGAAGCATCGCTTTATCCAGGTACACAAATACCTACCTATTTCGTTTTACGTTTATTACCAGAGCTCTCAGTCACATATCCGCTATTTCATTACATTTTCAACAATTTCAACTCCTTCATTTGGCTTCAGCATAATTTCTACCAAAGCCCGAATGAAAGAATTCCGAATGAAAGTAATGCTCCGATTCCAGCTAGTATGATTGCTACTTTTCCGGAGAAAAGCAACCACCCGCCGAGGCCAACTGCTTGTTCTACCTTAGCCTGATACAGCCGCAGCCGGTTACCTTCGCCACGAAAGCATTTTCCACTCCCCCTGCCCTTTTGTGTGGCCGCCAGCCCCGCCACTCCGCCTTCATGAAGTTTTCACCGCGGCGTGAGCGGGAAATTGAAAGAGGCGTTCGAAATTTCTTGTTGCGTCCAAATGCACCGAATTTATCACCAGTGGCCGCGCTGTTTTTGTCTGCGTGAGTGCGCGGGAGAAAGGGGCCAGAGGGATGGAAAGTCGGGAGGGCTGCGGGAGGCGGGAGAACGGGGACAGGAAGACGGAGGCCGGGCGACGTGGAGGTAGAAGCGGTGGACGGGGAACAGGAATGGAGGACGAGGCAGGTGAGGTGGGGGTGGGGGATGCGCGACTGATGAGCGTGACAGTGGGTGGCAGAAGGACCTGGAGCGACGGCACAGGGCGACGGGGCGACGGGGCGACGGGGCGACGGGGCGACGGGGCGACGAGGTGACAGGGCGAGTGGATGAGTGCGCGACGGGGAGGGCGAAGGGGCCGCGGAGGGCCGGCAAAGCTCTGTGGCTCCGCCTGCGCAGTGGAGCAGTAGGTCACCCGCACGCCGCGGGGCCAGAGGCGCGAGGCGCACCGTGTTTGCACACCCGGAAATGGGGTGGCCGTAACCCAAGAAGGGAAATAAGTGGAGTGGAAAGAGAGCGTTTCCAGGCCCTGAAGGGGCGATGTTTCTGCCCAAAGGTCACAGGAAGGAGGAAGCGAGTTTTTCGTCTTGTGTATCTGGGGTTCTCCTGTTAATTTGGATAATTGTTTCATGAGACCTTCTGCTTGTTTGGTAGATAAAATTAAATTCCTTAAAAAATGCATACTTTTAGAATATACATGTTCTTTTGTTTTGTGTCATAAGTATTTGAATCACCAGCTTCAAGTCAGGTTGCCAAAAGACAGAGCGTCAGTGATAGTATCACTTTCCCTTTATTAAAATGTTAAACAAATTAGAGCCGTTTTGCGGAATGTATGTTGAACATTAGTAAATTTTATAAATTACATTTAAGGAATAATAATTATTATAAATTTTTTGACTATAATATTTAATCCCTATACAGTAATTCAGTGAGTTTGCAGATGAGCGGATGTGCGTTTGTGTGATTTTTTGTTGTGCGACGTGAGTATGTGTGAAGTTCCGTCACTCGCCGCTAGACCATTTCCCGTACACCAATCGAGACGTGTGAGGTGTCATTCGACGCGTATCGGTCTCTTGATAAATGTTAGATCCGCATGCAACGCTCTATTTGCACAGAAAGAAATTAATAGCAATTGCAAAAGTAGAAGGGAACACAAATTAGACTGAGTTTGTGAAGTTTTAATCTATTCGAAAATTAGAGAAGCAGAAAAGGGAGTATTTAGAAAATCCGGGGAAGAATCAAATATAGTTTAAAATGATGTCGCGACAGAAGTTTAAGTCCTAATTATGAATGATCTGCATTTTTCATGTAGCATTTGTGCTCATTCAAATGTTCTATAAGCATTTTTATGCATATTAGCAAAGAAGCAAAATAAGCGTAGCTGGACTAAAATTGAACCATTACCATCAAAACCTGCAAGCATTTATTACGGCGATTATATTTTTTGAATTACAATAAGACAAGATCATATCCCGTATGGAGGTAAGATCAAGATTATGGTGCGTTGGAAACTTTTGAACGTGAGTTTAATATTATCAGCTACTAGGATTCATTGGTAAGTCCAATGAGATACTGAAAGAATATACTTGAAAAAATCTGAATATGAAAGAAATGAAGTATGTAAGACATTTTAAACTCATGAAACTATTTTTAAAACAGTTTACAGCGTTGGCGACGCTATATTTTACTAATATATGTATTAACATTCATTGATTATTCTTTTTCATGAAAACAAGAAATGCAAGATCTCACATTGCGATCATAATCTGAGTACAATTAAGGTACATTTAATTTCCATATTAATGTTTAAATTTAATACCTCTTTCAAAATGGATAAATGAAAACAATAATTTCGTGTGCTCATTAAATAAGATGAACTACCCAAACATATTTAAAATTATAGTCACAATTTATTAAATTTGAGGGAAGTTCTTATTGGACAAATATAGTTATATAGATAAGCTACAACACTCCACAATTTTTCAAAATATTTTAATTCCATTACGATAGAATGATAAAGTTATTCAGCCTGCTTAAAAAATCTGGCGATATAAACCTTTACGTATTACAACTCGTTCTCAATTTTGTCGAGACTGAAGTTCATGTGTCAATATTGTCGTTTCATTCAGAGCTTAATGCGAGGTTAAAAATGGCGCCGTATTTAATATGTAACGAACACTGACACAGGAAAATAATTCAAGTCAGTAAAAAAGAAAATGAAGAACAAAGTTTGTTTTACAGAACGATATGTAGGCATAATTACGAATTAATAAGGGCGAACAAGGGAAAATGGCATGCGCTTGCAGAAATACAACGTAAAGTTCTGTGTATTTCCTAAACTGAAAGTTCAGTGTTTTTTTGCAGAGTGAAATTCAATGAATTGCTAACAAGCATTCCACTCTCAGTACACAGAATAATCACATTGTATTGTAAACTCGGTAAACCATAAGTATATGGTACTTGGTGCAATTGCTGAACTTTCATTGAGATCATCAGAAGAATTGCAATTATTACATGAATCCGCATGGGCTGCCCTTCCGCAAGAAACCTTCCAGCACCTGATTACCAGTCTGGTATGCCTGCGAGAGGGGAAGCTGTCATTAAGGTAAGGGTAGGCCAAATCGTATTGAATTCCAGCATTCCAAAGGTATCTGATACCCTGTGGAAATACCATATTTCACTAAACGGATAACACTAGTCAACAGTGTGTTTGTAACAAAAAATGTGAATGGTGTTCTTAGCTAAAATTGGGACACTGAATTCGAATACGAAATCAGTTTTTGCGTATCGGGATCAGTTTTCTTCCTACACGCTACTCTCTATTTACGAAAATTCTTGAAAATGCTGTCTCTTTTTCTGTAGCTTTATTTAATAATTTCGCAAATGTAATTGTTCAGGAACAATCTAAATGTGTATAAAGAATTCTGACATTATTCTGAAACATTACTCAGAATTCAGAAAATTCACCTTGAGGCAATGAAAAAGATTTTGCAACATTGCTGATAGGTTATGCTCAATCAGATAGAATCACCAAGTGTTTCTTGACAGTTGCATCCCAGCATTTAGATCTGACAGCGAGGAAAGTAGTTTGGATGAGACTGCTTGTTGTTATAGGTTCGTGAACGTTTTTTATTTGTATTAATTCATTAATTATTTGTATAAATGCCTCACACCTGCGTAAATATCCCAAATACGTTATACTATATCTGTGGAAAATTAACTCTGAAATCGCAAACACAGAATCTTAATCTTCTGAAAAGGAAGTGTCAAAAACTTTATTACGCGTGTGAGGTAGGCGACAAGGACAAGAAATGGGTCTTCTATATGTGCTGTGTGGCGTGTATTACCCTCCTGATATGCTGGTTAAAAGGTATACGACTCATACCCTTTGCTGTTCCAATAATGTGGTAGGAACTAACGGATTACACAACATGTTATTTTTGTGCCACACAAAGAACTGTAATCACCTCAAAACGAAGAAATTCTAATAAGCAATATCCTAATTCACCATCTGCTGTAAGGTATGTAGGTCACAGTGAAGAACTTCTAGTACCAGTGCCACCTGAGAACGAGACAGTGAATGAAGATGAATATTACAATGAACTTTCTGAAGACAGAGGAGAAGCTATCGATGCTGACCCAACATTTCAAGCCTCCTGGGAAATATTCAAAGCCTTCTCTTCACTTTTCACAACTCCCATTTTGTCGTAGGAGTATTTCTTGCAGTACACTTAAGGATCAGTTGTTATTAGGGCGAATTATGTTGCCAGATACATAGAATACACAGGGAGACATACGCAATTACAAAAACTATCATCACATAAAAACTGAGGCCGATCCAGAAATTATGAAATTAGATCTGAATTGAGAGGCAAATTATCTTACAGAAACAGTCTATTTTGTTCTTGTTACAGAAAAATAGTTTTTTTAGGCCAGTGTAATTCTCAGACGCGCGAGTACAAATGATACTTTATTACACAGACTTACACATCTTATAAACTTGGGATCTTTAGTTTCTGCCGTCCAGATTCTCTGCTTGAAGAAATCGGTGGCATAGAAAATATTATGAATTTTTACCCAGAGAACACATGAAACTCTTTGCAGACAGATACAAACTGTACATTTTGTTTCTTTGATTTGCTTGTGTTGTCATTTCTATACATTTTCAATAACCCATGGAGGACTTCATCAGTTTAAACACTGAATTTGCAGAATTTCCATAGAAATATTAGAATAAAGTCACAGAGTAAATTTCGATTCGGACATATTCAAGAAGATATCTTGAATCAGTAATATCATCGTTCATTAAATAAAAATCTATTTTTTAAAGCATCCACTGAACACGTTTCTATAACCGCTGCTTCACATCAGCGAAAAGAAAAAATCGTTATTCCCCCGCCATACACAAATTGCATCGAAAATCTCCAGTTCTGAAACTGCACTGAGGGGCCTCGTGTGCTTCATTGAGGCCACTCTCCCCTTCCAGCTCCTATTCCCTTCGGCTCTAATTTAATCCTTAGTCTTTTTATTAATCATCACTGGCGCTTGCGGTCTCATATCGAGTTTCTCGAATGGCACGCTCCCCGAAATGAAGCCGATGTAGATGAAATTTGTGTCATTGTGTTCCGCCGCGCTGCCCCGACCGTCCGACCGCCGCGCCGTCGACGCCCCGCCGCCGGCCAGGGGCAGCGGCGGCATTCAAAAGACCCTTGGCACGCGCGACCCTTGTGTGAGAGGCCGCGGCGACGGGGGCGGCCACGGGGGCGGTGCAAGCGGGGGAAAAGGGGTGGGGAGGGGCGTGGGCGGCGTCCACGAGCCCAAAGAACCCTCGACCGCCGCAGCGACCGCCCGCGCTGCCAGGGGCTGGCGGATAAACGGGCGACGAGGACGCCAGGCCATGAAAGGACGGAAGAAACCGAAGGGACGGAGAGGGCGGCGGGGAAATGTTCGCAGGAGACGATAGGAACCCAAAGAAGAAGAACGCTATGCTGGGTTGAAGGGATGGGAATGGGCGAGGACAGTGAGGCGATAGAGGGCATTCGCGTAGAGGAAGCTGAGCTGTAAGGAATGAAAGGAATGAGGTCGATTTTTGAATAAGAATGAAGTCGAATGGGATCAGTATTGCAAAAAAGGAAAGAGAAATATTGAAGAAACAATGATAATGAAGTAATGAGGTTGGAAGAGAATAGAAAATGTGATACAAGTTTCCGATTTGGTACTATTGTGGCGAGGGTCTCCGAGGAGATTAGATGAAATAAGTGCGATGGTGTGGAGGCTGCGTTAATATGGAATCACGAACGTAAGGGAGATACAGAGCAGTGAACGTCAAATATGACTGAACACCGGGCATCCCGTAGGCAGTAGGGAGTAGCAAAGCAGAGGCGGCGATTCAAGAGCCTAGTGGCCACGTTGGCGGCGTCGGGCGCCGCTACTGAATGCGCATTCGAATGCGAATTTTTGCGTTGCCGGATGAGGGACATCCGCAGACCCCCCACCCCACCCTACCCCATCCCCTTTCGTCGCGTCTGCTCGCGCCATTCTCCTGCCGCCCTCTCAGCCTCCGACACCCTGATGACGCACCGTCCTCATCCTCTAACCCGATGACCGCACCGTCTTCAGTGTGCCCATTTGCCACATCGCTGATCCACCGCACCACCTCACACTCCCTTGGGTTTCGTCCTCCTACTGCCCACACCCATCGACCACCCCCGTCACTCCGATGACTTCAGCAATCTGCCTTCCCCCCGTACCTCCCCTCCCCGCCGCTGACACTCCGCCTCAACCGACCGACACCTCCCCGCCGCCCTCCCCCTTACGGCAATGTCAACGCTGTCAACGCCGCGCCCTGCCCTCTATCCATGCCATCACACACATTCTGTTGTCAACGCCGCAACGTTCCACCACCTCCATGGCCCACCACCAACCCTGTCGCTAGGAGACCGCCGCCTCCACATCCTCCTCCGCCGCCGCCGCCGCGCCCGCAACGTCGGGCGCCCAGCGGACGAAATTTAATTAAGACCGCGCGTAGCCATTCCGGCCACTCCGCGCGCCAAGCGCACTTAATGCCTGCGGCGGCGGCGGCGGCGTGGCCGATGCGCGCATAAATAGAGCGAATCGGGCAGCGCGCGCCGCGCCGATGGGCCCGGTGACTGCGGTGGAGGCGGTGCTCGAGCGAAAGCCTCCCTTCACATCGGATGCGGAGGATCCGGGAAGGCAGTGACGCTATTACCGGGATAGGTAGTGCTGTAAAAGCAGCTAGCAGAGGCCGCGGCAGAGGACGTGTGTGGGAGCAAACTGGAAGTGATGGCGATGGTGTGTGGAATGGTGGCCCCGGGTGGAAATAGCGCGAATGGAACTGCATGATTTTCGTGTGTTTTGAGTCGGAAGATGGAATGTGACAAGCCTAATTTTAGTGTAATGGGCGTATTCCATTTGTAGAGATACACAATTCTGTTTCTTCGAGTTCGTTTAGTAAATGGTGAATTATGTTATGTGTGCGAGGCAGGCTTTTTGCGTGAACATTTTCATTCTTCTTCCAACTGTTGGCAACTGTACTAAAGATGGTTCAATACAATGCTTTGGGAAAGAACATAATTTATATTGAAGACGAAGTTTATGGTGTAGTAAGAATACTCTTCCTAATCTTATAATTCAAAATTGTTCTCGAATATAAAAGTACCCAATATGAAATCACAACAAGTGTGTAAACATATAGCAAATTGATTATAAATGAATTCTATTTGAGCATTTAAATGGATACGTACCTGTTTAAAACTTTAAAACATTAGCAGTTATGTGCATGTAGGCTAAATACGAAATGAAAAACGAAATTGTGAACATTGAAACATGTTTTATTTTAATGATTGTAATGTGTGGTCAAAGCATTCTGAGAGCTCCTGTACGAAACTCGGCAGAACCACCAACATTTTCGTGGATAACCCATGACACGGGAAAATAAGGGAGTAAATAGTATGTATAATGACCTTTTCAATAAAAAAATGTATAGTACAAAATCATTGGAGGCATTAAATATCTACCTTTAAATGTTTAAAAGATAAATGTGAGAAAACTGCATGTACCTAAAACATAAAATCTAATAGTAACTAGTAATCAATTAGTAATTAGTAACTAATGAAGACGTATATGCGCAAATTTTTACGCTATTTACATAATATGTGCGTCGTTTCAAAATAAAAAATTACTGTGTTCTCCGAAACGATGAAAAATTCTCTGCTTAAAATCCCTGATATTAAAATCCCTCGATATTTTTGAACTTGATTTGTTATTGATGAATAATATATGAAGACTTGAAACTACGAAAATGTAATATTCTATTCAAAGAAATTGAAATTATTAGTGATGTGAAATACGTACTGGAAATTACGTTTGTTTTATATCAGTAGTTACAATATCAATGATGATTTAGCAGGTTGCAGTGCCTGATCCAATGAGATCACTATAGAAATAGGCAATATTCATAATTGCTTATCTGAAACCCTAAAGTGATGTATGCATCCTATAAATAATTTTATCTCAAACATTTCGATATTATCAAATAGAACATTTCGTTTATACCAAAACTGAAAACGTGAATTTAACGTATATGAAGAATGGAGCTGCTACCAAATTTGCGTATTGTATTTTTTATTGCGTTTTTCTTGATTTATATGCATGAGCAACATTCTAACGGTGAAAACAGGTGCTCCACGTATCGTTACGAGTATCGTCATGAGAATACATAACACAATTCTCACAGCTTCACGATGCCCTAGAGCCCTCATTTCGACGAGTTGTAAAAAAGTGATTAAAGCACCTTGCAATAGTAGTGTGCATGTGTGGGTCCCGCGTGTGCGCGGCCGCGGGGGCGGCGCCGGCGGATCCGGAAGAGGATCGGCGTCCGGGCGGCGGGCGCCTTCCGCGCCACCAAAGGCCTTTGTCAGCGGGGAACAACACGTCCCGAACCCATCGTCCAAATCCCTAACAGCCAGTCCTATTGAAAGACGACGCCCGTTGCTATGGACACCGTGTAACCTCCGCGCCGCCGCCGCCCAGGCCCCCGCCCCCGCCCCGAGTCGCTCTCCTTCGCCGCTGCTCGTGATGGGATGAGCCTCCACGCTGTGGAGGGGCCGCCGCTAGTGTTCCTTCGTGTTCTGAACGAACGAAAAGGTCCCCTCGATACAAACTCCCTGCTTTTCATTTCACCTGAAGCGTCTAAAACGTGATTCCAAGAAAACTGGTTCTTTCACTAAAGGGGTCTGCAGTCTCGAATGAAACTTGTGAACTGGGATTTTGTAATCCACCTCATCGTCGTGTAGAAGAAACCTTTATTTGAAGAAAGTTAAAGTTTACACTCCTATTTTTGTTAAATGTTATCTACTTGTTTGTATTAAGAAATCTGTCTTCTGAAAATCTGTAGTTTATTTCACAGTTTCACTTTCGCACATGTATATTAAGTGCAGCTGCTCTATTAAATTAAGATGGTTTATCAAAAACATCTCTCCACAAGTTGCAGGATAAATTTTATAATTAATTCGTGGAATGACGTGTTTGAATTAATGATTTATTATAATACCCTCTATTAATGCTGTCATAAATGATGAAGGCTCTGAGAGACGAATTGCGCGGTAACTTTTTGTTGAATAAATTAAAGCTAATTTATTTTCGTATGTGAAATGATACATTGTTTAATATGACATAAAATATGAACTTATAAATCATTTAGATATGCAATGGAAGATTTTCGATTGATATTTTTATTTCACGAAGCCGAAAAGTATTGTTAAACGATATTTTATTAGTGTAACAATTAAATTTCAAAATCCATTGAATGGAAAAATATATTACACGATTTTCGTTATAAATTACTATGTAAAAGGTTTTAAAATCGCAAGTTATACATCACTCAGTTTAATTTAAAAGGTACAGTGTCAGATTCTACAATTCCATCCAACGCATTTGCTTCTCTTCAACGTTAAGTCCCTAAATATTACTAAAATACACCCGAATCAATAATCATAGAAAATATTGTACCACTCGTATTTACTGTTTTGTGTAACTTCATAGCTGCATAGTTCTATCAAAGATTATTCGTAGAATCAGTTAACTACATTCATTCCTCGTAATTAAATTGAATTTCAGTAATGGACCGTCAAACAACGCTAAGATACTCTTCTTTCAGGTGATGGCATGTACAGAAATAACCTACACAAATATTAACACAAATTTTAAAAAATAATTACGACATATTTAACCATATGTGGGGTACAATTTGAAGACCATTTAATTAAACAGGAAACATGGAAAGTAATATTAGTATAATTTACCTCCTAGTAGAAGTAATGAGGATAGTGAAAAATAATAAGTTGATAATATATTGTCTGGTAAACGAGGAGGGTGTGGGTTAATTGTTATATTCACTCTCGGTAGATGCATGACTTCAGAAGTAAAATGACTTTTCATGACAAAACATTGAAAGATTCCGCCCAAATATTGAGGAAACATATTGAAAGATGATTTTTGAGCCGATCGAATTCTCTACAATAAACTGAAGGAGTTTGAATTATATAGAGAAGAACTGTGTTCAAATACTGTGTTTCTTGCAGCACCTTGCACTACTGGGTGCCATGTTTTCTCGTGGTAAAACGTACTATCGACTAGACAAGAGCAGGGCTTAAAAATGTCCTTCTCTTGTTCGGCGCATAATTGCACGAACAGAAGCGTCAAAAGAAATAGCGTCAGACATATTTCAAAATGTAGGAAAATGGTTGTTACAAGTTCGTTATTATTCATATGAAATTTTTCTAGTTCGTATGGTTCTTTGTTCTCAAATTATCGCTAACCGAGAACCATGAGAACTGTACGAAACAAACATTATAAGAAGAATAAGATACAGCAATTTAATTTGTACTACAAACAAGCAATCTTGATTCCGTACATTAATCTGAACTAAACTCTACATATTACAACTCTTACTATTCAAATTCAATAATACATCTCTTCTAAATTCAGAATTCGGCAGAATTAACAAATACGCACACGTTCTGGTGTAGCCCACACGGAACATAGCGGATGGTCTTTCAAACCGCTTGAAATACCGCGGGAAGAGTTTTATCTCGTCTGATGAACCCACATAAAAGAAAGGAAGACTCTCTCTCTCAGCCTTGGAGTTATTCCCATTACGTCTGTTACGCTAATCGCAAATCGCATGAGTATGCAACGCATGTGTTTGCGATCGCCTGACGCGTCTGCCGTTCTTCGGAGACATCCGCAGCGGAGGAATGCCGCGCCGGGGCTGCGGAGCAAATTAGGTCGCGAAGTCGGCAAGATGGCGGCGCGCGCCAGCCGTGCCACCGGGGAAGCGGGACATACCGACGACCAGTGTTAGCTGCGCGCCTTTTTTCGGGAGCCGTCTTGAAGCGCGCGTGATTTATAGCGGAGACGTTATGACTTATGGAGTGTTCTAAATATAACGTCTGGAGCACTTGTTTGGAGCGATCGGACGGGTACAAATGGTGCGCGGACTCATAACGCGTTCGTGCGCAACTCTTCAGGGAAGGCGCAAGGCAGGGACTGGAGCGACGGGGTGGGAGTGAAGGGGAGAGGCGTGGAAGTGGCAGAAGAAACAGGGGAGAAAGTGAGAAGAAAGAGGTGAAGCGAGGAGTGGATTAGGGCAGAGCGGTGGGTTGGTTGGGGGTGGTGGATTGGATAGGAGGGGAGCGGTGATTTGAAGGCGAGAGGTCGACCTGAGGGGTGAGTTGATGGGAAGGGTGGATTCTACGAGAGAGATAGAGATAGATAGATAGATAGATAGAGAGAGAGAGAGAGAGAGAGAGAGAGAGGGGAGAGGTGGAAGAGTAAGGAACGGGGATCGTTGATGGGGGATAAGGTGAGAAGGAGATGATAGCGGATCGCCTGAGGGGGGGGACAGGGTACAACAGAGTCGGAAGTCAGGAATGCCGTGCCCGAACGCAAGCGGTATGCGGCAGGGGAAGGCAGTAGGCAGGCTGTAGACAGCAGGGAGCGAGCGAATGCTACGAACAAATGTTCATGTGAAGTCGAGAAGGGAATATTCAAGAGAACGCCCGGAGGAAGCCGGAAGCAAACTAGCAAGGAAGTTGCAAACTAGCAAGGAACTAACTAGGAAGGAATTGTTGGAAGTTGAAAAATAGTAAGCAATACCTGGTAAAAAGAGCCATACGAGTACTTCATACTTGGAATGAAAATTCCAAAGTCCACACCCAGCTGATGTTGTTTTTAAAACGATTGGAGAGACATGAAAAAAAACGAAAATATTATATGCTGACAGACACTACGACGAGCGCGCAACAAAACTACTCTCTCGTGTTATTTTCACGTGCGTTTTTAATGATACTCGTACGCTACAGATTGTTTTGCAATTACGGGGATTTTATAATAAACAACACGTTTAGTTTTCTAAATAAAAATTATATTTTATTTACTACTACTTTTAATTTCAAAGTTCCACTTTGGGAAAAATTGTGTTGAATGTGTTGCACAAACATGTAATATTTTAATAAAAAATATAATACAATGTTCAACAGAAAAAATAAGACCGTGATGTTCAACAAGAAAAACCTGGGCAGATGCAAAAAACATGAAAACGATACACAATATTTTAAAAAGCAAAGTTCAAAATTAAATAACCCTCTTCGGTAAAAATTCAGGAAAATGAGACACAATGAACAAAAATTGAGGATAGAAAAAGATAAACGAAATGCAACGTTTGCGCAAAATCAAAGGAATATTTTTTGAGACAAGATTTAGTGTAAAGTTGAATAGCAGAGGACCTGTGAATCACGTCTGATTAAGAAGGATAATTATATACTGAAACATTATAAAACCTTGAATTTCATGATATAAAATTTCGTATAAAATATTTTACAGCTCTAAATTTAATGGTGGTAAACATTAATAAGAACCCCACGGGCATCTCACTTAGCGTGCTCGCCTTCCATGTTCGATTCCAGGTGGGAGCAGATTACAATTTGTACTTTCCTTGAATTGTCCCAGTATCTACTGCTGTGTGACAATGAGAAAGCTCACTTCTCAGTTTGAGAATACCAGAATACGGCGTAGGGATGCCTTTGTGCTAATCACACGCACCCCTTAACCCACGGCCGCAAGGCCGGGCCGCCGCGGTGCGCTGCTGGTAGACCTTGGCTTCTGTTATGACAGTACAGACAGTCAGAGAAACATTAATAAGCCTGAATATCAGTATACTTGATTTCATCAGAAGCATTTGAGACATTTTTTACTGATGGAATACCCCGAAAGAAATAATTTCGGACTGATTCTAAATATATATTAATTTCATTCAAAATGATAACTATTTATATTACCAACAGTAGAGACCTGGCAAATCATGAGCAGAGACTGAGTATATGCAGGCAAGTGCTTGTAAAGGGAGGGTGGGGTGTGGTTATCGTTTCTGAGAGAGAGAGGAGAAAAATGGGATGGCAAGAAATACAATGAAACCATTCATTGCTGCGAAAATGCCAATAATAAAAATAAATGTTTTTTTCAGAAGAAAGGTTTGAAATTTCAATTTTCAGTATGGAATTCAATGGTGCAACAAAATACAACCCGGAGTGGATTAATACATAGAAAGACTGAGTAAATGCTCGGGAACCAAGTTGAATAGAGACGACCCAAATAATATTTAAATATAATTTTAAATTAATTCTTAATATGAAAAAATGTGAAATTTATTTTTAAATCGCAGCAGTTACAAAGTATATTCTTACTCATTTTGATTACGTATATTATATTTCATGTGTAATACGGGGTCTCATAATTTGATCACTTCCACCAAGATTCGAATGTAAGTCGAGCCCTGGACAAGACGGTTACCTCGCGATAAAGGATAAAAGTGAATGTTGGTGAAGTGAAACCAGGACGATGAGAAAGACGCGGTTGAACAGACGGACGGCGAGAAGTAGTGGACAGACGGAGGGAATCGGACGCCCAGGGCGGGAGAACGGGGAGAGCGCGGCGTGCGTCGACGCAGCCCTTCCTCGCCTTTTCCCCCCTTCTTTTGTCCCCTCCACAGTGACCCTGCGGAGAAGGGGAATTTATTCTCTTTACATTTTGTACATTGTACTGCTGCCTTGCGGCTTAAGCAGCTAGAGGCGGGGCTTGTTCTTATAGCTAATTTTACATTCTAGACCTAAAGTTAACTCACTTGCACTTTGGCATTACTGACTTCCACCAAGATCAGTTTTGTTATACTATATGCCACATAAATTGTTATTTTGCGGGTTGGTAATTTTTCTTTTTATCTACATTCACACATCATTCATACTAGTTTTATTATACACACAACCATTCATTCTTCCCATTCATTCGCACTTCACTGCACCTTCGTCGCCTCGCGCGCTCCCTACGCGGCGCGGCCGGAATGTGGGGTTGGGGCGGAGGCCCAAGCGAATTAGGGAAGAGCGTTCTCGAGCGGAGCGGCGGGGCCGAGCAGGCAAATAAGACGCCCGCGAAGAGGCGGGGGCGGGGGGAGGGGAGGGGGAAGCGAGAGGATACACCGAACTACAGGTTATTGGAATGAGCCGGGGTCACGGCGACAAAGGCACCTCGCACGCCCCCGCTCCATTCCAGTCCGCTGCAAATCCAATCCGGCCCGGTCGATGCTGGACACAATGCAGCGACATTCTAACGAAACCTGTGAGGCGAGATTGGAGCTTCAGTCGCCGCGAACATGTAATACTATGTTCTCCCTATTTATTGTACGACATCTAGCAATCGGGAGGAGGGATATCGAAAATATCGATCTCGGGTATGAACAAATCGGGAAAGCAAATATTGCAAATGAATATGCTTTTTTTCCGCGTTATATTTCATAAACATACATAATAATACTATTTAATTCAAATTAAACTACGCAAAATAAAGTTCCTGGTGACAATGGATCAACAAGGAGACTTTTGAATTGCCAATGCTGTTTATACTTAGCATTACATTGATTTATATTCAGTGAAACACAATGTAACAAAAGGAGTGATATGGAGTTCAAACATTTTCATTCTCATTGTTATAAGCAATTGAACGCCATGAGAACTCCATACTACAAAATTTAAGTGGCAAAATCCATTTTGAAAACTAAATCCTTTGCCAAAACCGTGTTCTGGTGTTCGAGAGGACATTCAGAAAAGTATCATTCTCTCCAATGAGCAATTTTATAAAATTACGGAATAGGAATCAGAGCTTGTTATTTAGAAATGTTTCACCGAAAATGTTTGCACAATGTTTGTTAGCAGTAAATTTAAATGACGAACCTAATGAAACATTATGTTGCGTAATTGTCTTTTGGTAAACGCAACAAAATGCTCACGACAAAATGATGAGAATTTCAATTAATATGGCTGTTTCCATCGGCGCCTGATAGAAATGTGCACGCCGGCGACGGGCAAATACAATGAAGAATGAATAAATTATAATAAAACGCGCCATTCAACATACAGCAGACAGTAAACTAATGTGACAAAATTTTACTGGATACCTATTTCAAAAGCTATGAAATTTACAAAACATTGAGTAAATATTTAAACGATGTGTCAAGATTGCAAGTGTTTTAAGTTAGAAGATTGCCTATTTTAAATGCAAAGGTTAATGAGTGCGTTAAATTGACAGCAATATCCAGCGATCGTCTGAATCATAAGTTCCTTTACAAAAACCTTCCAATGAGTATAATTAAGTTATGTATTGAGTTTTTAAGGTGTATTAGAGGATATTGTACAACAGTTCTCTACAACATACGGTTCACGTACAGATGTATGTAGAGATACATTTCAATCACATTTTCAAATATCTCTTTAACTCTGTGTTCACAAAAAATGGGGTAATTTATAAACCTCCGTAATTTCATCAGTTATGAAGAATTTGCATCTTTTTTAAACAATATTCACAGGGTTTACGATTTTAATTTTAGTATACACGTAGTATTTTTCTATTGTAACATTTGTACAGTTCTGCGTTTTGTGCGATGTTATCGCAGGTATTTAGCTAGTATTATATCGCAATCATAACTACTTTAAACGAACTAAGAAATTATGATTTTTATTCCAATACTAAGTTGTTTGGATATTTAGTGAGGATCAGTTGAACTACTTGTCAATAGTTTCTTAATTTTAAGACAATATTGTGATTATGATTTTTTACTGAATATATTGAAACCTGTACTAATTTGTCTAAGAATAAATAAGGCTTGAAATCATATCCTCACAACACCAAAACATGCTATACTCAAAGAACAACAGCGTTTTTAATTAACCAATTCATTTTATACCAATTACTCGAAACGTATAAAACATGCCCGAGACCTGGAACCAAGCTAGTACCAATAAACTATTGAGAATTCACAATCCGCAGTCAATTCACAAGGAAACTTCGAGAAAACCATCACTCTGAATTACATCAACGTTTTACAACGTAAAAACAGCGCTAGAAGGCAACGGCTGGTTGTCGGAGTTAAAGCTGAAAATAGAAGCGTAAAATATTTTCTAACTATACCTGTAGAACGCAGGATTTCACAGCAAAAATTCATAACTTGTTTCTTTTGTAAAATTTAAGACATCACATTTTGAAGCAATTCGGAGAGTTAGATATGGCATATAGTTCGGTTTTTGTGTTTTTCCTTAACACTCCACGCTTCTAACCCTTCTTAATACTTCGTCGCATTCAGGCTAAAACACATATAAATGAGGTTCAAGTTAAGATACCTCTCCCCTTCAAGATGTGTTAAGTCAAGTTTGCTTTTTGCAACTACCTCAGTCTCAGTACATTTTTAGCTTGATACTGCTAAACAATTTTGGCGTTCTGTGTCTTGTAATTTGTATTTACAAGGGTTGGATAAAAAGTAATGAGATGCTTTTTTTCCGAAATGATTTTATTGACTGATGTATTTACATTTACACACCTTCAATATAATTGCCTCGGTTATCAATGACCTTTTACCAAATGTTAAGAATGCCTCGTACACCTTCTGCGCGTGTATTTCTGTTGATGTCCCATACTAACCGCTCTATAGCATGAATAATTTATTCTCTGGTATTGTACCGGGTTCTTTGTAGTGGTTCTTTCATTTTTCTGAAGAGGTCATAATCTCAGAGACTCATATCTGGCGAGTAAGGTGGATGTTCCGGAATCTTCCAGTGACAGCGGCAAGAGTTCCCCACGTGGGTTCGTCCTGTAATCCTTCACATCACCTCTGCGTAGTATGAACGCTTTGACGTACCGTGCGACTGTGGAGTATGGCAGCTTTGCATCACCGCAGGCATCTTACAGCCCCTGTGAACAATCTTACTGCGATCTCGTGACCCTTGAATTTTGAGACAGGAACGTTGCTCTACCTTCGTAAACACGACGTTAGGGCGCTTGTACTATTGCTGTGAAGGTCAACGATTTATACACTGCAGTAGACTGACAGAGTACTGTTCCAGCTCGATGCACACACTTCTCTAATAGTCCTTTCTTCTGACACGACAGATGGCAGCGTGCCGACTCACTTCAATATTCCTCATTACTTTTTATCCAACCTATGTCTTTTTTGTACCTGAAATGGAAAGTGGTTTATTGACTGATCGTTACAAATAAAACAAAGGTTTCGGATTTCCGCGCTTAGCAGCCCCTTAGCGCCAGTACTGCAGCGCAGGTAGCCACGCTAAGACGGCGATAGGCCGCCCGTGCGGTGTGGAGCGGGGCGGCGGCGCGGGCGCGCAAACCGGGCGCAGCACGGTGCAGCGGCGGCGGCGACCGATATTAATACCGATATATCACGGTGACGCATGGCACGGCGCGTTGTGGCGCGGCTCGGGGGCGGTGGAGGGGGAGGGGCGCCGGGTGGGAGGAGTCCAAACTCCGGCGTCGCGCTTCCACGCTGCGCGCGGCGCCGTTGTCGTCGGATTCGTGCGTCTGCGGGCTGGTGGAAGGGCAATAACAAGCAACGCGTTGTAATTTTTTTTATTTGGAATATTTAAAGATAGTGAAAGGACGCTTTCATTAATCAATTGGCGGGGATGTCGTCAGTGTAAGAATTAATATTACGATCTGGGCCCGGCTGTTTTTATCAAGTTTACCCTTGTTATAAGTGTCAACTTGTAAACATTTGTTAAAACTTCAACATGTTGAAATAATGACAAATTTATGTTGTACTGTAAGCAGTTGTAGCTAAAAAATGTCAGTTGCGACCAAAGTCTGTAATCTGAAAATGAAGATATAAATATTTCCAAGGAATATTGAACATATATATTATAATCTTTATGACAATTCTTCGATTTATTTTTCATACAAGTTAGAAAACATTAATTTCAAAATTATCTTACTGTTTGTTCCAATCTCCTTTCCCTACCGTCTCAATTTATTGGGTGTACCGTCATCTCGTCATTTATAGAACAATATATATTTAAATTGCCTGAAATTTAATTTGCATCGTTAATAAAACATGTCAGATTCAATATGCGCATCACTATTCCGTTACATTCGGAGATTAGTTAACGTACTTTAAATAAACCGCATCCACTCCACCATCGCGTCATTTCGCGCACTTTCGACCGCTCGCCACTCCTGGACATCTCCCACCCTCCGGCATGCCTTTTCCAGTCGGCGTTCGCCGCTTCCCCGTCGTCGTCCGGGGTGCGTGCCGCGCTGGGGGTGCCTCCAGATGAATAAACCAGCAGCGCGGCGGCGGCGCGGCGGCGGGCGGCGAGCGCCAACATGGCGGGTGGCGCTCACCCTGGCGGCGGGCAGACAGCGCCCGAGACGCAGCGCGGCTCGGCTCGGCTCTGCTCGGCTCGGCGCGGGTGCCTGCCGCCACGGCGCGGCGGCGGCCCGCGTGTATCGGAAAACCCATAATTCTACGCGGCCACAAATCACCCAACTTCCTTGCGGCGGCGGGGCGCGCGGGGCGCGGGGGGAGGGCCGTTATTTGTCAGTACAAGAACAAGGCGCGTAGCCGCGTGTAGCCGCACCGCGAAGCCAGTGAGCGAGGCGATGCGACCGGCGGCGCGGCGGCGGTACTGAGGGAGGCTCCGGCGGTGGTGGGGGAAGGGGGCGGGCGGACAGGTGCGGCGCGCGCCGCTGTTGTTTAAAATTCATGTAGCGGCTGCCGCTGCCGCCTTCTCCTCCACGCCGCCGCCCCGCCGCCGCCGCCTTCGCCACCGCCGAGGAGACGTTAAAGCGGCCGTCGCGCGTTGACAGAGCGCTTGCCGCGGCTTCGGCGCGGGGCCGGGGCGGGGGCGGCGGCGCGGCCGGATGCTCGGGGTCGGCGCGCAGCTTATCGCTCGATAGCGCGGTCCGCGCCGCCGCCGCCGCCGCCACTGATGAAGAGGCTGTAATTGAGTTTTTCAGGGCGGGGCGCGCGGGCTCGTGCTGACAAAAGGAAAACGGAAAAGGAAACGCGAAGAAAAAGAAACCCTTCGCCGCGGAGAGCGGCCCCGAGGTCCGCGGCTGCAGGGCGTCGCGCGAGGGCCGCGCCGCGCCAGCAGGAGACGGCGGCAGTAAATACAGAGGCGGGCGTTCTGGGGGTTGATGTGGTGGAAATTGCAGAGCCGTGTTCGTCGCTCTGAACAACCTTTGCTGACGACGTGAGCGAGCATGTAGCTTCAATGACGCGACAACTCCTTTAGTCATTGCTTCATTGTACGTGTTATGGATGCAAGGGGATTGTGTCCTTATCCCTGTGGAACGGAGATCCGGAGCCGACTTACATGTGGGGTTGTGGGATTTCCATACAAGGAATCTCCCCTCCACGACAAGTTCTCAGCTCCCGTCTGCTCATCACCCATGTTTGGCCATGCAGTGCACGTTTGTGTGTATATATGTTTGACCGTTACGGGAGAAGAGAGAACAAGGATGAGAAAAAGAACATCTCGTGCAGTCGAAGGGCCGTTCTGTTATGGCGCTACTTTGACAGTCTAGTATTGATAGAAGAAATCCGCACTGCTACAAAGAGTGTAAAGCTAACACAAGTAGTGTTACTATTATCCCCTAAAAACTGACCTTATTTTACCCGGAACTGCCCGCATTGTGGGCCCTGTGGGCCCCAACGGTGTTATGATTGCGATTGTTGTAATGAAGGGAATGTTATATATGTAAACGAAGATGTCAGGGAGTGCACCAAATGTTTCACAAAATACGTGGTTCTTTAATGTGATTGCAGAAAAGCAACTCAAGCAAGGAAATCATTACCGAGAAACGTTAAACAGTCCTTAAAAGTGCTACTGGGCTAGCACTTGGACTTTTTCGAGCAGGGTGGTTTAAACAGCGATTATGGAGCTCGTAGGAAATTTCGAATGTAAATTTTTTTTGCATTTTTGTCTTTTAATAAAATATAGTAATGTATCTATCATGATAACAAAAACAAGGATGTAACTACTCTAATATCTGAGAGTATAAAAACAAATCTAAATTTTACGAAGTGGTTAATTCTGTAAACTAACAATAAATGATGTCAAAATTAATTAGTCTAAGCGCTGTAGTCGATGAATTACACATTTTTAATTTAAAATAATTGTCAATATTTTAGAAAAATAAAATACTATAGTTACTTACACAGGTGTAGAAAACACATTTACTGAAATACAATGACAGATACGCTATTGACTTTTTTCTTTCAATTACTGTTGCAATGAATCACATCAGCACACCGCCAATATATAGAGTCTATAATGTATATTTTTTAATGAGGTAAGTTTATTTACACTGAAATAATTTGCTTTACTTAATGACCTTTTTGTATTTACCAGCGGTTTATGTCATCAGTGGTTCATACCCTTCGAGGTAATAAATGAATTGAAGAATTCGTTCTCCCAAAAACGTTGGTACATTATATCGGAACTCATTGTCTGCAAGATATTTCAATTTACTATATTAATTTTCCCATTTTACGGACATGAATTATTTATATAAATTTATAACAATTAGAATCAGTCTATTATGAATTGAAAGGTTCATTATCGATAATAATGAACACTTAATTTTAACGAGTTCATAATCAGACTAATTAGTTTAGTAAAATACTATCAAAGCAATGTGCGTGGGTGAGTTAACAAGATCGAGAATATGAACATCTGATGTCAGCATAATTAAATAGCGTCTTGAAAAAAATTTATTTCGACAAATGCGTCTCCAGCTTAAGTAGTGAATTGAAATCTTTTAAATGTCATTTCTTGAATTCTAATATATTCTGAAAACTAATCAAGTAAAAAGTTAAAAAATGACATGAAATTAATATCAAAATAGAAAATGATTCTTTTAAAAATACTTACAAGTTTCAAGATCTTCTCTTCGAATTGGTAATTTACAAGTGTTAAAAAAGTAACTTCAGTAGAGAAAAATATGTTCTAAATAATGCAGATTAGAACCTTGCATATCAGTTTCATATCCTCCTCAAAGACCAAGCTTCCTTTTTATGGTTAGGTATCAAAACACTGAAAAAATCTCATGCAATATTAAAGATTGGGTCTGGGGACCGAATTTCCATTTAAATATTAATTTTCCAACAGTCAATCCTGCACCTGCTGAACTTGGGGCAGGTCGGGAGAGCGGCGAGAAGCGCGGAAGCTCGCTCTGCTGGGGTCGTCTTCGGAGGAAGACGAAAAGGGCGACGGACGAGAAGTGGTAGGACGGAGGAAAGGTGTGGGAGGCCCATGCAAAGGCCGCCGACGAAGTGTAGAACGATGAAGAGGGGCAACTGACGGCGGAGGTGGGGGCCCAGGAAGGAGATCGGGAGTGTGCGATAGCAGAAGGCGCTAGAAGCGCAGGTCGGAACGTGAGAGACGGTGGCCCGAGGTCACGCCAGCAGATGGGAGAAAGAAGGTGAATGCGCGGGGAGATAAAAGAAGAGTAGTGAAGGAGGAAAAAGAAGCGTGAAGAACGGGAAACAAATACGAGTCTGAGTGTGAAAAGAACAGCTTAGGGTTGTGTGTGTGTGTGTGTGGTGTGTGACGAGAGAGAGAGACGAGAGAGAGGAGAGAGAGAAGAGAGAGAGAGAGAGAGAGAGAAGATGGGAGTATGGAAAGGGCGACGGACAATTACGGGATGTGTAAGATGTGCGACGAGATTTACGGACAAGAATCACACGGCGCGGCGCGGCGCGGCGGGAGGGCGGAGGCGGCGGCGGCGGTGGGTGGTGCGTCCCTGGGGCTGTTTGCGCCTTAAACAGAGGCGCGCAGGGGTAATCGCCCTCAACAAACGCCCGCGGCGCCGCACTATGCGAAGGCGCAACTGCTCGTGGGCCGCCCCCTCCCCCGGCCCCGCAGCGCCTCGCTGCACCAGATCCCCTCCCTCCGTTTCACTCATGATATTTTAAAATTTATGTGTCTTGCATGAGAATTGATGGTACGAACGACATTGGTCTTGCAGAAGAATCATGGTACTTTTACATATTTTCTATATTTATTTTGTTAAAAAATGCTCAAGACTTTACAACCTGCCTATAAATCGGAGATACACTAACAGAAACTAACTCCGTAAATTATGTACAAATATCTATAAAACGTATATCATTATTAAACAAAAAATAAAACTAAATATACAAGTAAAAAAACTTCAATACATTGTTTGGGTTTGCTGACTGACGCCATTTGCATGACTTAATAACCAAATTTTCATTAACGTTTCAAAATATTTGAAGATGTATTATTTTAGGACTTTCAGTAGTTTTTTTAAATGCATGTTTACCTAATTAAATTTGAATATTGCCATTCTTATGAATCATGGCCTATCGAGTTGCGTTATAGCGGAAATGCAGTAATTGTAGAAATTTACGTGTCACCACACACTGTAGGTGCCTTGGAACACCGAAAAAGCATGTTTTTCGAGTAGTTTCCAGAAGGTACTAATGAGATTTGCCAAAATACAATGCCAATTCATTTACTTCGTTGACGGGAATCAAACGAGCTATTGATAACCTTTGTAGGTACCGTATGCCGCTCAAAACTCAGTTGCTTAAAAACGCAAAAACGCTTCGTTAGTAGAAATTTTATAGATTCTTGTGAATAGACCCGCAAACAAATCACCAGTTCCCCACCAGGAGACCGAGACGCTTCGAATGACGCCTAATTTTTCGCGATTTGTGTACAGGAAGAGGTGTAATGGTGAGTGTCGGACAGACGCAAGTTACTCGAATATATATACATTCGTGAAAAAACCGGATTTTGCAAAGAACTCATATCAAGAGAATAATGACGGTTATTTGGGAGAAGAAACCCGTATATTTAAACTTTTAAGAAGTTATGAGTTTCTACTTAAAATAAACCATAATAATTCTCTTGATTTGAGTCCTCTACCAAATGCTGTTTTTTCACGTTTAGATAGTAAAAGTTTTGATCATTAAACCTGAAAATATGATTAAATGAAATCATTTTTATTTTAATATCATAAGATTATAGCTATTATAGAACATCGTGCATTGGGTGGTTGAAGGCCTATCTAACGAAAGAGTAGGATTAATATTCTCTCTCACTGACATTTTTGCTAAAACATTAAAAGCACTAGACGAAGTTACATTTGTCACAGTCATTTCTTCAGAGCATACTATTAAAACGTAAAGCTGACATGTTCAAGTACTTATTTTCCACGTCATTTATCCACAATTCAAATACTGTGTGTCATGTGGCCCGTTACCCTTGTACAAAGTCACGAGCGACCACGACAACCACACTTGCCAGGTACAGAATACTGAATACGCCCTAATCGACGCTCAGTCCCAACAACCTGCTGGAAGTCGCTTTGTGCAATTGTTTCGCTACTCGTGCGGTCTCCCACCACACATTGAACCGCAATGGGTAGCCTCCCAGAACACATGTTTGTCACAGACGTTTGAAATCTATGTGAGTGACCAGGAATCGGTCATTCATTAGTTGCCTGTGTTTTCAAAAATACAAGTTAATGCCAGTCGTAATGCGGTCAATTGCAAACCAGTGTTTGAACTCAAAGCGAAATTTGCTTTGGTGAAGAATTGGTTCAATTTACAGACATTTTGTAGATCTTGCCAATGCTTTTACGACGACAGAGAGGCTAAACAAAGTTCCATAATTAGACATTTTTGCACTGCTCATTTAGATCACACTTTTTTCTACCAAATATACTAATACATTTAATTAGAGTGTCATGGATCCCTTATTAACTATTGGATGAAGCAAATAATTCAATTACCTGCAATTTTTTTTATTATTCACAGAAATTGTATTAATACTACGTATTTAAAAATAATGAAATTATACAATACAATACATTTTGTTTTCAATTATTATATCATCCAATATGCGATTACTACAAATACTAGAAGTTTCACATACCATTTAGTTCTATATTTGATCTGCAAATGTTAATTGTTCTAAGATGGTATAATGCAGCTAATTATACTGTAATCGTTATTGACCTGAGCATAAAACATTGATTTGTTAGAGTGTAATTTCATCTTTTAATCTGAATGAAATCACATTCCAGTCAGAAAAACGTTATAATTGTTACAACCCCACTAAGGACACATTTGTACATTTCATGGCTCGCCTGTCTCTTCACAAGAGCGCCACGTATCGCATTCCTCCCATGAAGCCGCTCGGCCGAGCGCAACTGCCTGCCGGCGCCGCGGAACGTGACGAAGGACGGGCGCGGGCGGGCGCCCTCGCAGGCGGTTTCCGCCTTAAAAAGCGCTCTCGGCGATAATTCGATGGCAAACGCAGAGCCGCGCCGCGCCGCGCCGTTCCGGATCTGCCGCCCATCTCCATCCTCGCCACCGCCGCACGTTCCGCGACTCAGCGCCAGCGCATTACCTCGGCCCCGCCCCATCCCACCCCACCCAGGGCCGCCTCCTCCCTCTCCACTTCGCCGCCGCCATTGTCGCACAGCGCCGACTCCCGCTCGCCCTCGCAGACTCCCTCGCCGAGCCTCGTTCTATCTCTTTATTTGCGGCTCCACGAACTTCCAGCCCTCGCGCTTCGGACCGGCATTACCGCGAACCGACGCGCGCAATTTTTGCCACTGGCCTTAGACGCTGCGGTGCGAGTCCTGATGACACCAAACAGATACGTAGAGCCACTGTCGTCAATACTGTTTCGCGATTCTCTTCCCACGCGGACCTCCATTTCATCGTTTACAAACCAACCTATTCTATCTATTCTCGCAGAATTTCTTTGTTATCTGGTGAGAACCATCCCACTCGAAGAGCGACCCGTTGCTCCAGCCTCATTTGCTCCTCGGTCGAACCTCACTGCGCGCATCATTGCGCCGCGGCAAACTCCGCCCTGATATCTTCGCCCGCCCGTCTCGAATGCGTTCCAGCCTACGTAACTCCGCCATGTCTCATCTCCGCTATCGCCGCCCGACCGCGACCCGCGCCGCACTCGCGCCCCCGCCCGCCGCTCCACCACGCCCCCGCCCCCTCGCCTCCTCCCGCCCGCCCGCCCGCCCCACTCGTACGCAATTGCCGCCGCTCGCATATGACCGCGGGAGCCCACGCTAGCGAGCGTACGGTGCGGGCCGATAATTACCAGGATAGCTTGGCGAGGCCCCCATCACCGCGCGCCGTTTCCCAGCCTCATTCCCACACAAACTCCCGGCCCCGACCCGCGCGCACCGATCGATGCCTTTTTCTGCCGAGCGCGGCCGCGCCGCGTGCACCGCGCCGCCAGCGTTGCCCTCTCGCCGGCTGCAGCCCGTTAAAATGGTGAGGACAAATTTCCCGCCCAGTCAAATAGAGCCGTAGGCGCGGAGCGGCCGCCCTCCGCCGCCCCCGCAGGCCGTAGCTCAACGAGACCTTGTCTCATCCGCTGGCTGCAGCCCCGCCAGCCCGCCGCCCCCGGCCCTTCCACCTGTCATCACCCAGGGTCTACCGCTTCCTCTCACGGCTGCAACGCCTCGGCTACGTCACCACCGCCCGAACTGACCTTACCGCTCTGGCCTCCCGCTGGCAGGACTCCTCCACACACGCTTGTTTGCCCCACAGTCCCTTTCCGTCCATCTCCGACTCCAGCGGGGGCCCGCCTGTCCCTTTCAGCCTCCCTCCGGTTTCGGGGCAACGTACGTATCGTCCGGCCGGGGCGGCGACGCTCGGCAGACGCCCATCTCGGCGGCCCGGGTCCATTATCCACCCCGCCCTCTTGGCCGCCGCCCGCCGCCGCGGCGACCGGAAATTATGGTCCGCCCCCGATCATAACCGCCTCCCTCTGTTCAATTCTAGGCGAGGACGGCGGCGGGCGCGGCCTGCGACTGGACGCGGGGCTAAACGGTTGCGGGCGCTAGCCGGGCTCGCGGCTCCGTGGGGCGCGAATTGACGGTCGGTGAACGCCCGCGTGGACGGCATACGACCGCCCGGAACGCGCGGGCGCAGGAGGGCGGAATGGGCCGCTGTGGCGATACTTGAGGGGAGACGGCGCTAGGTGATTTTGTTGTACTGAATGTTACGTATGGAGGTGGGAGGGCCCGGAAGGGAAATGGCAATATGTGGCTTGTGTGTACAATGCCACGGAGCGGTATCAAGGAAGATCGACTCAGGAAGATACCCAGAGCAGATTGAAAACGTTACGTAAAGGGATTATCCATGTTGATCACATAATGGAAATAAATTATACCATCAAAATGTTTCCTAAAAAGGTATTTTTCTCTTAATGTTATTAAGCTCTTTTGTGAAATAAAATGAAAAGCAGGAAGAAGTGGACTCGTTTCTACTAAACATTATAAGTCACATGTACTCTAGTAATTGGGAAAAGTGTGAAATATTTAGAAATTATTTTCAAATTTCATTGATTATTTACAGACTCTTCTTAATATTTACAAACGAATTATAAAAATAAGTACCAGATTTGCACCATATTTTATTATTGCCTTATATTTGTTTTGCTTCAGCATGTGTAATACATTTACTGTTACATTCAAGGTTGGGCAGCATTTAATAGCTATATACATTTTAAATTCACATTTTAAATTTATTTTGTATTTTTCAGTTTTCTTGGACATACATTTGGCAGTGTATTTAAATACATTCAATATATTTAGAAAAAATAATAGTTAAAATACTTAAATAAATTAAAATTCTTGGATCTTATTTTTGCTTTCATTGCAATGTTCGTGGAACAATTAACGCAGATATGACTGAATTATTTTTGTTTTTTCCTGACTTAGTAGTTTAATTTAATTAAGAATACATATGTTATAGTTAAGTTTTGTTCAGAGAGTTTAATGACTCTCAATTACTAATTTATATAATACATTTGTATTTACTGTATTTTAAGTACGCATGAATTTATCAAATTAAAACCTAATGTATATTAATTGCAATTAAATACATACATTCACAAAGTATTTTCGTGAAGTATTTAAATACAAAATTTAAAGTATTTTGCCTAATATTGGTTAATTCTTTATTTAATTATCACTGTGTACATTTTTACTTTGTAACAACCCACTGTATGTTTTTTACAGCGAAAATCAATAACGCACCCATAAAAATATGATGTGCTTTGCATTCAAATACATTAAATCGACAACAATAAACATGTTTTTAACATTCATTGCCCTAACATTCTGCGCAGCAAATATATGTTTTGCGGAATTGCCAACCACAGAAAGCACGCATTTCGAGTGTGACAACGATGGGTTGTACCGCATCTGGCCGGCTACGTTGGACAGCATCAGCCAACAGAACCTCGCTTGAGACAGCGAGGGAAAGCAGCAGCGATCTGTGAACCGGTGGTGAGCGGGAGCGAGAACTATTGAATGGGAGCCCGGGGAAGGCGGGGCGGGGGCGGGGCCCGAGAAGATTACCCGAGAAACGTTAAACAATCCATAAAAAGTCGCTACTGGGCTAGCACTTGGACTTTCGAGCAAAGCCGGTGGTTTTAAGCAACAGCGATTATGGAAGCTCGTAGGAAAAATTCTCTCCGGACAACTCGATTAAAGTTTTTTTTTCTGCCATTTCTCTGCTCTTCTACCAACCTATAAGTCACCCGTACCTCACTATCATTGACTCAACAAAAACAAGGATGTTATAACCATACTCCTAATATCTAAGAGTCAATACCAAAACAAATCTAAAATTACCGAAGTGTCTAATTCTGGCTGAAACTAACAATAAACCGCACTGTTCGAACGACTTCAAATTAGCTCCTAAGGCGCTGTCAAGTTCGAATGTAATTACAACATCTTTAATCTCTAAAAGAATAATTGTCGATATGATTTTAGCCACAAACTATACGTATTTTATCTGCCCCCCTAACACAGGTGCTTAAAGAAAACACCATTTACTGAAATTACAATGACAGATACGTCTCATTGACAAAAATTAAACTGTGCAATGAAATCACATCAGCAAACAGTTTACCTACTCACCGCCCACCTATATAAGAGTCTATAAATGTTCATCATATTTTAATGAGGTAAGTTTAAAACTGAAAAACTTTTGCTTTACTAATGACTTTTTGTCATTACCCCACGCGGTTTATGTCATCCACCTGTTTCATCACCCTTCGAGCTAAATACAATGAACTGCACATTCGCTTCCTCCCAAAAACGCTCGTACAGTTTAATCGAACCTCATTGTCTGCAAGATATTTTAATTTACTAATACCGTTAATTTTCCTCCATTTACGGACATCAATTATTTCATATCAAATTTTTATAACAATTAGAATCAGTCTACAATTATGAAACTTGAAAGGTTCATTATCGAACTAACCTAAGAAACACTCAACTTTTTCCACCCAGTCACCTAATCACGACTCAATTAGTCAGTAAAATACTATCAACTAGCAATGTGCGTGGGTGACAGTTACACAAAATGAGAATATGAAACATCCTGATGTCAGCATAATAACATCAGCGTCTGAAAAAAATCTATTCTCGACAATGCGTCTCCAGCCTTACAGTATCTAATTGAAATCCTTTTAATGTCATTCTTAGAATCTAATATATTCTTGAAAAACTCAAATCACGTAAACAAAATTAAAAAATGACATTGAAATTATTATCAAAATAGAAAAATGATTCTTTAAAAACTCCTTACAAGTTTCAAGATTCTCCTCTTCGAACTTGTAATTTACAAGTGTTAAAAAAGTAATCTTACAGTAGAGAAAATTATCTAAATAATCAGATTAGAACTTGCATATCAGTTTCATATCCTCCCAACGACCAAGTTCCTTTTAACTGTCTAGGTACCAAAACATGAAGAAAAATCTCATCCAATATTTACAGATTTGGGTCTGGGGACCGAATTTCCATCTTTAAATACTTATTCTCAACAAGCCTCAATCCCGCACCTGCTGAACTTGGGGCAGGTCGGAAGAGCGACGAGAAGACGCGGAAGCTCACGCTCTGGCTAGGGTCGTTCGGTAGGAAGACGAAAAGGGCGACGGACGAGAAGTGTAGGACGAGAAAGGTTGAAGCCAGCAAAGGCGCCGACGAGTGTAGAACGAATGAAGAGGGCAACTGACGCCGGAGGTGGGGCCCAGGAAAGGAGCAATCGGTAGTGGGTGCGCATAGCAGAACGGCGCTAGAACCAGTCGAAGTGAGAGACGGTGCCCGAGTCAGCCAGCAGATGGAGAAAGAAGGTAATGCGCGGTCGTGAGATAAACAGAAAGATAGTCCCAACGCGAGGAAAAGAAGGGTGAAAACGGGAAACAATACGGAATCTGAGTGTGAAAAGAACAGCTTAGGTTGTGGTGTGTGTGGTTGTGTGTGACGAGAGAGAGAAGAGAGTAGAGAGAAGAGAGAGAGAGAGGAGAGACGAGAGAAATGGGCAGTATGAAGAACGGGCGACGGACAATACGGGATTGAAGAGGCGACGAGATTTACGGTAAAATCACAACGGCGGGCGCGGGCGGCGGGCGGGCGAGGGCGGCGGCGGCGGTGTGGTGCGTCCCTGGGGCGTTTGCGCCCTAAACAGGGCGCGCAGGGGTAATTCGCCCTCCAAACGCCGCGGCGCCGCACTATGCCAAAGCGCTGCAACTGCTCGTGGGCCGCCCTCCCCCGGCCCCGCAGCGCCTCGGCTGCACCAGATCCCTCCTTCCGTTGCCATCTCATGATATTTTAAACTTTATGGGTCTTGCAATAGAATTGATGGTACAACGACATGGTCTCGCAGAATGAACATGGCTACTTTAACAAACTATTCTCTATATTATTTTGTAAAAAATGCTCAATGACTTTACAAACTGCCTATAAATCGGAAGATACTAACAGAAACTACTCGTAAATTATGTAAAGATATCTATAAAACGTATATCATTATTAAACAAAAAATAAAACTAAAATAACAAGTAAAAAAACTCAATACATTGTTTGGGTTGAAATGCTGACGCATTTGCATGACTTAATAACCAAATTTCATTAACGTCAAAATAATTAAGATGATAAATTAGGACTTTCAGTAGTTTTTTAAATGCATGTTTTACCTAATAAATGAATATTGCATTCTTAGAATCATGCCTACTCGAGAGTTGCGTTATACCCGGAAAAAAATTTTTGGGGCAAAAAGTTAAAATTTTTGGGTTATAAAATTTTTAAACTTGTTCCCCCCCACCACAACACTGTAGTGCCTGGAACAGCCGAAAAGCATTTCTTCGAGTAAGTTTCCAGAAGGTACTAATGAGATTTGCCAAAATACAATGCATGTCATTACTTCGTTGACGGGGAATCACACGAGCTATTCGATAGCTTGTAGTACCGTATGCGGCTCAAAACTCAAGTTTCTTACAAACGCAAAAACCTTCGTTAGTAGAAATTTTATAGATCTGTGAATAGACCCGCAAACAAATCACCAATTCCCCACAGGAACGAGACGCTTAGAATGAAGCCTAATTTTTTCGCGATTTGTGTACAGGAAAGGTGTAGATGGTGAGTGTCGGACAGACCAAGTTACTCGAAATTATATCATACAATTCGTGAAAAAACGGATTTTGCAAAGAACTCATATGCAGAGAATAATGACGGTTATTTGGAGAAGACCGTATATTTAAACCTTACAGAGTTATGAGTTTTCTACGCTAAAATAACCATAATAACTTCTCTTGATTGAGTCTCTACCAAATGCTGTTTTCACGTTTAGTAGTAAAAGTTTGACATTAAACCTGAAATATGATTAAATGAAATCATGTTTTAATTTTAATATCATATTAGATTATACGCTATTTGATAGAACATCCGTGCATTGGGTGGTTGAAGGCCTATCTAACGAAAAGAGTAGATTACATATTCTCTTCACTGACAGTTTTTGGCTAAACCCATTAAAAGCCACTTAGACAAGTTACATTTGTCAACAGTCATTTCTTCAGAGCATACTATAAACGTAAGCTGACATATCAAGTACTGTCGTTATTCCACGTCAATTTATCCACAATTCAAATACTGTTGTGATGTGCCGTTCACCTGCTTGTACAAAAGTCACGAGCGACCACAGACACACACTTGCGGTACGAACTGAAATACGCCCTAATCGACGCTCAGTTCCCAACGAACTCTGCTGGAATTCCGCTTTGTGCAATTGTTCGCTACTTCGTGCGGTTCCCACCACAGCTGACCGCAATGGGTAGCCTCCAAAACACATGTTGTCACAAGACGTTTGATCTATGTGAGTGACCAGGAATTCGTCATTCATTAGTTGCCTGTGTTTGAAAAATAGCAAGTTAATGCATCGTAATGGCGGTCGATTTGCAAACCAGTGTTGGAACTGAAAGCGAATTTGCTTTGATGAAGAATTGGTTCAATTTACAGACACTTTGTAGACTGCCAATGCCTTTACGACGAACAGAGAGGCTAAACAAAGTTCCATAATTACACATTTTGCATGGCTCATTTATATCACACTTTTTCCTACAAATATACTAATACAATTTAATTAGAGTGTCATGATCCTTATTAACGTTGGGATGACGCAATAATTCAATTACCCTGCAATTTTTTTATATTAACAAAATGTATTAATACTACTTATTAAAAATAGATAAAATTATACAATACAATACATTTTTTTTCAATATTATATACAAATATGCGATACTACAAATACCTAGAATTTTCACATACCCTGTAGTTTATATTTGATCTGCAAATTTACTTGTTCTAAGATGGTATAATGCAGCTAATTATACTGTACATCCGTTATTGACCTGAGCATTAAAACATTGAATTGTTAGAGTTAATTCATCTTTTAAATCTGATGAAATCACATTCCATGTCAGAAAAACGTTATATGTAGAACCACTAAGGACACATTTGTAACATTTCATGCTCGCCTGTCCTTTCACAAGACGTCACGTTCGCATTCCTCCATGAAGCCGGCTGGCGAGGCGCAAACTGCCTGCCGCGCCGCGAACGTGACCGAAGGACGGGCGCGTGGCGGCGCCCCTCTGCAGTGCGGTTGTCGCTTAAAAACGCTCTCGGCGATAATTCGATGCAAACGCAAGAGCCCGCGCACTTTTTACGCCGCGCGTCGTGATCTGCCGCCCATCTCCATCCTTCCAGCCGCACGTTCCGGACTCAGCGCCAGCGGCATTACCGGTCGGCCCGCCCCATCCCACCCCACCCAGGGCGCGCCCCTCCCTCTCCTACTCGCCGCGCCATTGTCGCAACGCCGACTCCCGCTCGCCCTCGCAGACTCCTCGGCGAGCCTCGTTCTATCTCTTTATTTGCGGCCTCACGAACTTCCGCCCTCGCGCTTTCGGACCGGCAATTACGCGAACCGACCGCGCAATTTTTGCACTGGCTTAGACGCTGGGTGCGAGTACCTGAAATGAACCCTAAACAGATACGTAAAGCCACTGCGTCAATTTACTGTTTCGCGCAAATTCTCTTCCACGCGGACCTCCATTTCATCGTTTAACAAACCCACCTATTCTTCTAATCTCGCAGAATTATCTTTGTTATTGCGTGAGAACCATCCCGACTCTGAAGAGCGACCGTTGCTCCGCCTCATTGCTTCCCCTCGTCGAACCTCACTGCCGCGCATCATTGCGCCGCGCAGCCGCGCCCTGATATCTTTCGCCTCGCCGTCTCGCACTGCGTTCCAGCTACGTAACTTCCGCATTGTCTCATCTGCCCGCTATTCGCCGCTCCGACGCGCGCCCCCGCGCCGCCTCGCTCTACCCACGCCCCGCCCGCTCCACCCCACGCCCCGCCCGCCCCCCTCGCCTCGCTCCCGACCCGCCCGCCCGCCGCCCCGACTCGCTTACGCATTGCCGCCCGCTCGCATATGACCGCGGGGAGGCCACGCTAGCGAGGCGTACGGTGCGGGCCGATAATTACCAGGATCAGGCTGGCGAGGCCCCCATCAGCGCGCCCGTCCCGCCTCATTCCAGCACAAACTCCCGGCCCCGACCCGCCGCCACCGATCGTGCCTTTTTCTGCGAGACGACCGCCGCGTGCAACCGCGCGCCAGCGGCCCTCTCGCGGCTGCAGCCCGTAAAATGTGAGGACAATTTCCCGCCCAGTCAAATAGAGCCGTAGGCGCGGAGCGGCCGCCTCGCCGCCCCCGCGGCCGTAGCTCAAAGGAGACCTCTCATTGCCGCTGGATGCAGCCGCCTGCCAGCGCCGCCGCCGCCCGGCCTCTTCCAGCTCAGTCATCACCAGGGTCACCGCTTCTCTCTCACGGCTGCAACGCCTGGCTACGTCACATCCGCCCAACTGACTTACCGCTCTGCCTCCCGCTGGCAGACTCCTCCAACACGCGTTTGCCACCACAGTCCCTTTCCGTCATCTCGGCCTCCAGCGGGGGCCCGCCTTCCCTTTCGCCTCACTCGGTTTTCGGGGCCAACGACAATCGTCGGCGGGGCGGCGACGCTTCGGCAGAGCCCATCTCGGGGCCCGGGTCCATATCCACCGCCCGCCCTCTTGGCGCCGCCGCCGCGCGGCGACGGAAATATGGTCCGCCCCCGATCATAACCGCCTCCCTCTGTTCGAATCTAGGCGAGGACGGCGGCGGCGCGCTGCGACACGCGGCGGAAATTGCCGGGACGTGGCGGGCCGCGGCGTGGGGGCGCGATTGCGGTCGGGACGCGCCGCCGTGGACGGCATACGACCGCCCGGAACGCGCGGGCGCAGGAGGGCGGAATGGGCCGCTGTGGCGATACTTGAGGGGAGACGGCGCTAGGTGATTTTGTTGTACTGAATGTTACGTATGGAGGTGGGAGGGCCCGGAAGGGAAATGGCAATATGTGGCTTGTGTGTACAATCACCGAGCGGTATCAAGGAAGATCGACTCAGGAAGATACCCAGAGCAGATTGAAACCGTTACGTAAAGGGATACCATTTGATCACAGTAATGAAATGAATATACCATCAAAATGTTTCCTAAAAAGTAATTTTCTTTAGTTATTTAAGCCTCTTTGTGAAATAAAATGAAAAGCAGGAAGAAGTGGACTCGTTCTATAAACAATAAGTCCATTACTCTAGTATTGGAAAAGTGTGAAATATTTAGAAATTAATTTTCACAATTTCATTGAAATTATTTACATGACTCTTCTTAATATTATTACAACGTAATTATAAAAATCTAGTACAGATGTGCAACCCAATATTTTTTATTGCCTTATATTATGTTTTCGCTCTCAGCAGCTGTAATACATTTACTGTTACATTCAAGGTTGGGCAGGCATTTAATAGCTATATACATTTTAATTCACATTTAAAATTATTTTGGTATTTTTCAGTTTTCTTGGACATACATTTGGCCAGTGTATTTAAATACATTTCAATAATATTTAGAAAAAATAATATAGTTAAAATACTTAATATAAATTAAAAATCTTGGATCTTTATTTTTGGCTTTCATTCGCATGGTTCCGTGGAACAATTACGGCAGAATGACTGAATTATTTTTGTTTTTCCTGACTTAGTCAGTTTAAAATTTAATTAAGAATACATTAGTTATAGTTAAGTTTTGTCAGAGAGTTTAGTGACTCTCAATTACTAATTTATATAATATCATTTGTATGTACTGTATTTTCGTACGCATTGAAATTTATAAATTAAAAACCTAATGTATATTAATTGCAATTAAATACATACATTGCAAAGTAATTTTCGTGAAGTATTTAAATTACAAAATTTAAAGTATTTTGCCTAATATTGTTAATTTTTATTTAATTATCACTGTGTATCATTTTTACTTTGTAACAACTCCAGCGTAAATGTTTTGTACCGCCGAAAATCAATAACGCACCCATAAAAATATTGAGTGCTTTGGCATTCAATATACATTAAATCAAATAACATGTTTTTAACATTCCATTGCCTCTAACAATTTGCGCAGCAAGAATATATGTTTTGCGAATTGCCAACCACAGAATGCACGCATTTCGAGTGTGACAACGATGGGTGTTACATCCGCAATCTGGTCCGGCTAGCGTTTTGGACAGCATCACCAAACAGAACTGCTTGGAAGACAGCGAGGAAAGCAGCAAGCGATCTGTGGAACCGTGTGGTGAGCAAACTATTGAATGGGATGCCCGGGAAGGCGGGCGGGGCGGGTGGGGTTGAACGGGGCCGCCTCAGAGGAAAAACCAAGCGAGGACAGCAAGCGGCACGGAACAAGTAGAGGACAGAGATGAGGGTTGAGAAAAGATCTGGCGGGGAACCGATGGGGGAGACGAAGTAGAGGGTGGGACGGATGTCAAGAGGCACGGAAGGCA
>BOPP01000014.1:4426228-4470600 GCA_017312745.1 Gryllus bimaculatus | reverse complement strand
GACACAGAGGGTGTGGGCCAGGGAGTGAGACCGAGGATGGGGGACGGAGGGTGGGCGACAGGGACGGTAGAAGCAAGCCGTAGCGTTAGGACAGAATAAGACCTGCGGCGAAGACCTGCGGAGACGTCCTCCCCTGTGCACAAGACAGCTGCAGCGGGCCTCCCACGGGGCCACAAGGGATGGGAGCCATCTGCCACCCACTCACAAAGGCGCCGCTATTTCCAACCTCACAGCCTTAATCATTGCGACGACACTCATAACACATCTTCGTACCTGGTAAAAGTGGGGAACGCAATCTCGATATTCACGTGAACAGTCTTTTTCATTCTCACTTCAGTACCTGGCACAGAAAGGTCCACAACTACCTCGCAATATATTACATATTGCTGCTACAGTTTCTTCCCGGTTTCACTACAGCCGTTTATTTTCTCATCCAAACTCCTAGGATTATCGCAGTGTTGGTCGCTGACGTTGTGTATGACGCACTTCATCTTCCCCAGCATCCACGTTCGTCTTCACCCCTCCTATCTTCCAATAGCCGTTGCAACCAGGATCTTCGATCTCCGATATCACCATCTTCGCCTTTAGTCTCGTATTGTTCTCGCAACCCCTTCCACATCTTAACTGACGTCATCTGGGCTGTTGTCGGGCGGCGGCGTGGGGCGCCGGAGGACGCCAGTTCGAAGGCAGCAGGAGGGGGAGGGGGATCCGGGCAAAACGTAATTAGCCGGCTCCCCGGGCGGCCGCTTGGGACGCCGCCGCGTCTGATGTGCCGCCCCCTCCCACCGCCGCCCCCTGCTTCCACTTCCGTTTCCTCCTTTCCGGCCGGCGGGCCGGGCGGTGGCCGGAGGAGGAGCGGTGCCCGCGCCGCGCCCTTCGCTTGTCTCCGTGCCACTGGTCGGGGCTTCGACGACGCGCCGTCGATGCGCTCCAGGGGTGACCAGGCTCATCCACTACTTCTTACGTCCACATTACATACCATGCTTAGAATGAGAAAAAAGACCTCCACCCGTCAAAAGGGCGCGTGCTTCTTCACAAATCCAACAAAGAGAACTGTCAAAGACCCATTTTTTGCTTATTTACCTTCTTATATTATTTAATTAATACCATATCATTTTAATGAAGATGCTCCAATAATTAAGGTACCCCGAGGAAACTAGTATGAAAAATGGTTATTCTCCTTTTTTTAGCGAAATCAACTAGAATTTTCACGAATATTGTATGAATCATTTATTATTTTTTCTTATCAAATGAACAATTTCAATTACAAAAGATTAAGCTAAAGTAAGTAAAAGTTGAAAATGAAATAATAGCTGAAAAAGGCATTATGTCATTTTCCAATCTACTATGTTATTTCTTTACGTTAAGTCTCAATACATTTTAATTAAATCGCCCCGAAGAAATAGTTACTATTATGTGTTCCATAGAAAGTTCTTATAATTCTGTAGATAATCCTGCCATAGAGATTGATCGGGGGATCATTCCAAAATGGCTGCAGATAAAATGAATATTCGGAAAACAAAGATTAAAATATGTAAGAAATCACCCTCTTACGCTCAGCAAAAATGTAAACATCCGACGAAACTAACACCTAGGCACGACGCACGTGCATTCTCTCTCCTGGTGTACCAAACCCCGCTCAGCGCACGCACGCTTTCGCTAAACTCCGGAGTTATTGTGCAAAAAGAAGCGCGTAAACCGGGTCTTAGGGTTCAAAAAGTTTCTAAAAATGAAGGTTCTAAGATATGAAACAGTACTTTCGTTCCTATACAAATATCTTGTAAAACTAGTAATGTTACAACCCACAAACGTTCTAGCATTATTTCTAACCTTCGCAATTTTTGAAAATTCAGAGACTTTAAGGGAAATGAGATGTACATCATTCTTTTAAGCGTTCTTTGTTCTATATGTGGAAAAAATTGGAACGGTGTATTGGAAAATGTTTAATTCATAAATTGTGTAAAATTTAAGAAGTATGTACGCAAAAACAACTCGTGTTTTTTTCTTCAATATATATATATATATATATATATATATATATATATATATATAACTTTTTTAATTGTCTGATTTTCAAAGGGTTTGAATTTACTTCTTACGAAGTAAGACGAGAAAGTTAAACAACGCTGGGGTCCATCATTGTTCATTCCCTCGAGCATAAGCTTGCGTCTGTTAAAAATTTAGCTCTGTATGAGCCTAATGAAGGGATTGGAATTGCAGATAATGAATCGCTAACATAAGTATATCTACTGGATCATCTGTTACGGAAATTATCATTTGAGTCCTGTCAGTACTGAATTTACAACTTCAGAATTAGTTCAAACACTTGAAAATAAGAAAGAAAAAGTATCGATAATTACTTTATTAAAATAAAACACGATAAAAGTAGTTTCTATCGTTTGAAACTTTCTTTAATGAACAAATTTAATCGCGTGATCACAAGCACAACAGATGAATTATTGAACTATTTACGTTGCACAATAAACAGAAACTAATGTATTTTTTTTCTATTTGAAGAGCAGTAAAAATAATAATTTTTAGAACTATAATATAACTTGATATGAAAAACGCTACGAAAAACATTTATATAGAATACACATTCCGAAATGTTCAATAAAAATTATAGTATTCTATGGAAAAAATGTTATTAGATTCTGGACTTTCCTGGTGACTCCGCGTCCGCCATCTTTTCGCCCAAAATACTACAACCTTCCTCACAGCTTCTCGCTCTGAGGGAAGTCCCGGTTAACGTTGGAACAGGAAAGTGAGCGATCACCGCGCCAGTTCGCAGAAAATTTGCTAGACGTTAGGTCAATAGGGCGGGGTTTTTCTCGCCGCGACCCACCGAGCGAAATATGTTCGGCCTTGAAAGACGAGCATCCGATGCTCTCGGTGCGAGCGGAACGGGCTAGGCTAACGTAGGAAGGCAATGGCGCCTCACGGACAGTGGGCCACAACGAGGCAATGTGTATATACGAGCTAAAATAAGGAGATGTGGGGCAGTTTATGCTAATGCATGGAAATATTACACTTCAAATAAATAATAACAATAGTAATAATAATAATGATAATAATAATAATAAATACATTTATTGAAACATTTAATTAGGAAGGCCCTATTCCTAATGTTTTTATTATTATTTTATCATTCCGAATGAAGTAAGATAATGAAGTGCTGCTGTTCAAACAAAAGAGTTAAAATATCTTCCTGGTACCACTTATTAGAAACGTTTCTAAATTAAATTAAAATTATACATTATCCAACAAATTTCTGAAAGTTAATTGGTAATGGTAAATAGTAAATATATAAAATAGAGCAAAATAATAATAATAATAATAATAATAATAATAATATATTTTTCAAATTCCATTTTACTTTTCTCCGTTACTCGTTTTCCAATATTTCAAAAAGAAAAAGTGTTGCCCATAAAGGAAGTAAAGTTTGTAAGATCTGAAAATTGAATGTTTTTCTTGTTTTCCCGCAAAAAAAAATATTTTCGTTTACATACAAAATTCTCAAATCTGAAGAAAGTCTTTGCGATTTCACAAACAATGTGTAAAGTCTCTTCCTCTTATCATTATTTTTTTAGAATTCTTCTTCTGTGATAAGACGCCATCTTCAGGCGAATGTAAGCTTCCATAATCCTCTTAATTTGCTTTGGACCCTCCTCTATCGTCGCCTTGCGTAGGCCGAGGCTCCAATGCATTGGAATCGCCGCCACGTGATCCAGCCCACCACGAGCGAGCACAGGATACTCGAGGACACGGTGCTCAAGGCTGAAGTGCTCGGGCGAGTCCGAGCGAGCAAATGCCACGTCTTGCAGATCTGCATTCACTTGGGACGGAGTTTCTCCAGGTCTGATCAGTATCTATTGACTCCAGCGGCGGATGTTAAGGGTTTTAAGCTTATATGTTCCGTTCCATAATAAATTTGTAACTCTACGTTTTCAACAAAATTCTACTGTGATAAAATGTTCATGATTAAAAATTGAATTTTACTTGCGAAGCACCAACAAACCTTCAACAAATGTGTCCTCAACAATTAATAAGTGAAACAAAGCCAATAAAAGGCTCTTAAGATATAGTAATGGCATAAAATATTAGTATCCAGCAAATGCTTTTTAAAATTTCATTTAGTCGACATCTGGCGTTTATTTTTATTACAACTTATCCCAGTGTAACACAAAATTCCATATTGTTCTATTCCACAGAGAGAGAAACAATTATCCAAAATTACAATTCACGTTGATAGAAAATAATTTATTTCAATATTCAAGTAGCAATTATACTCGTTTAACAAAATAAAAAAGGAGATTATAAGATATTAATTGTGTTCGCAATGAGCGATCGCATTATTGAAACACAACACATCATCAGATACTGCTTAGTCAGGTTCATGTTTATTTCGAAATGTTTTACACACGATATTCCAAAATACGCCATACAATTTATAACATGTTTACCAAAAGTAAAATAATTCATCGTAATTCACTACAAATGATCACGTACTAATTCGACTACATAGAATTCAATAAAAGATCAATAACATCAGCCTAAATGTATTAATACTTTACTTTAGATTTACGTGCGTAATTATCGTATGATTCACCGAGTAGAATATTTCAAATCTTTCCTTTGCGTCAATGTTGTTAATGTTTTCTTCATTAAGTCTATTATTTTTGGTACATCACTCTATTTTTGCGTCAATCTCATAACAGATACTGACAACATCTTTAATTCCGAAGTATCTGGTGTCGCATCTCGGTATTATTTCACTGCATCACCTCTCAGACAACATTCTCTCTTCTGCATATCGCGCAACGGGGGTTATAACTTTCTGGAACAACGAATAACACATTTCTCCCCATCATACAAATTCATTACAACCGAGAATAGTTCTGACGTCTACAGAGCATCAACTTACGAATTCTCGATGCGCATGAATAAGTGAGTATTCAGAATATCAGATTGCACTGCGATATAAATAAATTCCAAGACTGGTATATATTACAAGAGAGCGAGAGTAAGAAATGAGAACTCTGAACTGCCTTTTCACGGTACCATTAATAAGCAAACGAATCGCCTGTCGGAGTTGAGAAAATTTAGAGGAAAGAAAAGCAAACAAATATTCCAAGTTGAAAACGCTTGAGATCTAGGTAAGCCCAGGTATACACAAAAATGGAAATCGTACATTGAATTTTTATGAGGCACGAAAGAACACAATTCCGCTAAAACGTGAAAGGGGCCATCAAAATCGTGAATAGAGTTCAAATGACGAGGAACCTGACTTTCTACACGTTTCTCACATTTATTGACTCCTGGATGCGTGCAAATACGAGTGCTCGAACATTCAAAACGAACAATGATACGATAAATACATTGTGTGAGAACGATAAAATATTTTGAAATAACACTACATGAAATCATTTTTAATCTCGTTAAAAGTACGAAAGGGTACTCTGAGATGTATGTCTCAGACCTCATGCGATTTGAACTCAAATTCAAAAGTCATGAGTAGAAGTAATATTCTCCAAGCATTTTCATTTTTCATGGTATAATGTACTAAAAGCATTGTTTAAAATTTAAGGTCGTATCAACATCTAGGTTATTAGCAACCATTATTGCATTTAACGGTGTGGTAACTGTGAAGATGGCATGATATGGTGATGATAGGGGTTAAAGGGCAAACACAAATGCCGGCGGGAATCGATTCTTCGGTCCGAGATAGCTACCTCCCTACTGCCTTAACGATCTCGGCCACCAGGCCGCCTAAAGG
Organism: Gryllus bimaculatus; assembly: GCA_017312745.1. NCBI lineage: Eukaryota > Metazoa > Arthropoda > Insecta > Orthoptera > Gryllidae > Gryllus > Gryllus bimaculatus. Next base: position 4,464,824 of record BOPP01000014.1, on the reverse strand, counting down.
ACAACTTCTTTGCGTACTTTTTAACGTTTCTTACGTCCTACCTTCTATGGCACCATCCTACCGCCGTTAGAGGAAGCCATTAAGGGGATATTGTTTCTTTCTGCATTTCTTTATCTCCATATGTCCAAGTCTCGATGTTTATGCCATTTAAAATGCCAAATCTTTCTCACTATATGCATACTCATATCACACGCATCTGCTCAAACACGAACTAATTTTTCTTATTCTGATTTATTGTTATGATTACTTATTCTGATCCTTTTACTTCCTTGCTAATATTATTAATTAATCATAAATGTAGGCGTACGTGATAATAGTGGGATATGTGATATCATAATAAGTAATATCACGAGAACTGCTGTGGTGGCCGATAAATTTGCGGCTCGCGTAGCAAATTCGAATTCCATTCTGAACTTTAAATTAGGATGTGGAGATGTTAAGAAACCAAAACATTTGTTCACATATCTGATCGTATCGGTCCAAAGGCAAATAATGTCATCGACATATATAAAATAATTTAATATTATTAATCAAGGGGTTAGAACTGTTAATCAAATTATTTTCAAATTGGTCCATAAAGATTACAGCAAATAATGGTGACATGTTATAGATGTCATAGTCCTTCAGTTTGCTTATAAATTTTGCCCTTGAATTTGAAATAATTGTGTTTAATGGATAAGTATAATAATTTGATTAAATCAATTTTTACATAGTAAGAGAATTTAGAATTCATAATGTGTTTTATATAAATATGTCGTATTTCAGAGGCTAGTATGGTGAATAAATTAATATAAGGAAACTCTCTTTGCATTATTAAGTTATTTTTTTTAATTTTCTGATTAAGATCAAAAGGGTTCTTGAAATTGAGCTCAGGGTTAAAATTAGTAATGGAGATGAATATAGGAATGATAAATTTACTCAGAGGTGAAATACAAGAGTTATTCAAGCTAATTACAGGTATAATAGGAAGGTTTTCTATATGAAATTTAATGAGACCATATAATCTGGGCCATTGAGTGTTCATAAATATTACAGATTTCTCTCCTTTCTTCAAAATAAAATCGCTAGACTTTGGAAAATTTTTAGCATTTACTTTGAAAGATGGGTTCTTTATGTGGAATAATAAACATTTTTAATCAACAAACATTTGAAGTTTGTCTATATAGTCTATATACTTCAATATGACTATTGTTTTCCCTTTATCAGATTTATTAATAATTAAATTGTTGTTTTACACTTTGTATATTAGTTTGGGATAACATTTCTTGAAAGTTTAGTATAATAACTGTGGTTAGGTCTATTAATTTCATTAGAAAGAATTTTAGATCAATCAAGTAGTGTTTTAGAAATTCCTAAAGAGCCAATGAACACCTAAGAACTTGGAGACTGAAATTAGAAAATTTCACATCTGCCAAGCACCTATTTCAGTAAATCACTCCCAAAATAACTCACAAAATTGATATTTTAGAAAAAAATAGAAATATTAAAATTATTCGAAAAAACTAAATTTAATAGGATATTGATAGGATCAGTAATAAAACTATTTTTTAAGTAGCTTTTGCCACTCTTCCATTTCCTCGCTCCACTTTCCTATAGTGAATACAAGCTCTACTTCAAACAAAATGGCTCTGAGTTAAGGCCTACGGTTTAATCCACAATACTTGAATATGTATTATATTTACATGAATTTTACAGTGTTCATTTGTATTTGTGTTTACTCATATAATAATTTTATTTATTCGTTAATTCACATCTATATAGAGCTACTGAAGGTGGGGAGGGATAAATTAGCCTCGAAATACGTGTATGGCATAAAATTATCTTAAAATGATATTAAATATATTACAATTTCTATTGTAATATTTTGTGGTTATATCTTCAAAAACCTGAATTAATAATCATGGATTACAAGAATGGATTACTGTTGCCACCGTGGAATTTATAGTACAATATATTTCACTTCCATCTCCGTATAAGGTGCAACAAATTATTAAATGTGAAACCGTTCCCATCTCTAAACATTATCAATGCAAGAATTTTACACACCGCAACTTTCCTATTCGATCCTTTCCATCCTCACCACCACTTCCGCAGTCACCAAATCATCACAACAACTTCCCGGAGATTGTTCATCCATCAAACCTTAGTGCTGTAATACTCTGCCTACAACTCCGTGTCACCACTACTGCAGTTTCCCTCTCTGCCGACCACCAGCACTACCTCCGTCCCTCGCGACCAGCATCTCCACCGGCCTCGCAGCCGGGTCCTGCGGGCGGCCTGGGGCGCCTGGAAATTAACATTTCAGCTTTGTTCCCGGGTATCCTGACGCCGGCGAATACATTGTTTCGTTGATTCGAAATCACTACGCGTCCCCTCCGCGCCGCGAGCCTTCTGCGCCGGTGGCCGCCGCCACATGGGACCGTCCTAATCTAACGCCGATCCAGATAAGTTCCTGCGTGCCCCGTGCATACGGCGGCCACGCCGCCGCTACTGCCCGCTACGCCGTCCCCGCTTCCTCCCGTTCGGCATCGGCCGCCTTATCCCGTCCTCCCGCCGACCGCTCCACATTTGGCCCCGCTGGCCCTCCACACCCCTCAACTCCAGCCCTCCCACTCCTTTCCCGCCAACCCCATCCCGCTCCCATTCGTCCCGCCTCGGCCCGCTTCGCCCGGCTCCGCCACGCACTTCCCTGCTCCGCCCCGCTCAGTTCCGCTCCGCTGCCCTCCAGCCCGCCTCACTCTGCCCCGCTTCGCAACGTCTCGTTCCCGCTGCTTCGCTCCGCTCCCCCCAGGTCCGTTCGAATCCGCCCCGCCACACGCCGCCGCTCCACTCCGCGCGGCCTCGCCCCGCTACTCCGCGTGCGCGCTCGCGCTGGCGAGACGCTCGCCGCAAAAATTATGGGGCCTGTAATTAAGCTCCGCCTCCCACGCCCCGCCGGCCCCACGCCCTCCGGGAACGGCGGAAAATTCTATTCTAGGTGGGCGTAGGAAGCTCCGAACCGCGAGATCAAAATTTTGGATTCTCTTCACTTCAGACAAGAAGGGGGAGTGGCTTAGAACCAAAATACGCTGACGCTACACACTTGCCATTTTTTCAAATCACTAAAACGGATAAATCCAAAGCACGTTTACGAAGTAATTGGAAATGTAAAACAGCAAATACTAAGAAAGAAATCATCGCAGCAATGCATTGCAATGTACCGTACATATATAGCTCCTTGACAATGTAATAGGCAATAGAGGATGGCTTTCAAACTCATGTTGTATAAAGTAACTCCAATAACACACTCTCCTGATGATGAACGGCCAGTTATTATTCAAGTGAAGACGTGTAGTTTTGACCGATTTCAAAAAACTCAGTTCTTGTTTCATTCTCCATTCGTGCTGTAATAGCATCTACAGAGAGCACAGTTAGATACCATAGGTCTAATAAGCAAATCGAATAACTTTAGCGAGTCACTTTCTAGCAAGGTGTAAGCCATTTCTTTCTACATATTTCCTCAGATGTACAGCAAATTTCGATGAGTATTCAGAAAAGAATGCTTAATATTGTTGATTTTCTGTTTCTTTCTAAAATACTAAATACATATTTGTTAAGTATTATGTTTCTTCAGAAACTCGTCATTAATGTATCTATGACGACAGACTCTTTTTACTTCAAACTCCCTCTCACTACATACAAAATTGCCATTGACAACAATTGACCACGTAGATCATCAGATCTAGGTGAAAACGACTTCTAGGTAAAAAACAGCAAACAAAATCATTTATCTCATTAGCTCGAACAGGTGGTGTGAGTTATAAGAAAGAACAAAATGTTGGTGCATTCTATTCCAAATCATAAGCAAGAAGTGATTTACTCAAATATGACAATGATTATCACTATTTTAGTAAAACAATAATAGTAAATGAACCACTAAAATGTATACGATTTCTTTTGAACCATTTCTCCTTACCCTCAACTAAATGACGCAAATATATTTCTGTATACGTTGCCTCTAAACAAAAAAGCGCATTTAATTCAAAGACATGCGACTGGGGACTCAATTAGAAGTGGTGCTCCCCTGGCATGGCAATTCCAGCAAATGCACTCCGCCTGCCTAGCATCACCCCGCCCCGCATCGCCTCACGCCGCCTCACCCTCTCCGGCCCGCCTCTCCCTCTTCTCCCCGCCTCACCCTCTCCTCCTCGTCTCACCCTCTGCACCCTGCCGTCCCTCTCCGCCGTGCCTCATCCTCTCCGTTCCGCCTCGCCCTGCCGCAGGGCGCCGGGCGGTCGCTGCAGCCGCAGCGCTGGGGCGCGCGCCGCCGATTCGAAAGTCGCGGTTCCGCTTCGTAAAAATTAATCGCTTCCTTCCGGCGCTCTCATCTTCTCCCCCAAACCACCCACTCGTCCCACCCCGCCCTCTGTTCTCGAATTCCGTATTGTGAGGGCAGGAGCTGGATTCGGCCCCGCTCTCCACCTCTCCCAAACCCTTCGACACCCCACCGGCGATGCGATCCCAATTCAAATCGTACAATCGCCGGTATAACGTTAGCCGTAATGAACCCGTCCTCTGCTTTTTTTTGACCTTCGCGACCACCAGAGACCTCTGCGACGCGTAACAATTAAATAAAATAACTGTTGTTGGGTTGCTTTCGTAGACGACGATTGGTCCCCAGGACTGGAAAGTTTCTAGTCAGTACAGTTCCTGTTGTCCATTAGACAAATGAATTTTTCCATTTATTCCGTGTAGAGGTAAAGAAAACATTTATTAATTATTTCCGAGATGCAATCTTTGTGTTACGCTGCGTTTTGAAAGGAGCGATTTTTTTTTGATATATTGACTCAAAAGGAATTATTCGTTTTCTGTGATATATAACAAGGACGTTACGTACCGCAGATAATTAAATTTAAGTTTTGATGAATGTCAAGTATTATTATTGATTATTCATATTCATTGACATGAAATGTATTTGATAGGACAGCCAGAACAAATAAAAAATATGAACGTCTACAAGGAATAGTGAATTCAACTAAAATATTGTAAAATGTATTATTAAATAGATAAAATACTCACTATGATAACTAGGAACAACAAATAAATGTAACTTCTGTAAACATAAATTGGTTATTTGTTTTACTGAACTTACAAATAATGATAGTTCATTCATAAAAAATTCTTTAAAAGACATTTAACGTATCGTACTTATTTTAGAATAACTCAATTTACATTACCTTATATCTGAAGATTGAAACTTTAAATGTAGCTCTCAGAATGGCAAATATTTATCATGTAATTACGCTAGTCTACCAAAATAAACTTTTTCCCTTTCACAAGAATAAAAATAACAGTTTCTAGACGTATTTTTCATACTGAATTGAAATCATTTCAGTTTTTCTCAATCAGGCAGGAGTTTTGTGTGATATTCGTTTGAACTTTTTATAATATTTTTTGTAAAATCAGTGAGTAGCTATCAAACTCTATATGGTACACTACTTGTCTTCACTCACATTCTGACTATTCATTATGTACCTAGAAAGCGGACGTGAATAATTTTCTGTCGTATTCTGTGTCTGGGACTTCTCTTGGTCACTCTTCTTGGTAAAACATATTAGAAGCATAGCCAACATATTAGACCTTCACTTGCCTCAGTACATGTTACATTCCTCAGTACATGTTACAGAAGACCAGCCACCATGTCTGTTAGTGTTCTGATTTATGGTTCCCAAGGAAATTGCAATATACATTTTTTAAAGACTGACAGGCTGATTTGTCCTGTGTATTTAAAAGTTCTTTGAAATGTTAATTAGCCATTAATGATCGCATTTGGGATCCGAAAAAATCCTCCTTTTAATTTATCATCACTTACTTTTGGAAATTTCGATTTCAAGTACAAGAATCCATCAAAAAGTTGATACACAGATTTTACCAATTTTTTATTCCTCCTAATTTAATTTACAACGGAGTAAATATATATTTCAGGATTCATTAAAAAGACACATTTGACACATTTTTCTGGTGAGAGATACGGGATTTGTTTTATGTTTGTCAAAGAGAAATAACAGATCCAAACTATAGAAATTGCAAATCGTATATGTTTTTCTAGCAAGACAACAGTTTCAATACACAAAACATATATTTGGAGCCCAGCTCTTTTAAAAAACCACCATCGTGTCAGCCAAAGTAATTTTGATGATGCTTTTCCGCAGGTGGCGTTAAATTTCGCCTCGGAGTCTTTCAAGTCAACTCACCACACACCACAGCAGAAATTATCTGTACAATTTACATTGTGGCGTCGTTAACACGAGGGCCTGAACCGTTAGGTCGGGGAAAGCTTGCAAGGGAAGAAAGGCGGAGCCCTGACGCTTCCTGGTTTTGCGGCTGCTCTGGCAGCTGACTCAGACAGCGTTGGAGAGAGCCTAAAATATCCTTAGGGATTGCTATAGTGCGAGTCTTGGGGAAGGCAGTAAGCTCCGAGGAAGGTAGCTAGCGAGCCTTCGCTTGCCGACACCAGGCGAGTCTAACCAATGAAACCTGTGTGTGTGTGTGTGTGGGGGGGGTGAAGGCCCCAATTATTTAACGCGGCGCCATCTGCGCCCGCGCTCTCATTCAGTTTGTATCGGAGAGCGGAGGACGAGTAGGTACGGGGAGAGTAGGAGTGTGGGCGAGGTGTCCGGAGTGTAAGGGCCAGACGATCTCGGGTGCTGTAGGGACGCGGTCCGCCGGACGGCGACAGGTCTTAATTTTGACGTCAGGCCATGTGACGGGGATAGTCACGGGACGAAAGTCCAACAGCGCGCATCACGCGTCGTTTTTCTGCGGTAAAGCAAGGTTTGTGGGGAAGAAAAAGTTGCCGAGGGTTCATTTTAAGCATCTATTGTAACTTGTGTTTAATTTATTAATTTTCTTCTTATCTTGTTGTTATTTGAAATTATTGTCTTATGCCACTACGTCACAACATACGTTCTTGACATGATGAAAATACAAAACACTAAAACACAGCTTACACACAACACTTCTAAATAAAAAGAAAGGAAATACTATATCACTAGTGATTTGTGCTAACAAGCTTAGAGACATCTCAATACTGACACACTACAAGGCCAGATTAACTGGTATGAGCATGTCAAAATATGAATGAATCTGCACAGTATTGCATGATATTACGTACCATTTTCTTAAATACATCTCGAATAAAATTGCTACATATAAGGTAAAATTTCCTATTGCAGATCAAAGATCATGTTAAAATCAAACTTTTAAAAGTAGCTGTCACAAAAAAAACTGTGTTTGATGGAAAAGTTCTGAATGCATATCTAATTTCAGTATGTAAAACGCACTAGATTCACTAATCAGCATTCGTAGGAAGAAAATCTTGTCGTCCAGTGTAATTAAAAATAATTTTATAATTTAAAATTTTTCAGCTGGCCTTTAGGTTTGTGTACAAAATACATTTCTCAATAATACATTTTCATGCTATTATTTGATGAACGAGAATTAAGTGGAAGATAAATGTGAAAATTGCATTGTGTTTGTTCCATTAATATGTTTTATTTTCATGAAGTCCACTAATGATGTATAAATAGTTTTTCTTCTAAATATAAAAATAGTTTGACTATTTACAATTGTTAAATGAATTTTAAAAAACTGGAAATTAGTCTAGAAAAATCTATTTTTGGAAAACATATTTGTTTAAAAATTATTATTTCACAGTACTTAGTAAAAACAAGATAATTTTCCATTTGAAGGGAAATATTATTTTTATATTGCTGTAGATGCAACTTTTAAATAGTGATACTTGTGGTAAATTTCAATGCCATGCTATGAATTTCTAACGTGTTAGGTGTAATAACCTCAAATGAAGAAGCAATAATTTACTTTGATTCAAAATATTTCTAATGATAACTACCTTTCAAAATTCTATAAATAGTAAAAAATATCATGGTTAATAAAATTTATACTAATACTCCACTAAAAATTATATTATTAAGAGCTAATTGAAATTTAAATCCATTTTATTTCTTTCAAGGCTGCGTCTTCATAAGATAATATAACGAACAAATCTACGTTATTTATTACTTTCCTTCCCTAGAAGATGGTATGTTGCGTTTGGGTCTTCAAACGTCGGTACGGGATGGTGCATGCAGTTACGGGAATAAATGTACTTTGTGCAAACAGAATACGCTGATAATTAGAAAGCACACACGTTCCAAAACTAATTTACCTGTGAAACTGCGCAAACTCCCTCCTTTCCGTTGCTGGCGAAGCTCCACCGCAACCCAAATCCGCGCTCTAAATTACCATTATTTTTAATAACTCAATTATGTCAAAATAAACCGAACACATTACAAAAACAGTAACGTAATAGCGCGCTCTGCGATAAAGCGCGCTGGCGGTGGCGATGGCGAAGCGGAAGGGAACTGCGACAGGGGCTGCGGTGGTGGCAGTGGCGGCGCCCGCGGGAAGGGAAGGCTCAACGGAATGGCGTGGACGTGCAGTGGAGTTTCGGGATGCATTATGGAGAGAAACATAAACGATTCAGTTATCCGACGTCGATTTCTGCTGAACGAATCAACCCTACCCGAAATACCGTGCGCCAGGGAAGTCCCTCCGCACCGAGACGAATCAGAGGCTCGTATTAAAAATTGCAATTTTTGTGCAAAAGTGCATCTAGATCACTGAAAAATACGTAAGGGGAACAACACTTTCGATTTATATAATGATCATGGTCGGTATGCAACTTAAGTTTCCATTATTTGAAGCTGCCATTTGTGCTACTAAAGTAATTTCTATTGCTAGCACTCTCATCAGCCACTGGTACCACTGCGGAGGGATTTTCCTGACTCACTTTATCATCAGTAAAATGTGATTTAATGACTATTAGCACCCCAAACATATTTTTATTTCGAAAAATATCAAAATACGGATTTCGACATTCAGTAACTGATATAGGGGCGTACAAGATACACTATTTGATTGGTTTCCAACACATTAACGACGGGTATATTGCAGGAAATCGTTTTTGTTTTCAAGTGAGACAATACAATGTTTTAATTCGTCAGAATCCTTTTAAAATTCTCACGATGTATTCAACGGTATACGCGCAGCTTTATTTGGTGAGGCACTTAAGGGCCGCTTACACGATACGGCGCTTCGTCGCGCAGCGTGCGGGTGGGAGGAGTCCATTCCTATTTTGGGGGCGGCGGAATGCACCGCGGCCGCCCCGGGCGGAACGAGGGCACTCCGTGCGACCGCCGCCCTCAAGTACGCCCGCACTGAAAGTGCTGGAAACCGACAAGTGCTTAATCGTGTGCTGCGCACCTTTACGTACTCTATCTAATGCTTAAAACTTGTTTTGATATCTTAAACGACACAACACATTTGAAGTACTTTTAGTTATTGAATCACCCATAAACAACCATGGAAAACTACCGATCAGAACAGCCAGCCGCTGGGATTCTTTTCAGACAGCTGCTGAACTCAACCTAGCTATGTCGCTGGTGTGGGATGGGTGAAGATGGTGGGGTGCGCGAGTGAGTAGGTGGAGGAATGGGTGGTGGTGCTAACGTTTGCGGTGCAAGTGTCAAGAAGAGTGTTGGTGGTGTCGCTGCTGTCGGCTAGAGGCTGTTAAAGCAGTATTAATGGCAAAATCAGCAGGAATCTTATTTGCGATATTTTAATGCGATGGTAACGGTCTCTCCCTCCCCAGTTTGCAGTTGAGATGCAAAAAGATAAATATTCTACCCGTTTGGAAAAACTCACCACAGGAACAAAAAGTGCAGATGATTCAAGTTTTACTATTTTGATTTTAATAGTTATTCCTAAAGGAAATACTGCAGAGCCACTGAGATTAAATCTTTATTTGTCATTTGATACTTTTTTCTATTAAGTACTTTCACTTAAATGCTCACGTAATTAATTCAGTATATGAATATACACAAACGAGAAATGAGCAATTTGAGGCATTAACAGTTTTTAAAAATGCCTGTTCACTCCAAAGCATCGCCTCTCATCAAACTGGCAGATGGTGCGAGAATACGATGCACCAGTAGCCATTGAGATGATGTGAGTTACATCAGTGACATTCATGAAACCAAATTTTGATTTAGCTGACGTTTGAATTGTTTGGAGAACACGTTCAAAGTATCATATAAAATCGTGGTTATTGAAAAGTCATGTTATTTTTGCAATCGATAATCATTAACTGCATATTAGATAACAAAGAATTACGTCGCAATTACATTAAATATTTAACAACACCCAAACTATGATGAATATAAAAACAGCTTAAAGTAAAAAAAACTGATAAAATATACTTACGCATATGGCTAATATACCATGAAATTAACAGTTTGTATTACGTCCAAGTTCTTAGTGTGATATTAGTATAAAAATGCGAGCGATCAGAAAGTTTCACTTGGGTAATCTAAATTAAGAATGCAAACACGCACTTATTGGCGTTGAAGTGTGTGAAATGCTTTTCTCCACAACAAACAATTTAAGCAACAAAATATCTTATTTAGAAGCAAATCATATACTACCTTCCTTTTGTGTGATCGCTCCTGCTGAATGTCTGCTTGCTGTGTGGGTCCACGCTCCTGCTCACTGTCTTACGCGGCGCGGGCACAGAGGGTGACCAGAGGGGCCGTGGTTCTCTAAATATTTCGAAAGAGGCCCTACAAAATAAAACATTTTATTTCTGCAAATATGATCAGTGATCAATTTTCCCTTTTTTAAGTTGACACTAGGGAACTAATATAAGATTTTGGGATCCAAACTAGTTGTCAACTTGTAAAATGTTAAACATAAAATCTATTGTGTTGATTACTTCGTAATTAAAGTAATAATTGACACCTTGTAACATGTTTTAATTCTTTACTAATAAAATATGTCGTATGTAAATAAAAATGTTTAATGGAAAAGGAGCTTCAAAGGGGTCGAGAAAAGAAGTTGCCCCCTCTCGTTTAGGCTGTACTGGCTATCAATGTTACCGAGACGCAAAGTTTGAACGTTCCAGGGTGGTCTGGTCGCTGGATCAAGAGACTCTTGAGTTGGTACATCAGAAAAGACTCTCCCAACTAGAATTTCTTTCACATCAACAAAGAAACAAAATGCGCTACACGTATGAAAATGAGTAACTAAAATAAAGGCGATAAAATAATCAAATGCGCTAAAATATGCGAGAAATACGATAATATGGAGTAACACTCTATCCCACCATGGTAGTGGCATTAGATGAGCATTTTTACACCACATTGTCAGTGCTGTGGCTTCATAATAAATTGACTATTGAGGCAATCGGGCTTTGTAGCTACTAAGTAGATAAAATTATTAAAAATGATGTTTCGAAGTTGACACCCCAATGGCAATCAAACCGAATCTCCTGGTTTATGGCGAATTGCTCTACCTTTTGCCAATACGGTCAATTTTTCGAACAACTTAAAATACTTATACTCTTGATAATATGTAACGGCTCGTTATTAGCGATTACATGTAATCTCTAATAACGAGAGGTTACAAATAGTAGTTTTATCCGTCATGGTAACCAATGAACTGTCTCCTTAAGGTTTAAGATACCATTTTGTCATTTAAAAAAGAATTTTTGAAATTCCAGTTAAAAATGCATTGCATCATGTGGAGTACGTGCGGGAACATACAGGGAAATGTAAGGGAAAAAAGCTGGGCTCGAGTTAATATTAAGTGGTATTCTACAAAATGAGATATTAATGGAATTCTACAAAATGGAATACTTTCGAGTGGTAGAACTCTAGTACTGTGTATCCGTATATACTATACTACTTTTTTTGCAGTTTTCGTGAAAAACTATTTTTGTTAATATGTTTAATTTGTTGCACTGTTGTATAAGAGTATTATATTTTATTTGTTGTTCTCCAGGATTTCGCGTGTTACGTTTTGGAAAATAATATTGTGTGGTTATGTTTAGAAGCATTTTTGCTGCTGCGGGTCTCTAGTCTTCCCTAATTGCATGCTTTAATTGTTATAAATTTCATTTTCTCTATTTATCATGAAAATTCCGTGTCTAAACCTTCCATTGACATTCCTTATTCTCCAACCCCATATACTATATTGTTTGCAAAATCATTGTCACAAAACGTTGTTACGCCAGAATAAAAGATGACGTTCAAACACCAGTTTTAATATCATTCTGTCAGGGCTGCCGTTCTTCAAATGGCTTCCGGAAATCCGCTTAATTTATGGGAGAAAATGATGACATTGTTGGCGGCTTTTCGTATCGAATGTCGCTCGCCTTCTGCTCCTTGCCACGGACGCGCGTTTCCATTGTGTTCTTGAGCGGCGGCCTCACAAAGCCGCACCTGAAAGGGGGCGCTCGTCTTCTTTCGCATCCCAATGCAAACACCTTACATTTGTCGCGAGTCTCTTTCATTGTCCTGCTGGAAAAATTCATTGAGGAACGCTTCAACCGCTAACCATATCGGTTGCCTAATACTCACATTCTATCAATTAAAAACAGTCGTTGACATTTCCCATTGCAACTCTCAATAAATTTTAAATTAATTTATGCATTTTGTGTATTTTACATTACGTGGTATAAAAAAGTAAATAAAATATGCGAAAAATGGCTTAATGATATAATGTGTGAACATACATTGGAAATAATGATACATCTCAAAATAACATGTGCACTGCTCGGGACGTGCATTCTGCCATAAAAATTAATACATGTTTCGAATTACTGTCGTTGGTTTTGGCACAATATGGGTTCATAAACGCTAATTTAAAGGTCATTTAAGCGATAAGGAAACATCATCTGTTTGAATCGACCCATTGTGCTTTTGCTATTATTCTCATTCATTGACCAAATATAAACTAGGATTCAATGAGGAATTCACATTATGAGCTAACACATTATTGTGTGTAATAAAGGCTAGTTCTTTGGACGGGAAGGTCATTTATATCATAACAAACATTACGTTAAATTGAACTAAAATGTATTTACTTTCCATTAGGTATTAGTTACTTCGTGAAATCAAATTGTTCATCTATTCATAGTAGTTCAATATGTGCAGAATATTAAAATTATACTTTAAGTTTCCACATTGCATACAAATATTAATATTTAATTTTTGTGAAACATTCGGATAAAAAGTGAAGTAGTAAGTGAGTAAATTCATACTATTCTCAGTTTTTGTCTCTCAATTTCCTCGTTATCTAACGCAGCGTATTTTTTGAAAAAGTATTTTATACTCTTTTACAAAGTTCTGTAACCATTTGTACTGGTGTCTCAAGTGAAGTGAAGTCTGCTAGTCAGCCACTGTCGTTACCATTTAACCCTTCGATCAGGGGCTCGGAAATCTTAAGTAATGTTATGTTGGGTTAGGAAATATTAGGTAAGCTGAGGGAATGTTACGAAATGTGATAGGTTAGAAAATTTAAAGCCTCTTACTGTTGTTTAGTAGGGATATATCACATTCTATAAATTTTATTTGTAAAATACAAATGTGCTTCTTTGTACATTCTATATCACATTCCTTTAGTTTAAGTTTAAAAGCGTGGTGAGAAACCGAATATTCATTCATTGACTACAGTCATGTCCAGTCATACATACATTTATGAAAGTTTGAAGAGTTTTCTTGCGCATATATTTCCTTAGTAGTCTTACACACATATCATAAACCTGGAAACTAACACTACCCGGATGATCCTCAATCATGAAAACATAATGACACAATGATTTTCTCCATGCAATGAATTATGTACGTCACCAGGAACTCGTTTCAATACATTGTTAGGATAGAGTATTTTATGGTTACATGAGTATATAGGACGTGATACGATATCATCATTATATAATGAGCAAGAACAGATTTGGTGGAATCTTGAAATGATAAATATATTTTATTATTAATTTATTTATCACTGCACTGACAATCGGTTTTTCCAAGATAAAGGTGTCTTTGCATTTGCGAACTTACTGTTTATCTTTACTTCATCTCTATTTCTCTATCATTCTGGACCTTTTACAGCTCGTGCAAGGTTTAATGAATTAATCTTGTGATATATTGTTTCAGTTTCAAACATTTCGTGGAGAGAGAATTAGTATCAAACAATCAGGTTTTACTATGAATTTATAAATATTGTATGAAGAATGAATTCGTTTCAAGAGCTCGGCTCCAGGTATGCCACATTTTCGCAAAAAGTGAAATTATATTTCTGAAGCACACAACATATTTATTATTGCATTTTGTGCGAATAATGTAAGCGCTGATGTAACAAATTACGCTATACTGGAAGATAGTTTTTGCTTAAATTGTGACGAGTAATTTCGTATTGAGAGCAATACCCTCTTATTTCCCAGAAAACATTTTATTAGGCATAGGACCACTTAGAGACAAGCACCACATTTTTGTATTCATTTAACTGCACATCTGCTATTAAATAAAATATTTATGGCTTTCTGGTCAGCTTCATCAGCTACCTTTTTGTCGGACTAATAAACAATCAACGACGGCGACTATTATATTATTTTTTCTAACATTGTTAAATGTGTATTTGATTGGACTTAACATCTTGTAAAATCTAAAACTATAACCCAAAATCTACGATTCGTGACCGCAGGAAAATTGTTTAAAATTGAAAACATGAGAAAATTCAGTTCATTTTGTCACCGATATTATCGAAACATCCGTTGAGTCTTTTGCGTTGAATTTGGTAATCGAAATCTCTTAAATCGAAGCAAAGCACGCCACTTCCAGTTAAATAGATTGTGAAGTGATTTTGGTAACTGTCCGTTAAATCGACAACTATCGTCACGTCATGAACACCATACCTTCTCCGAAAGAGAGAAAAAGCTGCTGCTACTCCGAGTGCGTGAGCGATGGGAGAGGCTTTTCGAACGCACCCACTTGCGCACGGCGCTTTGCCCGCGCCTGCCCACGTGACGCCGCCGAGCGACCAGCCTACTTGGCGTTCCGGCTTTGGCTAACATGGAACGGTGCTGTGGCGGTTAACGTGTCGGTGTGTTATACCTAATTAGGCGCGTTCGAAACCGACCGAAGCCGTGAATTTTTAAGGGCGAAATACTCCTTCGTACGCCGTCTTTCAGAGGGGAAGCAAAGCGACCTGCCCCATGTGGTAGATTTACTGCATGTAAAAGAGCCTCAAGCTTAAAAGAAGCTTCTGAGCTGAATTCAAATCGCATGTCTCGTCGCCCGAGTGAAATCTTCTTTCTCCGCTAGATGTCTAAAGAATCATAGCTAAATTAGTCAGGCGGAAGAACAGCCATTAGGCCTGACCCTTGTTGAAAAGGCATGATTGATATGCCGACAAACAACCAGATTCGCAGACAACGGACTCGTGGCCGACAAATAGATGGCTCCAGGTGCTTAGTATGTACCCTGACACGTAATATCCTACCTTGTCTAAAAACGTACTTTGCTGATGACATAATTCTTAATAAGTGGGCGGATGCGTTTTGTATTCTGTTCTGTTAAGGTAATCTTAAGAAATGCCACCAATTTCCCTGTAATGTATAAAAAATGTTAACGCAGTTCAAAATGTGGCACAGGGAATAGAACGAAGATTTCTTAGAAGAGAGTTTTCATCTCCTAATTGACAAAAACTGTAAAAAAGTAACAAAATGTTCTTATAATTCTGAATAGTGTAATGCTAAAAAGATCTTAACCACTAAAACGTAATAGAGGGATCCAAAATACCTTACGTTGTTGAATACACATGTTATTTCCTTGAAGTGAATACAGAACACGCAGTATTGTGTTAAGTCAGTAGTTCCGCAAACTCTGTATTCGTGTTTGTGTGCGGTACCCTTTCATAATCCTGTAGTATACACGGCCCATGACGCTAACACATTTCACACGAAATTGTTGTCACTGACAAATCTCCCAGGTATAATCTTCTCCCTTCCGTGCTCCATAATCCATATAAAAGAAACAATGTTCTCGTCAAGTTGTTCTTGAAGTATATATAGTCAAAACAATTGACCGGATCAATTGAATTCTCATTGCAGGATCAGAGACTAGTATCAGTAGTAAGCAAAAACACTGCTCTCGATTGTGTGGAAAATGTGGTACTGGAGTAACAGAGCTTAGCTCTTCTGAAAGGGCACACGCGAATCCTGAAGCTTCTTTCCTCTTCCTCGCATGGCGTCATGCATGGCGCGGTACGGGTAGTATGCGAAAAAGTGAAATAATACTAGCAGACATTTGCATTTTTCAGTCAAATTCGTTGTTTTTGCTTATTCCCAAAATCATGAGTAACTAAGGAAACAATAAATATCTGTCACATGGTTGGAGGTGCATAGTATATTTTTTGAATTTCAGCGCGTACTGGAAATTAGCAATTCAGATTACTCCACGTACACTAAAATGGTACAGTGCTTGAGACCATTATTAGTGCAATTCACTGTTTGTTTTCCTAATAGTTTTCTAAGTTGATGTTTCAAAAAAGTAAATATATGATGAGTTTATTATGCATTGCCCTAAAACAAGAGAGGAATCCATTCGGAAGAATTTCTTTTTAGAAAAAACATATTCCTAAAAATATCAAATCAAGCCTATTCAATTATGAATGCAAGTAGTCATATCAGTAATAAAGTAGTTAGAGAATATTCAATAGACCAAATTGGTTTGTATTCATCAAACTAATAATGATTAATTTTACTGATTTTACACTTTTCTTGTATCAAGCACACCATTTTCGCTACTAACGTTATCAGATGTGATGTCTGCACTTGGAGAAAAAACGCGTAGTGTTGTATTGCACAGACGAGCTTTTAAAAAATAAAATATTTATTTGAGAAACAAATTAACTGTTAGAAAATTACAGTTTCAATACCATTCTTAAGTTTTTGCAACAGTTGCAATAAAACGGCATTTTTTCTGTGAACAAGATTTAAAAGTTTGGCTCAGAGGCAAGTTGCTGAAGAGATTGCAACACCCTAAACCTTAGGGAAGTCAGAGGGGGAGGGAGAGCGAACCGGAGCGCGTCCCGGAAATAGCATTCGTATCCCTGCCGGAGCACGGATGGATTTTCCTGGATTTGCAACCGCTCTCCGGATGGATCACGGGTCAGAAAGAAATTGCTGATTTTCAGGTGAAGCAGCGACTGATACAAATAAATATTGAACAACGTTCAATGTTTCTGAATCTAAATATATGATGAATCTAAATGTACCTGAACAAATGATGGAGCATTTTATGCCTAACAATGTGCATCGAACCATCATACAGTAGATTGACAGAGATAGAGGAGAGGGAGGGGTAGAAAGAGAGAGGGAAAGAAGTAAGAGAACAATAGTTTTTACAAACAATAGATACAAAAGCATAAATTTGAGCAAAGGTAACCATTGTGTTATAAGTTACTTCTATACATGTAATTTCAGTGTCCAGTAATGGAATAAGTAAGAAGAAACAAATAATTAGTGTTGCGAGTTCATTGATTTAAAAATATTCTTTAAAATACTTCAGCGCTACTTTGCAGGTTTAATGATTTGGATTCAGGCAGATGAAGATCAACCATCGTTCTAAAGAGATCCTAAAATTTGCTACCACGCACTGTTACCGTGAATCACACGCCAAGTGTAGAATAGTTTATTCATCTACTCGTATAATAATTCGGTGTTTGGAAATGTAATATAACTTTCTTACGAAATAGAAGAACACTTTACGATTAACCCATTGAAGCCTGCATCGACTTTTCTAAACTCATTTTCTAAATACACCGTGTACACTTAGCATAATTATACGTCAAACTACAATAACATAACAAACAAAAGTTAATAATTAATTGAAAACTCACCCGCTCAGTGAATATGCAACCCGCAACGTTTTTATAGAATATCAGAATTTGTGTTTCGTAACTGTAAAAAGTTCATTGTAATCTACTGAACTAACGGCATTTGTTACGAAATTAATCACTCAGTTGCAAAAGCAAATGAAAGTGAGTGCCAAAACTAGGTAACGAATTAGTGTATACGTGCGAGAATAGATGGCGTTAATGGGTCAAGAGATTAAAATGTACTCTCATAAAAAAATGTACATTTCATTCTACTTCAGTTTTTATACAAAGATGCAACACAAATACAGGTATAGATTTTTAGTGTGAAGAAAATTAACGCAAAATCTGAACCAGGTATTCCTGCTACTTCCTACATGATTGTGATAAATAAATGACCGCGCAATTTCGCTTCTTTGAAGCTACTTTGAATCTAAACAGTAAGGTGTAACTTGAATATAACCATCGTTCTAAAGAGATCGTAAAATTATGCTACCACTCAGTGTCACCGAGAAGCAGACGTGAAGTGTAGAAATAATTACGTTAATAATTCGATTTTAGATAACAGAATCGTTACTTAATAAGAAGACCTACGTCACAAGTAAGAAACAATTAAGAAGAAAATATTTTGTGTGTGAAGCGAAGCCACTTTGCTGTGCAAGCAAATGTTTCTTTAGAGAAGATTGACCAGATCGCACCTCTACCTTTAGTTCTGCGCGGAGTTCCAAAAGAAGAAATTTCTTATGCAATACAATGTAAGCAGAATGTACTTGTGTGAGATTCCAATGAATTTGTTTTGTTTCCACATCATATTTTACCTTCTCGTCACAAGCACTAATATTTTCGAGATTCTCTCATTTCTAGAGCATAAAACAAACGCTGATACAAGAGATTGCACTAGTATTGCAACACTTTGCAATAAGTTTCTATTCATGTTCCACAACGCAATGCATCGTAAAACGGCAATCGGCACCTACCACGCGAACAGCGGTCGCGAGCGACACCCAACATCACGCACCTCCAGTTCGACCAGCGTTCTCGATCTATTTCCTCGGGCATGAGCCAGCAGCATGCGAAACGAAAATCAAACGCGACCCCGTGCAGATTGTCGCCCTTGACCTTTGTGCAGAGTGCGTCCGTCCCATTCCCCCCCCCCCCCCGCCCACGCCCTCACTCCCGTAGGGCAGCGATGCATCTAGCAAAGCCCTCCAGGCTTAGAGCGCGGGACGTGGCTCGCTCCCCCCCCACCCCGGGCGCTCGCGGGGAAGCAAGTCAACCTTTTCATTTAATGCGCGTTTCAAATCACGCCCCGTCCATTCCGGCGAGTATCGACCCGACTTTTGAGTCGCGCACGCCTCCGACCGTCGCGCAGCACGACATGGACGCGTGCCGCCCGCGCCCGCGCCGCGCCGCGCCGCACCGCGGCTTTTAAGCGGACAGGGTGTTCATGAATTAGGCTGCTGATAAAAGCGAGCGACACGTCGGGGAAAAAATTCGGAATCGCTCAAAATATCGCAGTTTTTGTTGCACATTTGAGCCGGTTCATTCTTCCTTGGCCTTAGGCTCTCAGTAGGAGAGTACGGGTGATATAGTGGTTTTTGTTGAGAAGGTTTACGTTATTATTATTATTATTATTATTAACATTTTCAGAAGCACATTATGTTATATGAAATAGCTAATTATGTCCAGCTGCTTAAGGAGGGTGAAAGACACCTCTTAGCAGTTTTCCTTTCAAACGTTTTTCATGCCGGTTCTGTTTTCCGTGTTTAAAGTGGTGCCTTAATGTATACATTGGTATGAGCAAAAAAAGGTATACAGTATTTGAAAGTTGTGTAAAAGGAGTAGTTTGGCGTGTTACAAAGATTTGATTCAAGGATTTTAACGATAAGCTAATCGTGTTTTTATACAATATATTTTTCAGTCACAATTAAAAAAAAAATTGGCTCGAGCAAAATAATGTACAGACATTTTTTTCTGTTTCTTTGTTAAATTTTCATGAACAAAGAGTGCTGAATGCCGAACTCCGAAGTTATTATTCATAAAGTCAATCATTTCAATGATTTTAATAGAATGAACATGAACACAGCTGCATCCAGGTTTTTTCTCGGGAGGGATGGTAGTGGAGGAGTTGCAGGTATAGTGTTCAGTTGGCTCTTTCAATAATAATTCTTTTATGAATAACATGAAAGTATTTATTTTTACACTGAGCGAAGTGGTTCAGTGCGTAGCACGCTGACAATCATGAGGTATGGGTTCGACCCCGGGCCGTCCATCCTCTCCAGGGTTTTCCATAGTTTACGTTTATCATAAGGCAAATGCGGGGCTGGTTCAAAAAGACCACGATCACCTCCCACCATCCCACCTGCCACCTCCAACCATCATCCTAGCCCTTTCACCCCGCATCATCACCCATTACTTCAGCATTCTCTGAAAAAAGATAGGAGTCTTGCCCTTAATGTGATCTTAGTTGGATGTTAATAATAATAATACATTAATAATAAATAATAATAATAATAATAATAATGATTTATCTTTACTGATACGTTATTGATTATTACTGATTTCGATATGGAGCTTTAAATTTACTGCATAACTTATATGGATCGAGAGGATCAGGGTGATGCGGGATATATGAAAACAGTTGAATGTTGCTACATGTTCTCTTACGGACGGAATTATGAAAATTATGGGAGGGAAATATGAAATGCCAAACCCAGTCAAGTTAACAACTAGTTGTTTAGTAAATGAGTAAATATGAATAATTATAATTAGGTAAAAATAAAATCATGTTTATATCACGGGCGTTAACTGGTTCTAATGATGACCGGCGACAAAAAGCCCGAGGGCTTTTGGCCCGAGGACGTTTTGTCGCTCGAGATACCTTACAACGCCCTCGCCGCATAAATAACTATTTTATTGGTTGACTTGTATTTAGTATTCATATCGTAAACAATTGGTATATTGAATTTTCGTTAGTAGGGAAAATGAGTTAACCGCTAATTTTTGGATATGTGTCATTGACTTGTTGAGCTTCAATCCCAATGACCCTCACCCCTTGTGTGCGTCACTGATAATAAATTTCAATTCAGCAATATTAACTTTTTATAATGCACACGATCTGTTGTTTCTTTTAATGGCGTACTTTAAAATTTTCTCTAGCGTCCCAAGATCATAAAATTATTAACCTCTATGACTAAATGACCTTTCAAATTATTAAAGAATTTTCTCACAAGTCATATCAAGGAAAAGTATTCACAAAACTAACAACCTACTGACTACCAAAAAACGCACTATCCACATCCCTCTTTAGTTGACCATAATTCCTGTTTTTTTCTGGCTGGCAATATTCGGGAACATTCTGTGTCTCATATATTTTTAACGACGACGCCCACGCAGAGGTATTGTCGCGGAGATTTAATGCACATGTGACATTGCGCTCATTGTTCATCGTTTTCAGTAATTAATTGGGGTTTTTTCTCGCCCCACCCGCCGCCCTTCATTCCATGACCTCCCCCTCTCTCACCTCCGCTGCGCCGTCGCCGGTGCGTCCGTGCTGTTTTCCCCGCATCCTGCGGCCGCACCGCAGTCGACTGAAGCGCCGCGTCCGTTTGACGGTATCGGACGCTACTTTTCAGAAATCCCGTCCGGCGAATTCAATTTTGCACAGGATTCGACAATTGTAACGAGCACTTTACATTCGGACAAATTACATTTCGGAATGTATAGCAGACTAAATAGAACGGAACTAGAGCGAGACGACGAAAATATTCACACAGAAATAATTGCCAGTCGCGGTGCACGACGGAGAAGTCCGCTTCGAGTCAGTCACTTTGTATCTTTTTTAAATAAATCAAGAAACCAGCAAAGCACTGAAATTGCGTTCTGTGATTCGAGTAACACTTTTTTATTAGCATAACAAAATCAAGATAAATTGGACTGGGAATAAAATGAGAGATTTCTATTAGGAGTCACGGTAATTACATTCGCATCTAATACAGCAATGGATATTAATGAAGTAATAATAACTCGAATTTATGGATATTTATGTATCTTAAGAAGTGTAGTGGAGCATAAAATATCAATTTAAAGGTCTTCTTTTCGTGTAGATAGAAAAATACATTAATGCATTAATAACATTATTTTGTTTAAAGATTGGAATGTAACCGTCTACAAATTTGCAACGATATTCTAGAAATAATGCATAACTAACCATTAATTACGAAAAATGTAATTACCAATTTAGTGGCTTAATACCTTATTTGTAAGACTACTAATATTGACATTTTCCATATATAATAATTTGTGGAAAATTTATCTCCAATATTTTGTGTACCGCTATGGAGTTTCAAAATATTTCGATTGCTTTGTCATTAAAGAAAACAGTAATCAATGCGTTTTCTGGGTATTTTAGAAGATCAATTCTGATCAAACACATCTGCATTCCAGATGGCTCTGGATATTGTTTATAGATGGCGTTGACAGCTACTTCGTTTCCATGGCGTGTTGGAAAGTCACACAGCCGCGCCGTGTCTTGACCCCCTGAGACGCCTAACGCGCTTGGGACCTGGGTGTCCATCGAAATTGAAATTCACACTTCGCAAAATCGTGGACTAACACAACTTACTTCTAGGTGAGTCTATTTTTCTGTGGTAGTTTCCAAGTTGGTTTTGCTTTGTTGTTGTTGTTGGTCAATACTGTACAGAGATGCACACTGTAAGTATGATCATGCTCAACGTAATAGCCACGCTCTCCCTCCTGGTACATAGGTTTATTGACCGGTTAAGCCGATAGGTTTATAAACGACACTACACTATGAGGGTAAAGTCAATAAGTATCTGCATTCAATGTTTATAACTTATTACAACATATATACTACAAACATATGACCAAATGAGACCATTTTTTAGCATAAGCACCACGCTTTTCAATGTACTTGGTCCATCATAGCACAAGATACCCTTCGAGAAAAAAGTTTTCGATTGAGTATCAACCCTGTATGCATTGCTTCCTCTCTGTAGGTTTAACACAAAACTTCGATCTCTTAAAGCATATTTAAGTGGACCAAACAGATGGAAATTATAAGTGACGAAATATAAATTGCATCGAGAATGCACCACATGTCGAAATACAGATGTTGAAGAGCTTGGATAAAGATTATGGATATGTGTATTGTTGCAACAAGAGAATGTGTTGAGACAATCCATCTCGTTCTTATACGCATAACCTGATTAACGAGTCTATGCTTGCCTCATCAATAGTCACTCATCGGTTGTTTACAATTAGGACTCGATATTATGCTCAGTAGTGGATGAGGATGGAAATCTTTCTCTTTTGCCATCCTGCATATTGACTGCTTTTCAATATTCAGTCCACTGGTATACTTTTCGCCTAAGAACATTCCACTTTGCACTGAAAGTCTAAGAAGTTCAGCTGTTGGAACACATTCCCATATCAAAAATAGATTACAAAATTATGTTGTTTTTCGTGCAAACGGAGAGTTTAGTTTGAAGATTTGAAGGTAGAGAAAACAATACATCTTCGAAACATTATCAGTTAATTGACTGATAAAATTTATAAATTTGTAGAATATTTTCAGCAACATTTATTCCGCAGGCTATCAGCACAGTAATTTAGGAAGAATCGTTTAAAGCAATAAATATAATTTTTATGTTAATCTCCTGATTTACAGATTTATTTGATCTGTCAATTGTCTAACATGTAAAATCAATTGGAGTGACTTACATTATATAATCTTGAGAGCCACAAATGCTTAAATAACATCAATCAATGTCAATAACCTACTTTGAATTTAACGTGCAACAATCGAGATGGTTGCCACCACACTAACCAATAATCATAATCTAATCATAATCTCAAATCGTTCCAATTGCCGATGACTTAAGTGTGAACTTCTTGTTTAAGTTTGACTTAAGTAAAAACTGCAACTTAAAATACAAAATTTGTCTTTACAATACTTTCCATTAATTTAATTTTCGTTTGAATCGACCGTGAATGTAAGATGACTTCTACTTGAGATTACAATGATTGAATATTACTTGGTGAATAAGTTTTGTTGTATTTTTACCCATTTGGATTCAGATGTTGACAGAAAAGGGGATAACTAACCTGAATATTAGGACACTACGTAACATACATTAGAAGATTAGCCCTCTTGGAGGGATATCCGAAATGGCTACTGAAATTAACTTACAAGTGCAACAGTGTAGTACTTTTTGCAGACTTTATTTTACATGTTTTTGTAATATTTAATATCAAACAATAAATTATTAGAATCAATTTATTATCCTCTTTTACAATGTAAGTGGCCTCCATAAATTGTTAGATGGCAGCTGCGCCGTTTTCGCGATAACTGAGTAGATGTGTTATTATAAATAGCCACAGAACTTTATATTCAAAATCAATGGAGTATATGAAGACGAGGTTATTATTCTCACAGTGCTTTCAGTTGTCTGAAAAAATGATGACCGAGGAAGGAATAAAAATGCAAGGAAAACAGCCCATACGGGTTTCTTCTCAGTCAATCTCAGTTACTGATGTGATGGAGATCCACACAGAAAATTCGAAGAAATCGAGTCACGTTGAATGGAATGGAAGAAACCCCTTTTGATTTATGGGCGAGCGAGATGGAGAAAGCAGACTTTTCCCGGAGGGCTATTGCCATCCAATACCTTACGCACAGCGCAGCCGCACCAAATTTCCATCTTTGGCGCCCTGCCGCGGAAACATTCCGTGTAAACACTTCCATAAAGCGGACGGTCGAGAGGCAAAAGTCTAGTTCTAGAACAAACACTCCTTATCGACTCTCACCGCAACGTATTTCAGGTCAGGGGCACACAGAGAGAGAAGAGAGAGTAGAAGAGAAGGAGAGAGAGGGGGACGGAGAGAGAGGGGGAAAGAGCGAGGGAAGGGGGAGGAGAGGAGAGGGGCAGGAGAGAGAGGAAGAGGGGGACGGAGAGAGAGGGGGAAGAAGAGAGAGGGAGAGGGGGGGAAGCGGTGCCCTTTTGGATTAGTGCGAGCAAAAATACTCGAAGGAACGAAAAACGGAGGAAGAACGGGTTTTCTCGCTTGATCGACGCGCAGCGGTTGAGTTAGGCTGGAAGCGCAGCGCAAGCACGGCGGCTTGGCCGGGCGGGCGGATACGTCGGCGGCGGTGGCGGCAACGGGCACAGGCGGGGGCGGGGCGGGGGGGCATCAACAGGCGGTTGCGGGCGGGCGGCAGTCGGTCGCCCTCATGCTGGGCGGAACCAAAGCGTAGCACTCCCCTCCTTCTGCCCCTCCTTTGAAGGTGGCTGTCTGCGCATGCTCTAAGCGCCTTGATTCCACCGGCTGCGCATTGGGGAGCGGCTGTGAACCTGCCTCTCTCCATCAAGATAAGGGGAGATGAGAGTAACTTTGCTCTGCTTTGCGGGTTGGTGAATGGAATTCATTTTAATTCCAGAAACTGATTGCTCTTCTATTTCATTTGTTAAAAGTTGCATCATGATGTATCTTATCAACAATCTTCTCGCCAGCGATCCATTGTTTTTACGTTGTTAATTTTGGGTTTTTCTTATTTAAAATAAAACACTAATTAACATGTAACGTTGAATATATTTTCATTTACCTAATAACATTCCTTTTTATTATATACGATCTACCATTCATGCTCCTTCACATACCTGTGTTTGTGAAATGGTCTGGGGAGATCAATAGTACGCGTCTCTTCACCTCGTTGAGCTCGAAGCATTGGATTCTGCCTGCGCTGGGACAGAAACGCAGCGCCCAGGGGCCAATTTTCGTTGGCGCTGTTGTGTGCGACTGTGAGAGACCCGCGTGAAAGCACTTCGATTCGAAAGTTGGGTAATGGAACTCGGCAACTCCCCTGCTTATGACTCGCTGTCGGAAAGCTTGCGTCAGCATGTGATGGCATGATTTATACAGGTTGATGAACTAAATACGTTTTTCATCTCTAACACTGCATAACATAACACAACGAATATACCTACGAGTGAAATGTACAGATGATTATAAGAACTTTTTATTGTTCCTATTATGATATATCACACATATATTATAGCTTACTTACATATTGTGAAGAACAGGATAACATTGACCTTATTAACATAGTAGAATATTTCGCAGAAAGATTAAAACAAGAGTCAACGCAATATGAATAAAATACAAAGATATTGAATTAATATATTTTATACAGTGTATTTGTATTGGGAAACCACTGATCTTTGCGTTGTATTCTAAACTGTTTGCTACCACATTCTGATATTGATGTCAACATAATTATGCAGCTATAAACTAGTGGAATTTCGTAAATTTGCGGGAACTTCTTGAGTAAATTATTTGTTCAAGCTTCACGCACTTTTTTCCTGAAATGCACTTCCGCACACCTCTTGACCGTTGCGTCATTTTCCCCATCGCACCCGCCTGTGCAGCGCACTCCTCCGCTCTCCCGGAGCCACGCCCTCTCATTCCGTCCCGGCCGCCTGCGATCGCGTCCCGGGCCGCAGCCTAAAATCTGCCCGGCGCAATACAGCCTCCCCTGCCACTCGCACCGTCCACAGCCCCGCGCTTCGTCTCCCGCCGCGCCTCGAGACAACCGCCTCTCGTATTGCGAGACCCTCCGCGCACGTACGTCGCCAGAGCCGCGGACGCCGAGGTCGACGCCGCCTCGCCCTCCCTCGTCTGAACGTCGCGTTCACAGTCACATCACGCGTGCGTACGAGAATCCGCGCGGGCCGTTGCGACCCCCACGCCGGCGCGTCCGACCGCGTGGCGGGGGCGGTTAGGTCACGCGTCGCTTCCACTTAGGACAAAAACGCCCTCGGGCAGCGCACATTACAAGGCGGCGATTTCCTCGCCACGCGGGGGGCTGGGAGGCGGGGGCGCCGCATTATATTTTGATTTACTCGGCTCGGCATTACGTGTCGCGGGCGGCGCTCAGGATTACAGCGGCTCGAGCGGGCCGCGCCCATATATCCTGCTTACGCGGCGTAAAGCGTCCGCTCCCTTTGCCTGGCCCGCGGCGCCCGCCTTCCCTGCCCCCGCCCGCCCCGCCCCGCCCGGCGCCTCGGGCGGCGCCATCCGCGGCACGGAATCTAAATAAACATACATAGCGCGGGTCGCCGCCCTCGGGACGCCACCGGCGCCTCCCGCCCCCGCCCGCCCGCCCTCGCCTCGCTCTGCACCACGCGCTTGCCATCGCCGCCGCCGCCGCCTTGACTTACGGGCGATTCTGCTACCGCTCACGGCCCAGGCTGCGTCATTGTCCACGACGCTGCTGCCACGTCGTTTTTGTCGCTGGATATTTCTCCTTACACTTGCGCTTTCAACGGACTTTTTTTACGCTTTTAATGATAGCTTAGCTGTTCGTTTTATCACGTCTGTTGCATTCTGTTTTTAACAAACAAAATTCACCTTCGCGTTTTCTTTGGTCTGTATGTCGTTGACCATTGTTCTCCCCCGTGACATTTATTTTACTTTGCGCGTTCGATCTGTCTCTTCCCGCGTTTCGTCCCCCGCAGCGTCATCCTTCGCCACGAATCCGCTCGGCCTGAAGCGCGTGCTCGGAGAGTCGTCCCGCTCGCTCGACCGCCATCTCACTCGCGTCGTGGGCGCGCGATGGCGCCCCGGGTGCGCGCGGTGAGCAACAGGTTCGGGTAACTGAAGGATCTCTATCGCGCCGGCTTGTAATATTCGGCGCCGCGCCGTGTCGGACCCATCCGGCCGAGAGGGCCGCCGCCGACGTCGGGGAGGTTGACGGCGAAAGGAGGGCGGCGGCGAGGCGGAAGCGGGAACGGAGCGCCTCGACGTCGGAAGCAGCCAGCGCCGGCCGCCGGCTCTTCGTGGGGCGCTTTCAAGGGCGATTTCGTTTTTTAACGGGCGATTTTGAGGAGGAGCGAGGTTGTTACGGAGGGAGATCGAGCGGGACACGCGGAATGAAGTCCCTGCTTCGGGCGCGAGGATGCCGGCGTAGGGCGGAATAACACTTTGAGGGAAGTGCGCGAGGAAACTAGAAAGGGGACGGGGCGGAGAAGGAGGAGGAGGAAGAGGGAGCGAGAGGAGGATCAGGAATTTGCTTCTCTCTAGATAGAGTCCAGGAATGCGGGGGCGATGGATGTAACACCTCTGGAGAACGGTCACGAGTGCGAGCGAGGAGAATGCCTTCGGAGGCGCGGCTCTTGAATGGGGAAAAAGAGGGCGAGGGGGGGGGGAAGGGAGGGGAGAATGATGCGGATTCTGCCTTATTCCGTTTGCTAAACCAACGCACGTTTGGGAATGCAGAGCTGTTGAGAGAAGAAGTTGGTGAAAATCGGGTGATAAACTCTAACCCACTATAAAACAGTTGTTAAACGCTTCTTTAAGATCTTATTTGATGGTGGAAAAAACTGAAGTAATTGACGTAAATAGTGTATTATTGGCGAGGAAACATGTAAATGAAACATCCCTTGTCCCGTATAACAGTAGTAGAACGTATTAGCTGTAAATGGCTTTGAACATGTTTGTGTAAAATCCATTGGAGAATCGTGGGTAAACTCAAACGAATTAAAGTAAGATACGTCATTTATTTCAGCAAACGCAATAAACATGTCAACACCTTATGAATTATCGACGCAATAAAAGTAATGAAAAAAACGCTAGGGATTGTTTTTATCTTGGGGTTATCGGCACTACATTTCACTGCGAGTTGTACAGATGTACACAGCAGAGGGCTACAAAACTCAATTCCAGCCCGGAGCGCCGCCCAAGGGGTCTGTGGTGTAAATCAAGAAGGTTCTGCGAACGACCGCCGAGAGCGTAGTGGTTTGCCGGCAGTAAATATCCCAGTGCGATTTCCGATCAATTGTAAAGGAATCCCGCGGCCGGCGACTCCTCGGCTCCCAGGCTTCATCCCAGCGGGCGCCGTCGAGCGCCGACGGAGCGTTCTTGCCGGCCGGGGAAGGCGCAAACTCCGCGATGCTTCTCATTAGAGGGGAATTCTCGTTAAAGTTTTACGGAAGAAACAGGCGAACGGCATTCGAGATCCGGAAGTTGGAAAAACGTTTACTTTGCTCCGCACTTTCGCGAGACGTCACCAATCGGAAACTCAAAAGCGTGCGGCGACTGGATTTGAAGAAGCAAATACAATTTAAGTCACACAAATTAGTCTCGCCAAATGACGTGTTCTAATTGGCATTTATTTACGACTCATCCAATTCAAGTTCTGTTGTTCTATAAATTGGCATCTTTTTTCATAAAAAATGGGTTGAATCTTTTATATCATTACAGAATCACAATGAATATTTTGTGCTGCTTCACTAGTTAAACACATTTAGTACTAAAATCATTCAATACGAGTTCTCTTTCAATATTCATTTATTTTTAAGTTTCATTCGATTCTTTAATACAATTTACCACCAGAAATGTAAAGTGTATAAGTATATGTAGTTTCTTCACTTCGAAAACACGTGTTATGAATAGATTTTATGTATACCAAGCCAAATGTATTTTTTCTATTACTTTTCGTATAATTTTTCATTCTGTTTTACAAACGGATTTTTATAAAATGTTTGTAACAAGCAAGTTTTTTCATAAGTATTAATTAACAGTGATATTTATTATCTGAGAAATTGTGTTTGAAGTCTTAAAATGGAAATACTGAAGAATGTATTAATGAATTGTTTTAAACTATACTAAAAATTATAATATTGAGTTTCATCTAGTCATATAATTATATGTACCATTACAGTCACCACCGTGTTTCCGTTTTTTGACTAATTTACGCTATGAGGTATTATGTTCCGCAACAGTAAAAAAATCCGAGATGTGACCATATTACTTAGCAACAAATGTTTTTAATAGTACTTTGAACAATTTTAATTAGTCATATAATTATTTAATAAAATTCAATTGTTAAGAATGCATTGCTTGTGTCTATGGATAGTCATTTTGTTGACAATTGATCATCCTCCGACCCGAACAGATAAAGTCTGAATCAAATAAGAAGAGGACGACATCTGGGTGTGGGGAGTGACTTTGGCGACCAGTACACTGCACTGTTGTTAAAATGTATCTACGTAACACGGCATAATTTGGGATTGGCAACGACAAAACTGACAGGGCACGCTATACACAGTTCTTGCTCTTGGAATCTATTTGATCTCAATTAACCTCACTCAAGTGGATACTTCCAATGTCGCTAAGCGGATTCATTCAGTAACAGAAACAATTCAGCTATGCATTTAATACGCTATACAATTTTGAAACTTGGGAATAGAAAATGCTAAGCCAGTCATTACGAAATATTAAAATATTTTTTTTAGTTTCTGTTAGAGGCTGGCAAGCCGCAGGCGGAGAAGTGCAATACGATAGAGGAATAAAAGCAGTCTCTATTAATCGAATAAATGTGTTGTTTTTCTGTTTAAAAATTGAGTTACAGAACTCTTTGAACTTCACCTTCCCTGTAAAAATAGAAGCAGATTATAATTGTCTAACCCCGAGCGCTCCCAATAGAGGTGGCAACACTGCCAATCCCGAAGCGCCTGGTTTGCTGTGGCTTAGGTCATGGTTCTGGCGTTAGCACGTGGCGACGAACCTTCTTTTGTTACTCGTCTGAAAGCGCCTTGCGGCATCGAAAGCGGTCTCTGCCCGTGAGGTGAGGAGGTCGCCTGCGGCCGCGCGCAAAGAGCCGCCACGAAAGCTCGCGAGCAAAGCAGCAACAGGTCCAGATGATCCACGGCGGCGGCGGCCGCCCCTGACCCCCCGGGCCGTCTGCAGTTTGGCATCCGGCGCAAGCAGATTCTGCGGCCAAAGCCACTGTAAGCCACTTGCCAAATCAATGGCGCCGCTCGGCCGAGACGGCGCCGCCCGCCTCCCCTCGCAGGCGCAGCTTCAAAGAGTCTCACATTAACATCTATCCTGCGATGCCGCCGCTAATGTGACTTTGATGACACTTCTTACAGAGTGGTGTAGCGAGCAAATGACACTGCTGGCATCTGCATATCGATGTCCTTGCATGCACGAATACATTATAATGAGATTGTTTGGGCGGGGATGACAGCTAATGCAAATATTGACCTATAATAAGGATGCTACCTTTCATTAAATGATTTAAGGAGAGTGAAAGCGATGAAATATTATTTTTTGTCGCCACATTGATAAATCACTGTGCTGATCAATACTCATTCAATTACAACATATTAGAAGTTGAGCTGAGCATTTGTGTAACCCGGAAGACATGATGATCAACTACTGATATTCGACATGAAATCATCAATAATCCGAAATATTAGCAACAGAATGACAGAAAGAATTCCTGTCTAAATACACACATCCTTACAATATATCAAGAGATATGAAATATTTACTACGAGAACTTGGAAAGTCGTATTTCTATTACTGATCGCAATGTGCCCTTTTGTGACAAACTATGCATCCCTTGCAGGAATGTAAGTTGGCTGCTTCCCTTGCAAAAAATTACGGAATATTCATACCGCATTGCTTCTAGATGATATTTTACAAATACGATTATAAAGACCATAAAAGAGAATAATGTGACTTAGGCGGCATTAAT
Source organism: Gryllus bimaculatus (assembly GCA_017312745.1). Taxonomy (NCBI): domain Eukaryota; kingdom Metazoa; phylum Arthropoda; class Insecta; order Orthoptera; family Gryllidae; genus Gryllus; species Gryllus bimaculatus. The sequence continues at coordinate 4,433,506 of BOPP01000014.1, read as the reverse complement.
AGTAGTGTATAATTTTTCAAAAAATTATACACTACAACGATATTACTTTTGACGTGTATTACTTTTAACTTTTTACGTATTCCAAAGGTAGAAAATGTAACGAGGGTATTTGAAAAAGAATGTCAAAAAGACATATGACATCCAGCACGTCGAACTTTTTTTAACCACTTTATTTATTTTTACAAAAGATTCATATCCAACTTTTACGAACAGAAATTTTTTCTTGATTTAACGAAAGGGGTTCCCAGAAAAATTATTGAACATTTACATTAATGTAAGAACTCTTGGGAAGACCCGCAAGCAATACATAATCTATTTCCGGGGATATACTCTATACACCCAATTTGTAATGCTACAAGTCATCAATATTCTAGCTGGTGTTTTACAAATCACTTTTTAAGCTCTTGATTGAGCAATTGATGATGTCTCGTAGAGCGTGTGTTTAAACGTTCCAGGTTCTGAGAAGACAATCTTCGAGCAAATAAGCAATGTTTGCGAACAATCCTTAGGTGAATGTAGTCATAATGGTCAATACACCCCTCCGGCCAATGTCGCATCGTATGCATACATATGGACGCCCGCACAGACATACACAAACACACACACAGATATTCCCCCTCATAAATGTTTGGTTCACACAAGCAAGACGTTCAAATGTATACAGTGGTCAATACATATGCTAAATGAACCCGTAAACAAACCAGGCTAATAGTTAACTGCTGATACACCTGCGATCATAAAACATAAATCAAATCATATTTAATTGTACTTTCATTGCTAGTTGTAGCAGATTACGGGAGAACATTTGTGACATCTTAATTTCTGTGAATGAGCGGAAAGTTCAAAATAGGTTTTGGACAGAAGTGGAGAGTATACTAGTGTAGTCGGTATCAGAGAGAAAGAGCACATTATGCAGTAAAATAATAATAAAAATAAAAATAATAATAATAATAATAATAATAATAATAATAAATACATGAAAAGACACGATAGGGCGTCTTTTCAAGTATGTCATACGAATGGTACGAATATACACCACGACTGGTGACCTCTTTTGGACTGTATTCAATATTGTACGACCAACAAATTCAAACTGACCTCCTTACAGCGGCAAACAAATCGGATATTGTTATCCAGGATTTGGAGATAAGCTTCTTATTCATTTAATTAATTAAATTAAATATAATATTTTAAAGTGTTGTATTTACTATGCTGCATTAAAGACGAAACATCAATCTTTTTTTGTAAAAGATGTAAAGGTTTCGTATTTTAAAGCATTTAATAAATCATCTCTTCAAATGGCCGTGCGCGATATTGACTTCAGCAGAGCACAGATATATTTTACCTTTTAATTATTTTTAAAAAATGCTGTCCCACACATCACATTCCTTGACCTCAAATGAAAATAATATTCGTTGCGTTTCCGCTTTCATCAATATACTATATTCTGAAAAAGAGGGAAACTGAAATTAGGGAGTGGGAAAACAGCACCGGTTAGCTTGAGCAGAGCCTATACTGGTAAGAAATAAATAAGTCAATAAGCTAACAAATAGTCGTAGAGTGTAATCATAAAATTTTAATGTTAAAGTTAGATAAACAGTTAAGAAATAAAGTCGGAGAATCACTCGGTAGTTCAATTGGTAAGTAACAGTAATCATATAATTAAAATAAAGGACTAGCCATAGGTAATAAGCAATTAGGGGTGGAATGGTAATGTGGATGCGAAAGAATATGAGCAGCAGCAGAAGCGTTAAGGGTGCGGAGCGATCTTCTTTGAGCGCTGTCTTGATTCAGGTGCTCAGGAGGCAAGCACTGGAAGGAGACGGCGAGTACGCTCCACGCCGCAAGAAAAAAACAAATAGTTAAAATAAACACCTTCGGAGGTAGATTAGGTATGTAGCTCGGTTGCTGACGGCAAGGTTTATTTTCGGCCGTTCAGGGGTTTTTCTTGAAGCCGTAGCCTTATGGTCTGTCTGTATTCGCGCGGCGTTTTGATGCGAGAGTGAAGAGGACCATAAATTGGCCGACGTGAATACCAAGAATTCAGAAAGATGGTAAGAACTGCAGGAAGGGAAGGAATCGTGAAACCGGGTGGTGGACCGAGGCGGTGAATAATTGTAAAGAATGGGCCCCTCGGAAAGGCCTTCAGAGCGCAATAAGCACACAGTAGGATCAGGTAGGGGCTGAAGGTTGCTCCTTGTAATTAATGTCACCTATCCTTAAATTAAATTGAAAAGGAATTAAATATTCTGAAAAAGAATCATCTTGCCACGAAAACACCTTCGGCAACTGAAGGGCCCTCCCCTGTTGCAGAGCGGCGCCGCTGCACCATCTCTCCCAGCGACCTCGCTCCTGTTCGCCCCCCGGCCAGCCCTTCGCCCACCGGCCGCCGCCCGCGTCCCTCTCGCCGGCGCCACCGCCTCCGCCAGAGACATGTCGGAAGGTACTCCCTCGGCTCCACCGCTCGCCCCTACGCCCTTTCCCATCGGCTGAGTTTAGCTCACAGTCCTAGGGATCGAGTCCCCGACGAGGCTGATTTTTGATACGACATGGAAAACATGGTCGAATTCAGCCGCTGTCTCGAGGAGAATTCTAGTGTCCCACTGATGCGATGAGGAGCTTACCAGGGTTTCTCTCATCACCACCATACGCATGTCGGAGCGGTGCCCTAAAAAAGGACAAAGGGGCACGGACCACGCGATATCTTTCCTTCCTCTTCCCTGACCAATCATCACCAGTTACTTACACACTTACTACCACACATGTCGGGAGACTAGCGGGAAACTTAGAGCTTGTCTCGACTAGGGGCGGTTCCCCAAAGGACGGGAGATACCTGGATGGAGAAGGCGACTTGTAGGTCGGTGCCGGATCTCAACCTTTGTCGGAGAAGAAACAGCGCCACCTCCACACATTTAACTTCACTTCACTAACAGACCTGTGTTCGTGGTAGGAAATGTCAGTCAATCAATCAATTAAGCCGTACCTTGCCGCTCCCACCCGCTCCGCCTGTGCTGTCCAACTACATCCCTCCGCGCTCCGCTCGCATTGTCTCCGCCCCGCCCCGCTCCTCGTCGACGAAACAACGGCCCGCTCCCTCGCCCACGCCCGCGTCTCGCTCGCCCCCGCGGCCAATACGACGAACGAGAGTTTGGGCTGCGGGAGCAAACGAGCTGTAACGATATTTTCCGCTCCAGAGCGCCCTGCGCGTGGCGTGTCCGCAGATAGGCTCTCCCTCCATGTTATTCGCGGGAGTATGTGTGTGTGTGTGTGTATGTCTGTGTAGTTGGGAAGGGAAGTGTGAGTGTCCGCGTAGAGCTTCCATTTCTTGCTACTTCGCTGTGAATTGCGGCTTTCGGTTTTGAAAAATGTGTCGGAAGATCACATAGGTGATACGCGTGCTCCCATTAACGTTCGCTTTGTAAATTTCAGTTTATTCGTTCCCTTTTCATCTCTACCTCTCGTTTTTACTGACGAGTTTTCGCCATTCAATTCGCGTGTAATTTATAGATTTCTATGAATGATGTTGCTTTGAGGTTTCCTGATCTCTGACCTTTCATGTTGGTCATGACACGCTTTTTCACCTTGCCTTATCTACAATGCACAACACTTTGGCTTTCTCTTTATGCTGTGTACTTCTTGTGAAGGCTGTGGCTTTGATAATAACCGTCATTGCTTATCTTGTCTTGTTCGTGAAGGATAGAAATCAAATATAAATGCAAATTACAGTACAAAAGAAGCACAATAATAAATAGGTACTGTAGGTGTTGTGGTAAGATATCTTTGGCATTTTTAAAATAATTAAAGATGTTGTCATTGCCAACAATGTTTTTTAATTCAAAAGCAGCATTCGATGGCTTAGCCATCATCATCAGTTGTCTGCTAGATGGAAGCCACAAAACGACTACCTAGTCATCGAAAGCTGCTTTTGAATTAAAAAACATTGTTGGCAATGACAACATCTTTAAATAGGTACTGAACAAATTTGAACCAATGTGTCGCTAAAACAGTGAGTTTAGAAAATAATTTCTCTGTGAATTGAATTTCAGAAACATTTCATGAATCGTCCAAATTGTTCACAGAAGACCACAACTTTCTCATTAACGAGTAAATACCAACTTTAATATTTTTAATATATAAATTGATGTGGAAAATGACTTTGTTCTAAAAAAAGTTTTATTTCTGTAACAAGAACAAAATTCACATTTTTTTGGAAGATATTTTACCTCTAGATCCAAATCTAATTTCAGAATTCGACCTCATTTTTTCACGTGTTGTTCGTTTTTGTGAATGTGTATGCCTACCTACATTTTACATGAATATAGAAAAATTAATAACAAATCCAAATGTTTACAGTGAAAAACACAACATTAAAGTGTTAAGAAAAGTAAGGAAACATATTTAAAAATATTTCCTTCCCAATATCTTGCGATACTATGCCTCAGAATCGTCTATAGTCCAGTAATAGTCAGACAACACTGACTCACTCTAATTGCCTTGATAACGGTTTTCCATTTACGAAATCCTGGTGGAATTGTTCGCCATGTTAATCATTAACGGTGCCCAGGTCATCCGCGAAAACGTTAAAATGATCATTCAAAAAATTTAGTTTAAGTGACATTACATTGTTACATCCCATTCAGCGGTATGATCTCGATGGCTGATGCACAATATCCTCATAACAACCAAAGCCATCTCTGCTTTATGGTTGCATAAAAAGAGTTTCACTCAACTAATTAACGAAATGTTCACCAGTCATTATTTCCAACAACAGTGATTTTTTGTGCCTCTGCTGGCCTAGTCACATAGACACCATCAGTGCTTTGGGTACGTGTGCTTCATGCGGAGCAGACTTGCAATTACCTTGAGATCTTCATACATATTCCATTTGTTTTTCCCGTATTTGAGGAGAGTGAGGAGCACTTTAAAGTTCTAATATGTCACTTTCTGATAAAATGCATGAACAATGGGTACAGAACAACTTATGTTCCCGTTGTGGAAAAGTATTGCTTTCAGACTTATTTTACTAGAATCTTAGTTTTTTGATATTATTCCAGCTAATAATAGAGTAGAGATATAAGATTCTGTTGTGTGATCCAAGCCATAAGAAACCCAATGGGAATGTGTCGTGCGTCTGTTAACCAGCAAGTCAGGGAATGTAACATACGACACAGTACACAATGGGGGTCATTTCTTGTCCTGGTAGCCAACCGAAATTAGTTTTTAACATTTCCTTGTAAGAAGATAAAGGTTCCGTTATTGCTATTTCAGAGTTAATTCTTGTCATATGTAGCAACACAAATTTGGGCAATTTTCTATCAGATCTCTCAACGCCGGGACGCAACTGGCAAGAAGCACAACGCGGTTCTATCTGTTTGAGCATGACGCTGCAACGTTGCCAAACCTTTTTTATTTCCTAGAGGTGAACTTTCTGAATTCAGTGTCATGTTTAGCATTGCCTAGATCACATTTCGATTGCTCCGCAACAATTTCATTTGTAGATTAATTAAATGAAGATACAGCAAAATAAGTCGTATGCAGCGTTTTCAAGTATTTCCGTAACTAAAGAGCAGCGTGTCACAAGAAAACTTAGCCCGATAGGCAAAAACTAATTTCATATTAGGATTCAGTGTTCAAACGTTAGTTAAGAACACCATTAATATTATATTTTACAATAATGCTAATGATCAGTGTAAACATTAAAACCATCTACCTCGAAATATCACCGAAAGCACGCTAGAGCATCAAACATATTCCTTTTACAAAAATATCAAACGTATAATACTAGACGTACATCGCAAAAACTACAAAATGCCATTCCAGCCCCTCGACAACCAATCATCCGCCACCCGCCAACCTTCCGACACTTAGGATGCCAGTAAACGATAAAGCCCCTCCCTGACACGCCAGTACTGGGGATGCGACAACGCGGAAGGCGCGTTCAGGGAACCGCACGATCAACCAACACCATTACAAATCCGCATTATCCCCGACGCGACGCGACGCGACGCGACGCGACGCGAGGCGGGCGGCGCGGGCAGGCCTGGCGCAGAGCCCGCGCGTCAATTTCGGCCCAGTGAGCTCGATTGACGCGCCCCGCGAGATAGCAGGGGCCGAAAAGGGCGGCGGAGGCCATCGCCATTGCGCGACGGGGGGGCGGCATGGAGGGGCTGTGATTGCGCGGGGCGGTTTGCACACGGAGGACGGGAAAGGTTAATCATTCCGAAGTTTGGAACAAACTCGACTGTTATGAAATTGTAGTGAAGGACGTCGAGAAAGCGTACGAGGTGCAGAGTATGCGTGTAGGCGAGACGTGTGTTTTGCGAGAAAGGCATGGCTCGAAAGGCCAAAAAATTAGGATTCGAAGCGACAACGTTTGAAGAGAGAATGTTCGAAATGATGGTCTGCTTAAAAAAATGTTTTCATTTACTATCGATATAAATAAGGGAAAATATTGAAGGTTCAGACATTTAATCTGCACTACAGGTCATGAAATGACAATTTGATCTACACTATAGGTCATGAAATCACTATTTGTGATATTACTATTTGTGATCAAGATAATTAGATAACGAGATATTAATGAAGAAATATTCATTTCTCCTTGGATCTTCACATCATGATTTGGTACGAAAGGCGAAAAACTTAGGATTTGAAACGACAATGTGTGAAGAGAGAATGTTAGACATGTGCGTGTTGGTAATTAGACTACTCAAGACGAAATGTTTTAATTTACTATCGATATGAATAAGGGATAATAATGAAGGTTCAGACATATCATCCACACTAGAGGTAATGAAATGAATTTTTGGAGATCAATCAGACAGCACAATTTGTGATCAAGATAATGAGATAACGAGAGATTAATGAAGAAATATTCTTATACTCTTGGATATTCGCATCATGATTTGGTACGAATATTTAGGTATTTTTTATTTGTCTTCAGAAACGAATTGGTTTTTAAAGACTCTCTCAAATATTTGAGTACAAACAGCACACAATGATTTTGAGTCGAGAGAGGACACAAACCAAAGAGGGGGAGCATGAAGGTAGAGTTCATCGCAAACAAAAACAGGCGCGGGGAACAAAACGCGAGGGCGACTGCGCGGGCGGCGCGCTGTGGCGGACGCTGATACCGCAAGTCGCGGGCGCAAACGCGGCGAGCGTGTTGGACACAGACGTAACCCCGAAAGCCGCGCAAGGTTTGCACACCTGCGGCCGGGCGATTGGCGCATGCCGGCAGGCAGCTGCGGCTCGAGCCCCGGTCACGGCGGCGGTGCA
>BOPP01000014.1:4407677-4424146 GCA_017312745.1 Gryllus bimaculatus | reverse complement strand
TGACTTCAGCGCCCGCCGAATAACCTGCGTCAAATCGGGAGTGGCAGATTTATTAACAGCAGAGTTCGCTCGTATTCAGGTCGACATAGGCTTGAGGTTGTTCGGAGTGTCGCGATCAATTAAAATTTGGCGAACAATAAACGCAAAATTGCGTGTTTGCATCCTGTCGAATTTTGAAAAGGTGGACAAATTAAATCACAAAACGTCAGACGGACTGATCGAGAACGGATTTATTCCATTCAATGAGTGAACTACTCTAATACGCGGGAAAATGGTGATGATGACTTGTCTCGAAAGGCGCAATAAAAATACCCCGCAGAACTTAAAATTTAATATATGCAAAATTATTTTCTCAGAAACACATATTTAAGTTATTTATAAGTTAAAATAAAATAATAAAACAATATTTTTTTATCATGTTAATATTACAGGGAATGAATTTTTTTACCGTACAAAAATTTATACTGAAACTAATAAGCAAACGCCTCGTGCAGATAACAAAGATATAAAAAATAATTTTCAATGTTTTTATTTTGTCTATTCTTTCTTTTCGCGTCACAGTAGTCACACGCGTCTTGACGGACAGGTAAAACAGATATAATGTGGAAAAATAATTTGTAAATTACCCCTTTATCCATAATACAAATGATACCCTCTACATACATCTTTACTAGCTTCTATATTACTATTGGTTTGGAAATTATTCCTCCATTAGAAAGAGTTTATAAATTATCATTATTAAGTTTGAAAAATATAGGGGAAGGAATAGATGTAAATAAAAGGAAAGAACCGGTGTCGTTACCCGAATAGTTTAACTTCGCGCCGAGAAGTATCGGAAATTAACAAATTCGAGACACTGCGGATTCCTAGTCGGGTGACTGTCTGGGAACCTCTGACACTAATGACGCCAAGCACTTGGCCGAAGGTATAAAAGGTATTGACTGATTGCAACGAGGCGAGACCTGCCAAACGTCTTAATGGAGGTTTACTCCAGGCGCTGAATGCTCAACGAGGGCTTGCAAACGCGTTTCGACGACGAAGAAGCAACAAATCCAGAAATGCCCAAATGCAACCCGCAAAACGCGATACGCTGCAACGCCAGTTACACTCGTACAAAACTCGGAACGATGCTTAGAAGCATGTTTCCGCGTTCCTACACACGACTTCAAATCTAGCATCGCCCAAATAAAATTGTTGATTCCAAAAGTTGTTCCTTGAGCTTTATTCTACAAAAAGGTACCTTTTTGATGATTATGCTCCATTTTTGAAGATATTGCTCTTTTGGTAACTCCCATTTCGAATTATAAGGGTTAGAAACGAACTCAAACTCGAAGTCTATGTAAAAATGTTGACTCGCGCAAAATATTGGACCTATTGTGAAACGAATATTGTAGGCACTCTGGCGGTTCGAATTTGGGTTCCACTTAGAAACTAGTTTCACTTTTGAAACAATGGTAGGATGAGGAAATCAGGAACTGTTCACACGGATCCAGTTAGTTTTTTTTATCTGTCTATCTAATTGCATCAATTTGTTCAATAAACTTCGAAGAAAATAATGAACGAAGGATCATTTCTTATAACTCAGACTACGTCACAATTCTATAAAATTACTCTAATAAAAAATCTTCAAATATACCAATTTTTCATGAATAATATGGTAGATATCTCACGTTTAACAGATGTTTTTTACAAATTATAAGTAAATTAAAATATTAGTATGTCAGTATTTAGTATATATTATTATTATTATTATTATTATTATTATTATTATTATTATTATTATTATTACATAAAATTGTTTTATTTTGTGTTGGACATCCTAATTCCTTTTTTGAGACTCATACTGTAAAAACAAGGCATTTGAGGACTTTGGTTGTTACATTAGATACCGTGAAGTTCTCCGCGTTATGGGATAACTAGTGCGCTACCTATCAAGAAGTGTACCTATTCACACAGTATTGATCATATCATACATCATTATATATAAGAGGTTGATTAGTTAGTAGTGCAATCAAAATTTAATACTAAATATCACCGGTTGATTATATTGTAAATCAGCGTTTGATACTACTTGTCACTCATAATCAATTATTAACAAAACATATCAGAGGATATTAATAATCGTTAATGCAAAATAATTATGAAATACGGAAATTAAAAAATAAATACAATAAGATAAGGAAATATATGTAATAAATTCAAAATTACCATATTGAAAGACATGTCTGCGAACTGCAATAAAATCAAATGTTTTATATCCGAACGAAAACTAAAACTTTTATTGTGCCGTTTTGATATGATACCTACAGTAAATAGGAACATTTTATTCTAGAGAACGAGTTGAACCACACAATGTCTCAGCGCGGAGTGGGTTATTATTCAATTTACAGACTTCTCTTTTCTAAGAGTAGTTCTAAAGACAGATTCAACTATGTTACTTGACAATTTAGCAACGTAGCGTAAGAACAAAATCCTTTCCATAAAGTAATGGACTAGCTCCTTAGTCTATGTCCTAAGCACATTCTAGTGCGGAGATGCGTTATTCAAGAGTATCTTTTTAAATTTAAATTAAAATATCATGTTTCAACAAAGAAACTGAATTATCAATTGAAGACAAGGCCCGAGGACTTTTTTACAGTTCGTTTTACTCGTAAGTGTTTCATGAGCCATCGCAACCGTTTCGCATACTGATACTGTCTCTCGCATTCTCTCCTGCCTCCTACATCCTGCGACCCACTCCTCTTCCTTTCCATTCTCTTTTTCTTCTCGTCGATCCTCCCTTTCTTCGCGCGGCCTTCACTATTTGCCTCGATCTCATTTCCAGAAATTTTCAATCTTGCGCCGGCGCGCAGGGACTATTACACGGTATTAACTTTTTTCCCCTCCACGCCCGCTCTCTCGCTCGCTCGCTTGCGCGCGCGTGAGCAAGCGAGCTTGTCGCCGCCGTCGCGTCGTCTCCTCCCTGCTGGGGCTCTCATTCCACGCGCCAGCGGCTCGCGGACCGTCGCCTGGCCGCGGCAGCTCGGAGCCCCGCGCTAGCCCACCGCCTTGGATCTCGCGCTCCGAGGGCCACAGCCGCTGGTCGCGCGGCAGTTGTTGCGGCGAGTCCGAAAGGGCGAAAGAAAACGCTAGAACTGAATTGAATTGATGCCTCATCTTACGTGGCGAGACTCGGGCCATCAGGCCCGCCCTTCCGTCTGACCACACAAATTTCGCTACGTTCCTTTCACCAACTACCAGAGGAAGGAGGTATTTCTAGGGTGAGAGACAGGTGATTTTGAATTTAGCTCAGAGGCGTCATTTGTGCTTGAGGATCTTTTACATGCAAGTAAATCTACTAACATGGGACTTCCTCTCGGAAGGATTTTTCGCCCTTAAAAACCCACGGCTTCGATCGGGTTTGAACTCGCCAACTGGGATACAACAGTCCGATACGCTAATCGTAACACCATCGCTGCCGCACTTACACCTAATGCTTGTCCTAAAATGTTCACAAACAGTGAAGAGCTGAGGGTCGAGGTAAAATGTGAAAGATGTTTAGTGAAGATATAGAAGAAGAGTATCTTCCGGTTAACCACTTATAAGAAAGAGACGCATTGGTTATTCGGTGCTTCCATTTTGCATTTGCAAACCAATTGCATTTATAATTGAAAGTATGGAAGCAAAGGATATGATATTCAAAATTGGATAACACATTAAAACAAAATTAAAGTTTCTATGCTTTAATAAGTGTCAGTATATTAAAAGAGGGAAAATTAATATCATAGATAATAAATGCGCATAAAAATATAATTTGTTCAGTTTATAATTGTCATCTTTCCCGACCCGTTGGACACAATTACACTCAGAGATGTGTTCCGAAGCCGTAAAGACATCCAAATTATAACCATGTTACTCAGCAACAATACATTTTAATAATTAAATAGGTACAAAGAATTTGTCGCCCAGACCGGAACAAATTTAATTTAGTTTCGTAAAGTAATATTCCTCTGAAGAAAATATGTTTTTGATAATTGTGCATTCTAATACAATCATTCAATATGTCTACGGATTCCGCACCCCATTAATAAGCAGGATTTGGAAACTGATTTCTCTCTGCATTAACACCGAAATAAGTTTATGTTGACCCTTATTATGTTCTTTATACATCTGTAATATACATGGGTAGGTAGTTTCTCTCCTATTGTATTTTTATCCTTATCCTATTTAACTTTTGAAAATGAACGATTTGATCAATGACGTGTATGTTGTCGATAACACTATTATATTAAGCGACTTTATGTATGCTCTCTCCTAAAATATATTATACCTTGTTTCATTAAAGTTGGTTATTGCTAAGTTCAGATATTAAGTTCAGAGATAAAAGAGTCGGTTCTACAGATTCATTCATTGACTCCATATTCTGAAACATTATTATCCGCTTTACGTGGTGCGCAGCCAAGGTGTCATTCGGTCGAGATGGACCTCTGAAGATAGAATTTACTGGTGATGTTGCTTCTTGGCATCCTGACCGGCATTCTGACTTGCCATTCTGACCTGCACCACTGCGGTCGCGTTGCCCAGCTGGCTTAGTGGCATCATTGCAAGTGATTTCATTGCAATTCCCTTTACTGGAAGTTCCTCGCGTTCGAGTTTCGATGCTAGGTCGAATGCACTCGCTGTCTGGAGGATTCTAGCGGTCGGCTGATTTGACGGGTAGCTTTCTGCTGTTTCTCCGAGCAACCAACAAATGGCTCACAGACAAGCGCGATTTCTCCTTCCTCTTCCTTGTTCCCTTTACTTACACATACACATCACACATGCCGGGAGATCACTTGAGAGCTCAGAGCTTGTCCCTGCTGGAGTGGTACTGCACTGGTGGGAGAGACATCAGCGCCAGCTCCTTACGGGACCAGTGACGTGAGCAGCTGTCGCGTCCGGAGGCACTGAACGGATCCTTGAATCGCAGCCGTGTTCCGGCCGTCGAGCGACCGCCCGGGCCGCCCCGCCTCCTCCACGCTGCGCCGCGTGGCCGCCCGCGCCGACGCGATGCCCGCGGCGCGGCCGGGGTGGCGGCGCGGGCGGCGGCGGGGCGGGGGCGTGGTCCTGGGGCGGCGCTCGCCCGCACCTCCGTGCGCCCACGCTGCTGGCGACGCGCGCCTTCCCCGAGGCGATGGCGCCGCCGCCGCGCGCCGCCGCTGCCGCCGCCGCGCTCCTCCCCGAGCTCAAACGGACAGGGCTTCGACGACGCTCACAGAACCCCGAGGGGCTGGCGGCCAAGATCGCCGCGCGCAGCGGCACGCAGCGCGCCTCAGTAATCACCCCCCCCGCCGGCCCCAAGCCTCTCCAACGGCACACTTCATGTACATGGAACGAGGAGTTGGAAAAATTTACGAAAGTGTACTTAGTAATTTTTAAACAGTTAAAAAACATTTTACTGTATACAAATAATAAAAAAGGTGTTTTTCGTACCTCTTTGACCAGTATCTGTAACATGAAAATCCGTTTGTTCTTCTTATCCATATAAAATCATATAAAATTAGAGCCCTATTATTTCATCTTGTCATTTCCAAAACAGACTGTCAGAAAATATTAGAGTGTGCCACGTTGTGTTTTTAATATTTGAAGACGTCAGGGTGACCAGATGATAACCTCAAATTGAGTTTTTTTTCACTTTATGCGCATAAACACGTACAGATTCAACGACACCTCTTCTTTTGATTTAGTAGTTCACAGATATTACTAAAAGACAGAATAATTCTCATTTATAAATATCCACACGGTGCCACAAATTAATAAGAACCGTCATTTCAAAAAAGGAGCTCAAAAATACAAGTTTTACGTAATTATCATAACTTTAATCCAGAGTCTTTTTTATTATTTTTATTCATTTAATATTTAATTCTATTTATTTAATTGGACCGATAAATCTTTTTAAATTATCTTTCCAACAACCATCTAAATGATATAAAATTAAAATTAAAATTCTCTCTCTCTCTCCTCTCTCTCTTATATATAATATATATATATAAAGAAAAATATATATATAATATATATATATATATTATATATATATAGTATATATATATACACACACATATGACACTCAAAGTTGTTTGAAAAAATACTTTTTTATGCCAAAAAATATTTTGTAAACATAAACTATCCGAAAGTTTAAATTGGTTTATTATTTACAAAAAAATGAATATATTTGTTTACAAAAAATTGACACAGAAAATAAAATTACACAGAATTAAAACTACACCCAAATTACACAATTCCATTGCATTTTTAATTTCTGTGTAAATTTTTCTTTGTAAACAAATATATCCATTTCCTCTCAGATCAGATTCTTATCAGATCTCACATACCGGATTAAAATCTCCTGAAATACGGCTTCAGAGGAGAGAACGGATATTGGGCAGGTAGGGATTGCATTTGGCGTCTGTGTCTTCCGTTCGCGCCGTTACGTATGCAAAGTGGATAACGTCACAAGCTGCCGTGTTTGAGCGCATCAAGCGATTTCGCCCCCGGTGTTCGCTCTCGTTGCCTTCCGAGCAGACGTTTATAGGATTTCTAGCGAAGGTGCACAATGAGAATTTCTACGTGTCGTAGGTAACGTGGGAACTGGAGTATGTTCATTTAACGTCACATGAACCGCCTTCAGACGCTTCTTTGTTCGTAAATTTAATTTTTCCAGAATTCGATTGAAAAAATTGTCATGAAGGTCTTGTAGAAAAATGGAATAACGACGAGTGGCAAGCTGTAAAAAAAATACAATTCGATACACTTCTGAATAAATAAAGTAAGCACTTCTTCAAATTATTTAGTACGATGAATTTATTATTACGATCAATTTAGCAAATAAAAGGAAAATAGTAGTTGTTATATCTTTCTCTTATCATCATTGATGTTTTCTACATGGCCTTTCAAGGGAACATATACAATTTGTTAAGTCGATTAATAAGTAATTATGCTTTTGTTATTCATCGTTTTCTGTGAAGCAGGCTCGCTAACGGACGATGCACGCTGAGAAGTCTCGCGATATTACTGCCATAAAAACATAGGGAAACACGAGCTCGTAGCTCGTGATATGAGATCGTTATAAAAGCAAAGCAATTTCTAGAATAGCGCTGTTATACGTAACGGGGCACAGAAGAACGCATAATACCGATTTATACTACGCCATTTTGCCGCAAAGGGAGAGAGAAGACGCGTTGCTGTACAAATAAACATTTTATGTGATAGTTATTCCCTGAGGCTGAAACGCAAAGAGAAAATATTCCTGTATGAATAAAGTCCATAAAAATTGTTTTGTTCCGTCACTGATTTTCGCGCCAAGGCCCAGAGAAGAATATGGAATCGCATTCGCAGGGTTTTCAGACAATGACCCGAAGTATTCCCGTGAATCTACGCTGAGTGCATTACACTATAAACTCACACTTTCATCTCACTCCCAAACTTTCCACATCTTTGTCTCAGAAGTTCATATGAATCTTTTTTTTTCAACGCAACACCCCTTGGATTGCTCTGGACAGCTTGCTAACTTCCTATGAGGCAGCCCCGTGTTCGATTCCCATTCGGCGCAAAAATAAAGTTGTATATTTATAATACAACTCCTCTGAGATGATACAGCTCTGTGACTAAAAAACAATCAGGAAGACCAACAAGGTTAGATACAGTGATAGGATTGCGACATGCTCACCACAACACCAGGCCTGAGAACCCCGCTAGCAAGGCGAAAGTCGTGTTAATTTGACCCTAAAATGCGATTTGCACACATTTTTTCACGATATTATATTTTTTACATTGTGACAATTTCTGAGACTGTATTTTTTGAGTTCTATTGACTAATACTCCTCGCCCAAATGACGTGTTGCCCTGACGACGCCCTTGCTTCACAGGCGATGCCACGCAAGCGGCGAACAGGACCCGCGTGTCGCGCGCCGACGCGACGAGCGCCGGAGGCGGCGCTGGCGCCGGTGGCGGCGGCGCGAGCGGCGGCAGGGTCGCCGGCGTGTCCCCGTCGGGCCGCAAGACCAAGCCCTCCCCGCCCACCAAGTCGGCCACCACGACCAACCTGCAGCGCAGCGCTCAGGCCGCCGTCGCGGCCGCCGTCGCCGCCGTCAGCGCCAACACCCGCGCCGGCCGCGCCAAGAGGGGCGACCAGGTGTGGATTTATAGCTACATGCGGATTCACTCGTGAAACGATAAACGTACTAGTACTGCATTCATTTCTGCTACATCTTGTTTGGCATACTTAATATTAAGCTTCAATACTAACACCATGTTTACTGCTGCTACTCAGGATTAGTGAGCAAAGCGGAGTAGGATTAGTGAGAAGATTTGGACTCACTGTCTTCAACAATAATTAATGTTCATCCTGAAGAATAAGACTAATTGGCGTCTATTTTTTATTCTAGTTTGGAGATGGTAGGTAGTGGCTAAATCGTAATGTGTTGCTATGGTTATCGGGTAGGAAATTTAGCAATGAGAGCTACATAGTGAACTAGTCGGGGAGGGGGGAGGGAGTGAATTAAATTCTTTGTTGAGTTGGACATTGCATATGAACCAGAATTCATCAGGAGCCAGGTTGTCCAAAATAGTTTTGAATGATCCGCAAATTGTTGACATTAGTTTCAGACGCGCTGGTCCAAATTGGACATACATAAAGCATTAGGGGTGTAAATATTTTTTTTTGTGTCCAGGTGACTGCGTCGGCCGTCGAACTGCATAAGCTCAGTGCCGGCGGAGGCGTCGGCGGCGGCGGTGGCGGCGGTCTCGGTGGCGGAGGGGGAGGAGGTGGTGGAGGAGGAGGAGGAGGAGGAGGCGGTGGTGGTGTTGTGGTGCTGCAGGCGTTGGCGGTGGCGGACACACAACTGAATAGCGCGGCGCGGTCGTAGTTCAGGGACGTCGCCCGCGCGTGAAAGAGGGACGAAAAAGAAAGTTACCACAGGGGGCGACAACTATCGAAGTTGTAATTCATTCAATTTCAATATTGAACAAGTTCAAATATTTCCTTAAATCAGTTAACTAATATTTACCAAAAATAAATAATGTATAATAATAGTAATAAAGATACAAATAATAGTACATTCATATCCCCTCCCCCGGTGGCCCAAGGGCAGTGAACTAGGTTTCCTTGTGACAACGGTTTCGATTCCCGGAAGAGGCAAAAATTGAACTGTTTTCTCTGTCATGCCCCAGTTCATATAGCTGATTGACAAATTTAAAGCTGTTCATGCGTAGATAATGCCAAATAGATGGCATAAGAAGCGACCTGCTTACCAGAGGCCACCCGAGTGTAAGACAATCACGCTGGGACGCCATGGTATAGACATGATCATGTTTCTAATAAGTATTCAAAAGGGTTTTTAGAGTTTAGTTTTGGGGACTACAGTTATTCAGATATTAAATGTAATCAAGAATAAGTGTGCCAGCTGTCTTCCTAAAACACTTCGTCATACATAGAAGAAAACATTCAGTTCTGAGTTGGTTAACCGCTTAAATTTGGTAGTCATTACAGCGAGAATTTTGTAGGGCACATAGTTCTTCTTTAATGAAGTCAAGTATCGATTTAACTTGAAATGCTGCACGTGAAACGAATTCCGTCCGTTGAAGTATGCAATATCTGGAAAATATTTTTAACTATACTTGACAAATACCAATGTTCTATTAAATTAATTGCTCGTCAATGAAAGCGTAAGTGGGTTGTTGTTTTTTATAATTTTAACATTTGATAAAATAAAATATAAAAGAATATCTTGAAGGGAACACACACAAAAACTAACAACATTAACTTCTTTACTAGCATACTGTACTTTAATATAAGTGGAGCGATATCAGCAACAGAAATGGTCATGCTTTAAAGAATTGGATACGAGTAAGTTTGTTTGGCTTCATTCCATTACACGCAAACCTGCGTTTTGGCAAAGCTGAATTGGAAAAAAAGGATCTGAGAAGTGAAAAGCGTAAATTACAAGAACCTATCGATATAATAATAGCACATTAAGGTGAAATCGTGCTATATCGGTAGCTTAGTGTACAAACTTTGTGAGTGCACTCTTGGTCATTTTTAAGTGAATATCAGTTGTGGAGACCTCTTGTTCACACTTATCTATTGTATGCCCACATAAGAGGGATCAAGCTTCTTCCCAGAAAGTCGATCACGTAAACATTGTCGTTGCGTAACTGCGTCTTTACAAACTTTTAACCTTGGTTTTCTCGAAACTAGGAATCCTGGACAATACCTGTACGCTAAGATATATATTTATTTCGGGTTAGATTCAATTAATTTTATTCAGCAGTAGAAATCCATGTATTTGTCTTTACTGTCAGTCATACGTAGAGTAATAATACTGAGAGCATTATGTCCTAAGGATGTTTTCGAGAAAGTTGCTAAGGAGACATTTCTTTCTGAAAGTTAATACTTATGAACTCGATTCATTTTACATTTAGCTTGGAAATACAAGTCTTCTACGACAAAAGTATCATTAAAGTAAACTGAGATTTATACTTCAGGTTTCATTGCATAAGTCTGAATAGTATTCAACTCATCTTGAAAAAATATTTACACAGTTTTTGTGCTATAAATATTGTTTTGTTGAAATATCTCACAATAGCCTATAGATAATGTCACATTCCTGTTTTAGATTTCATCTCTAGGTGTCTTGAAGATGTTCACCCTCCCCCGACGGCTGGATTAGATAAGGATATTGGAGGAGATTGTTACATGTGATGCACTGGAAATATACACTCTGCAACCAAAAACATTATGCCTTACGCGGGATTCGAACCCCACTGCCTGGGACGTAGTGCTTGGGCGCACATACCCGAAGCCCCTTCTCTACCAGACCTGCATTGTTTCGGATAATTGCTCTGGAATTTTCAATATTTTATCTAATATCGTACTGCTGAAGCAAGGTTCGTACAGATTGAATATTTTTCTTGCCGAAATACTTATTTATTATTGCTTATCGATGTGTTCATTACATAATAGATTTACTCTTAAAATCACGTGATCCAAAAATACTTGTATTTCATCTAACGACAATTCATGAAAATTAGATAAGAACATGTGGTTGAGAATGCCGGAGAGTTCCATCGGTAGAGAAGCTTTTACCGCAAGCATTATGTCCTAAGGATGTTTTCTGTTAAACTGGTTTCGTCTGGGTGAGAATGCCGGCTGATTTGACTGGTGTGTTGCAAGGGCTCCTCCTAATATTAGCAGGCAAACCCTGGAATACCTTATTCTATATGGAATGACTTATTGGGCATCGGTCCAAGTGGAATTTTTACTTTCCGGTCATTAGAGCCAGATTATGGGTTGATTTCACTTTCACACTGTCTTCATTCCTAACAAGATCACGCATTTTATTTCTGTTGTGAACATTTCTTCTCCTCAAATAATACTACCCCAGAGATAAATCTATGGATAATATTTTTTACCTATTTCTGTAGGTGCCACGCTATATTTACGTTAAACGCATTATTTTGTTGAATATTAAAATTCAAAGAAAAAGCAAATTATACACATGTAGTTATTTCGGTCGCGAAGGCAGCGTCTGTCCTGCTCCCTCCCAAGGGTGAAAAACAAGTTAGTTGTGCTTTTGTCGATTTTGCACTCCCTTATTTTTGTATGTAAAATTAGAAAATAAATTTTTGTTGACTTTTCTGATCTTTTTTGACATTTCTGCGTCAGTTAACTCTCGATTATAAATTAATAGGCGCGACCATCAAATTAAAACCCGCCTCTCGAGCGGACATTAATATTAGAAGTTACTTAAGAGGATTTTGTCCTCGTGGCTAGCTATTGGTCAGCGTGCTCACTTTCCATCACGCGGCCCCGGGTTCCCGGTCGAGCCAAGATGATAGTGTGCGTTTTCCTTCCAATGTCCCAATAAATATTGCTGTGTGATGACACGAAAATTGACTTCTCAAGTTGAGAAGGCCGGAATACGGCTTGGGGATGTGTACGCGCTAACCCAGACGTAACCCCTTTACCCATGGCCGCGAGGCAGGGACGTCGCCGGTAGGCCTGAGCCCGTTCACGGGCTGTCGCCCCAAGTACTTCCACAAAGTGGATTTTAAAATGCTTTAAATGTTTAAAAACATCGATGGTTTTGTGACGATCAATCGTTACCGTCAATATTGTCGTTTTGAAGCTGAGTTCGCGCCTTGCGTCCGTGCGCGCAGAAAAAGAAGAAGGCGGCGGGGCGCGCGCGGGGCCGCAGCGTGGGGCGCACGCACGCGGGCGGCGACGTGTCGCGCAAGGTGGACTCGGTGGCCGCCGCCGACGTGAAGATGCGCGCCGCCATCGACACGCTGCGCAAGGTACCGGCGCCACGCGCGCGGCCCAGGGGATTCGCTAAAGGAACCCGCAAAACCGATTGCAGCCCTCGAAAATATCTGTCACGGTCGGAGTGTGCAGCATGTCACTTACTAGGTTCCGCAAGCGACCTTTTAAGTCACTGCGTAATATCTCTCGTGCTCGTACAAATGGTACTCATTTATATTTCAGAAGAAAAGTTCAACGAAAATAGGATTAGTCACATTTTTATAAGTGTACTTTGATATATTTGAGGGAAAAATATAGAATAAAAGTGAAACCATTTTTGAAAATGTCGCAAAAATTGTGTGGTGACTTCGTCTTAAATACCATCAAAAAATAAAATACTCCTTGCAAATTCAAGGGGTCGCAATATCGAACCGGGAATGTTAAAGTTGACAAAACTGCTTGGCACAGATTAGCGTTGTTCAGACAGAGAAATGGCCGGAGATGGGACATTTGACCGAAAGCCAATATTTCGAAACGAAGTACTCACAAGTCGTGGATTCCGACCACACAACGTATTATAGAAAGTACTTTAATGTAGAAGCAAGACTACTTTACGTTTTTGGTAATCAAGTAAAAAACGTGCATGTTTTCCTACTCACTTTCGTAGAGTTAATTCTTTGACCTTAATTTAAAAAAAACACGTGTCTTAAGATCACAAGAACATAACGCTTCGGATCACAAATATCAGAGCATACATGCACAGTAAACAAAACACGCCATTCATATTTTGTACACGCCAAATAAGCTTACAAGTTCTGCACTATACTTTTCTCCAGAAAAAAATATTTGCTAGAATTTTTTTAACGAGTAAATTATTAACGCATTCAACAAGATACCAGTATTTCTCAAAACGCCAAACTTCTGCACGTTTTTTACTAAGCCAAGAATTTCAATACCTTAATTAACTTTTACCTCTCTCATTACCACAATGTTATGTAATTTTCAGATTAATATTTCATCTTGAATACATACATGTTAATCCCATTATTCACTACCTAAGCGACGAGTGAAGGGGGAGTAAGAAATATTTACAGCTTGACACGCAGTTCATCTTCTAGTCTTTGTTGCGTCGAGGAGCTAACTGGAGCAGTGACCAGAACGGGAGGATCAATGCAATTTTCAATATTAATTAACGATGGCCGAGGCGGTTTACAATGATCCGTCGGGGGTCTGCCGGTCAGTCCAGGATCACTGATCAACGAGAGGGATCTCTGATGAGCAACCATTATTCATGCAGTGACACAGCGATCAATCTTCAGAGACACAACGCGCTTAGACGAAACGTAAATAAATACGGAACGTGTTAAACAAACACGACCGAAGGCGTCGACAAACAACGATAACAAGAATATTTTGATACAATGCCTTAACTAAAAATGATATATTGGATTAAACATAACAAATATTTATTAATATGAATATGCCACCAACTGATGTGCCTCAAATACAAGGCATTTTTGCTAGTTTTCTAAAGCTGGTGGTATATCTAAGCCATAAAATTCATGAATGCATAAGTACCATAATTTGTAAAATTATGTATCGTAACGTAATGTAAAGTAAAATCCATGTATTTCTAGTTTCTTGATTTTTGTCAGGATACTAAATTATATTTTAATTGTGTAGAAAAGACAATATGAACTTTAGGGAAATATTCACAAATATTTTGTATTACAAAATTAGAAACAAACAGCACTGACTTTAATAGTATGAAGCTCAACATCCAAAAGGCAAATTTTGAGATACAATATCTGAAATCTTTCAACTTACCACACTGGTTGAATAGAGATTTTAGGCATGTATTATGAATTTGCGCACCCAAACGGAACTCACCTGCAACAGGAAACATGACATAAAATATTAATATCATAACTGAAACTTAAAATACACAAAACATGGGCAACAAACATTACAAGTTGGATATGAAGCACATAAGCATTTTAAACATGAGCTGAAAGTAATAAAAATGAAGAAAAATAGCTACATTGTTTATAGAAGCATGTCCAATGGTTTCCCAACCTAATTTAAATTTTAAATTTTGAATTGAAGAAATATAATTCACGAATTGTGTAGTTCGGATTTATTACAAATTTGTGATGGCAATCCCAAAGTGCTGAAAAGAAATAACTGTAAATAACACAATGGATTATTCTACTTGTGTGTTACGTTACATTTAACAAAAATAGTTTTTCAGAGCACGATGTCTTCATACATAGTGAAATATTAACACAATTTGTTTTGCTTTTGCGTGTAACGTAGGAACAAAACATATGAACATAATGAACAACAACATATTTCTTTTATATAGCAGAACAATGAATAATAATCGGGTGAAGAGGGACACTTGACAATATAAAATCATGCGGACATTCCTAAAGGGCTGGTCGCTGTGTGCATTCCTTAGCAGAAACCCAAGGCGCAATTTTTGTAGAGCGCGTTCGCCCGGATAGTGCGCCACCGGCGCCGGCGCCGATTTGCGCCCACAGCCTCGCGTGTCAGAGATTGCATTAGCCAACGGAGAGGAAAGGAAGCGATGGACTCTGCAGGAAATGGATGAGAGAAGTGCGATCTGACTTGCAAGTGCAGATGAATAATTACTCTAAAACGTCCTTCTCTATTTTCAAAACTCATAATATTCCCGATTGATATATTTAAAGGCATTAAAAAACACTTTAAAGATACAATAGGAAGTATAGTGAAATAATTCTGATCGCATTTGTTGATAGCATCAAGATCAACTAGTTAAAACCCTGCCATTACTTCACACAAAGGAACTGTAGAAATGTAGCTACATAAAAGTGAACATATCAGCTATAAAAGAAATCGAAAACCTCAAAATGTTTCATGTCGTTCTTCGAGACTAATGAAATGATTGTGGTAAGATATTTACAAAATCTTATAGAGTACAATCACTACTCACTCACTGTGAACATTGAGTTAAATATGTCTCTGGAAATACAAATTAAACTGTTTATATTTAACAATTTATATAAAAGTGTTGAAGTAGACTACTTTCTGTTCCCTGCAGGGGATTTTGTTACCCACCTTAACTTAAAAACGTAATGCATCATATAATTATAAAAACTGAAATTGTTTTGTAAAGGTCAAATGTGTCATACGAGTGCTAGGCAATACTTTTTCATTTAAAAACACTTAGTGTTTGAACTCAAGCTTTTACTTTCTCTTCACCAACTTTAACCTCACTGCTTTTGCAACATCTGCCGCTTTTGATTGATAATTGTACCTCGCACCATAAAACGGTTAAGGCAATTACATTCGAACTACACAGTGTAGTCGGTCTTGAATGAAATGTAATGAAAAATTACGGCAGATTTGAGTTCATTATATTCGTTTAAAAATATTATTAAAATTAAGCATTTATAACATTAAACCTGTTAAAAATAACAGACCTCTATAACCCACTATTTCCCTTTTAAAGCAAAAGAATTAAAGAAATTTGGTCGATTTGAAAACTAAAATTTTCATTTTATTATTTCATAATTTCTGAGATAATCGCAAATATTAGCGAGGAGATTACCTCCATACCCCTATATACACACTATATAGGATGAGTAATTTCAGATGAAAAACAACAACAGGATATTTCTCTTAATATTGGCAGTAATTAATTATTTCATCGCTTTATCCTTAAAACATAGAATTCCGTGGAAAGGTTTTTTTGTTGTTGTTGTAATTCTCCCATTTCGATCCATGAACGTCACCGGTGCATTATGCTCATTTTCAAGGCTCGAATCACAGTTGTAGACTCGGAAGATCATGAATGTCCTTTGTGAACAGCGAGTGCACTGTAGTTCAGGCAAACCGGCTGGCGGGCTAAGATTCTGACGGCCTAAAATCCGGCGAAAATGCAGGGCCGCGCGATGTAGGACTCCCGTGATTTGCACTCTTCACTCCGCCTCCACTCACTGTAAACGCAACCTTGTGGGCAATGCCGAATAACATAGGTGATGAAGAAAGTGTTGTACAGAAGCGAAGCCTTTCAGAGCAAAATGGCATGAGACGTATTCGTTCATTTGGAATGCCTCATCTTGTGCTGCGCCGGCGCGTGCGTGCGTGTGTAGTGAAGCGGTGTGGTGTGCCAGGGGACGCGCACGTCGGCGCCGGCGGCGGGGCGGCGCCCGGGGGGCGCGGGCGC
>BOPP01000014.1:4376278-4399085 GCA_017312745.1 Gryllus bimaculatus | reverse complement strand
TCTTGCACTGGCCTTGTTCATGGTTGTGTCGCGAGGTCGGTTGCGCAGGCGCATCGCGTATGGGCTTGGCGGCGCGGGCGCGCCGCTGCAGCAGCGTGCGCATCACGATGGCGTCCGTGGTCGCCGCAAGGGGCAGGCCCGGCACGCTGGGGGGCGTGGCGGGCGGCGGCGGCGGGGGCTGGTCTCTGCGTGGCGGCGAGCGCGAGGCGGCGCGCTGCAGCACGGGTGGCGCGGGCCTTGCCGCTCGATGCGGTTCGCCCGCGCCGGCGGCGCCCGCGCTGCCCGACGACGGCCGCCGGCCACGGCGAGCCGCGGCGCGCGGTGGCGTGGCCACGCGGCCGCCGACCGGCCGCTGCCCCGCCGCCCGACCGCCCCGCCGCCCGCCCCCGGCCGCTCGACGGTCCTGGCCCGTACTGCGCGTTTGGCCGCGCCCAGGGTGGCTCGCGACCCGCTGCAGTTGGCTGCCTTGGCCGCGAGGTTGGGCGGCGCGCGGACGCACCGGGACACTTCCGGGGAGCGTGCGATGGGCGAGACTCGGGGCTTCTGCGGCCAACCAGAACCGCGCCGTCCGACATTTCCACCTGCGTTACCGCCGGGCGCGGTAAGACTGAAAGCGTATGATGACAATAGGGTTCGGCAGATCGCATTGTGATGCACGCAAAGAGCTTTTGTATACCCCCCAAACAACGGTGTACTCAGAATTGCCTGACCGTTAGGGACAAATGGTACATGTTGAACTTCGTTGTATGATCTTTTCTTAATGTTCATTGGAAAATACTAATGCTCTTCAACCCCTCTGCGTAGCATAAACATTTGAAACATTTGCTTTAAAAAATCGTAATGCAGATCAAACAAGAGAATACAAAAGGCGAAAATACAATATTAGAGGAACTATGAACCTGAACTCAGAAAATGTAATTCCACACTTAATTATCGGTCAATTAGAACATGTGCAACGTATGTTACTTATAGGCTTGCCGGAGAAATCGATATGTGAAACTGTCAACAGAGGTAGACTAGTTTGGTTGGTCCAACCAAGAATGAATAGACGGAATGTATCAGACCGCCAGGGAGCTGCTACAAGTGAGATATTACAAGATAACAGCAAACGGCTGGGAGATGTACAAGCGGAAATTGGTGAGACCCAAGCCAGATGTGACCTTCAGCCGAAGAACAAAAAACAACAAGATATTAAACAAAGAAGAATTAATGAATATTCTTAAAATCGTTTGAAGCATTAACAGATAATTTCTCCACGTTATAAATAATACCCTCGATTGCGACCAAAATATCAGATAACATTGTATACACTCAAACGTCTTAATTTATGAGGTACGTTGCGTTTCTTCCTCCTATTGTTCCATTAATTAAATAATAATATTAATTTATTTCAAGTTACTTGTTATTCCATCAAAAATGGGAAGATTAAATCTGATCTATAGAGAAGGTTAAATCTGATCTATTAAGAAGGTTAAACATGTGCTTCAAAATTGCCTTTTGACCTTCGAAAGACATATGCGTTATGATGTATTAGTCCAATGTGATTTCAAATTTGTAAACATATTCCTGCCAGCGAAGGATAATCACGGGTCCTATGGTGCCAAAACTTTCCATCACAAAGCAAACCATTTGAGTAAATTATTATGGACAACATATTTTATCTTAAGATAGTGTTTCATAAACCTCTGGCTCTTCTTATTGCTGGTATGTATAATCTTTCGTCGGTAATTTCAATCCAGTGGTGGTTAACAAATTTATTTTGGTAGAACTTGCATTGTAATGTTAAATAAATACCCCACTACGTGGTTCTGAAGGAAATTTGGAATCGTTATATTGCGAAACAATCGAGAAAGGAAATTTGGATTCGCGTACACACCAGCCGAGGAGGTTTAAGCGTTATTCGAATCAGGGCCTGAGTCTGAAGATTGGAGGCATGTAATTGAACACTAAAATATAGTTATGTGCTAGAATAGGAATGTTCGTATTTTTTCATCGAAAGCTCTGTGTATTAGCTGATCGCAGGAAAAATAAATGAAATTAGAATAATTTAATTTAGTAACTGTTAGCTTTTGTTAATGAAAATCACTACGATCACAATATATTATAATTATCCTTATTTTTGTATTTTTATAATATCTCTTTCTTTCATTTCTGAACCATTAAAGAAGGTTTTGAAAAAAACTTCCGTGTGAGAAACAATACGGAGTTCGGCATCGGTGTACGAGGAAATGGCTGCCGAAGTTCGTGTGAAAAGATCGTAAATGCCACCGGAGACGAAGGAGGTGGCTTAGATCCAGAGGGCAGAATACGACACGAGATGGGAATAGGAGAGAGAGCGACGGCGGAAGAAATAGCAGCAAGTGGAAATTGGGGGGAAAGAGGAATAGATGAGTACGTGCGTCGAAAAACGCGCAAGCCCAGGCTGCTAGTGCGGAGGTAGGCGTCGGACGGAATGAAGGGCGCCGTTACATACAAAGTCCACAGTCGTGAAGAAGGGAGCTTCGGGCGGAGGGCGTCGCCGTTGTTTATTGAGGCGGATCGACGACGGCGGGGACTCGGCAGGTGCACCGCAGGCGCTTGCAATATTCACGGGGTGGCTGGTTTGCGAACACGCAACCGCCACCGCCATCCACGGCGCCTCCTCCACCTTCTCCCCACGGGCGCAGAGCCTCCAGATCGCCGCCCCCCCGCGCCGGCGATCCCGCTGGAGCATGCTGCGACCGGCCCCGGCGCGGCGCGGCGCGGCAGGCGGCGTGGGAGTTCAACTCCCGGCAGGCGGGCGTCCGCCGCTACTCTCGCATTGTGCGCAAATGCATCGGGACGCGATTGCGTTCAGCGACTACAGAGAGCGGCCGAGCTGTCTTCCTTCGCTGTTTCGTGCATGTGCTGGAGAATGCAAACCACTTTAAGTCGTTAGAGCACCTTGAACGAATCGCTATCAGCTTCTTATGTGTTGAAAGTGATTTCATCGCTGCATAATATAATGAGAAAATAGTGTAGAAAAGTTAATATATTACAACATAATGTAATATAATATAATATAGTATATTATAATATAATATAATATAATATAATATAATATAATATAATATAATATAATATAATATAATATAATAAGCTTTCACGTCAGTATTGATGTTCCTGACGGGGTGACAAGCCGCGATCTAATCTATTACTCGTTTTCATAGACGTTTTTCCTGCACCTGCGGCAGACTCCTCTGTCTGCACGGTAACGGGCAACCATAGCAAGCTTTTGGTTGGGGCCTGGAACGAGTAATTAGCACATCTATTAGCCCTATAAGCAATATCAATTCAAACACAACGGTTTATAATCTACACATTAATATAAAGCAATTAAAAAACAAAATTCTGTATAAAATATAATACTATCCTCAATTACGTTTTATGCCTTTATATGTAAGAATACTTGTGGACAGGTAAATGTGAAGTCACAACAAAACGAACTAATGGTCCCTAGAGGTTCCGAGATTTCGCAAAATTTTCCATTGTTTCCACACGTTCGGCAGCAGCATTAACTTGTTGACACATTAAAACCAAGATGCGTCTTTGTTGTAGGATCTGTTTTCCTCCCAGAATCCTGCCAAAAATGTTTCGACGTCATCTTATACGGGAGGGACAGGCTTGCCCTTCGGTTTTTAGTCAGATTGCGAAAAAATATCTTCGCGTCTGTTTGAAACAACCAATTCAGTTCACGGAAATCTACTCTACGTTTTTAACGTCTAATTCGTTGAGCACATGCTTGGATTTCCTCTTTGAACTTCTCAGCTACCATTAACCTTGTTGTGTCGTTTTGAATTTGATATTTTTGTTTAACATGGAGTATTTTATGTTCAACTTTAGAGGTGTGTGTTGATTTAGAAGGTGTCTTGAGTAAGAGAGAGATTTCACTCCGAATGTTCTCTGTCGGTTTCATAACAATTTCCGCGCGGGTACGGATCTGTCTGCTCTATGGATCTGTTTGGCACCCGACTGTCGGTGTTCATGGCTGGCCGTAAAATTACCTCAGACGCCAGATATCTAGTTGCATATACGATGTGAATTGATTTCAGTACTATATAGATCTCTAACTGAGGTATGTACAGCCCCATTTACGACAGAGTTTGCTGTCACCATACCGTCTTACCTTCAGCATTTTCGTACATTCTCCTGAACGGTGCACGGCATTCAAATGGAAGTAGACGAAATCGTTCTATTTCCCTTCGACGGAGGTTCAGCATCATGATCTTATCGTATGATCAGCACATGATTCATAGCCAGATGAAATTTCATCAATGACGGAAGTTTCACTGGGAAGAGATAAACCTTCAAGAGGACCATCGTTTTCGGCAATATTAGATGGTTCTAAATGTTCGTCTTGCAGCTAGTTCGACCGAAAGATGTACTCCGCATTTCTCTGAATGTCTGCAAATAGTTCTGCTGTTAATTTACCACTGCTGAATGTATTGTCGTTGACTGGCAAGTTTATTTGAATCTAATTAATTATCATATCTGGATTCCGTTCTCTCTATATCTTGAAAAAAAATATTTCTGAGCCTACATTTTTTGCTTTTATGAAGTAGAAGAATACATCACCTCTTTTAATTTATCTCGGGTCCATCTCTGTCGATGGCGTCGAACTACTGTCGACTCTAGGTCCCTGGGACTAGTATCCGTGGGTTGGCCGGACGTCGACAAGGTGACATTACCTCGGTTTCCGAGCAAGTATGGGACATTGATAGAACAAGACACGTAAATATTCATTACTTTTTTGTTCGATGGTTGGTCATTGGTTTTGAACAAAGTTTCGCGGGTATCAAGTTCGAGTTTACAGACCACAATTAACCCGTGAGTTGTTTCCTAACATCCGTTACTGCGACCCGCAGTAGCTTCGGAACATCCTTCTGCAGCGTCCAGCAAGGGTTCCTCCGATCATCAATCGGTATTACTATGCCCTGCGGGATTTTCACTGACTGCTGAAGTCAGCTTTCTTCGCTGGCAAATGCAAGGCTCGGGCTTCCACTCCAATCAGCAACCTGGTGTGCCCACCCAGTTTCTCTCCTGTACCCTCCACGGGACGATAATAGGAAGTCCACAGGTTTAAGAACCTTTCTCTCTCTACTTACCACTTTGGATGCATCCGCTCTCGACATGTAGACAGACGCCTGCTGCGGGACAGACGCTGCCGTTAAGTTTTCAAGGTGCCTCTTCCGCCATCTTCGAAGATAGTTTGAGGCTCTACTCTGGAGTACTTCTTCGTCTGACCCCTCCCCTTCAATATATTCAGCATCGGAGGTCCTACCAGTAGCTAAGGTACTGCCGACATAGTAGCTCTGAGGCTCATGGGGATACTCAAGATAACATAATACGCTGTTTACACTTTCTTCATATTTATCAGCAGGGAATGACTCATCCTCCACTCCTTTGCCTTGTGAAGATTGTGGGAACTCATTTACAGAGTGTGTGGATCATGTACTTATAGCACGTCAAACAGTTATAAATAGCGTGTATTCTTGATTAATTTTTGAAGCATTAGTTAGGACGGTGAGAATATATTCATGCCTTTACAAAGGATTGGGGATAATAAAAGCAAGCAAATATTGGTAACTTCTTTGTTTTCAGTATAATGAAAAAGAATCGAAAGGAAAGTACACAAGCTACAAGACGCGTAAATGATGTTTATATTATAATGAAATGAAAGTGTATTGAGGAAAACTTGCAAATTAAACCGCTAAGTTAACAAAATACTGCAATGTAATTTAGAATTTTGACATTGTCATCGAGGTTTTCAACTAAAAAAAATCATATAAGTACTTGTATGTTCATCAATTTACTTATGGTGTGGTACTTGTTGTGATACATTTTTATATGTTCCTTTACAATTTTTCAAAAATAAATCTTACTGAAAAGAAAACAAAAAATATAGATGTTTAAACAATAGAGGCATTTATATTTTTCATCTTTGTATTCATAATTAATTAATTATCAGAGATAAGAATATTAATATGAAAGTTGTAGCAAGTGACCAATGTGCATATTAAAATGATTATATAGAGAAATGAGAATGCATAAACACGATTAACACACTTAGATAAATCATCACAACGTGTAAACAATATTTTAAAAACGCCTCAGTCATTTTTCTAAAACAAGAGCACTGAATCGACGCCCTTGACATTTCCTTGCAGGTGCGACAGGCCATCCGTTCGTCGGAAGAAGTCCTGTCGCGTCTGTCAGTGCGGGAGTCCTTGCAACCGCAAACGGACGCAACAGCTGCAGGCGGCGCGGGCGCTGGGGGCACTGGGGGCGGCGCCACCCTCGGCCGAACGCCGCCCGTTGCCGCGGGCGGGTCCGCCAACCCCATGTACCGGCCCGCCGCCGGCCCGCCGGCACCCCCGTCGGCGGCAACGCCGGTCTGCGCCGCGGGCCCCGCGCCACCATCGCGAAGAGCAGCGCCGTCGCCAATTGAAGCCGCCCGTCCTCGCAGCGCCCCTCCCGCGCCCTCCCCAGCGCGCCGGGCCGGCGACCTGTTGTTGTTATTATTGTTTAGCAACTTTTGTTGTTGTTGGCACCCCTGCGCTCGGCGCTGTGTGAAATAAACCGTTTTTTGTTCTGGAGAGGCGCGCGTGTCGGGTGTAGGAGCCGGGCGGGCGGGGGGCGGGAGCGCCTATCGGGGCGGCGATCTCGAGTGGGGCTGAGGGAAGGCGGGACGGGGCGGAGCGGGGGCGGGGCGAGGGCGGGCAGTCGCTTTTTTGTGCCGTCGCCGCTGGGGGGCCGGCGGGTGGCGGTGTCGGCAGCGCACGCTACAGCCGGCGTCGTAATCAGACGCGATGGCGGCGGGGGCGGCGGCGGCACGCGCAAGCCCTTGCACTCCCCCTCCCCCTGCCACACGTCGCGCGCCGCCGTCCTTCCTTCCGCACCGCCGCCGCCGTCTCCGCCGCTGCCGGCGTCTCCGCCGTCGGCCGACGTATCTCGACGCCGTCGCTTCCGACTTGTTTGCGGAGCCGTAACAGGCGAGCGGCGCCCGTTTTGACGCGATTTCTGCGCGAGCGCGCGCCTCGGCGCCCCGCGGTCCGTCTCGGCCAGCCCCAGCCGCGGCCCCAGACACGGCCCCTGCGCGCGGCTGGCTGCCGCACTGCGGCGCCCGCCTCTTGCCTGGGCCAATTAGATGCGCCACCGGCGCAGGGTTTCGCTTCAGTCTTGATTGGAACGACACGGTTTTCAGGGCTAAGTTTCATTGTTACAAAAACTGCTGCTGTATGTTTTATTTCGAAATTTATATTAATTAACAATTAAGTACAATTTACGCAGCAATAAAAGAATCCGTCGATGATGCAAAGGCAGCACATACTTCAAAATAGATAAAATAGTAAGGTGGTCGAATGAAAATGGAATGTAAATCAGTTGCTTATATTATGTTGGTATTTATGACACTAACACTATATTTAGTTTTCTATAATCTCGAAAACGCATTCGGTTACTAAAAAATTTGTAAGACTTCTTAATACGTCGTTAATATGTTCATTGATCATGTCATATTAGTATTTACCAATTAACACACTGCTTTTGTTTACTATTTCATATTTTAAATTATACTTAACCATTAGAAGATACTGACTGTTTAACTTTCACTACTTTTATATCTACATTTCAGAAACAACTTCAATAATCTTTTGAACAATGATTTTTGAGAATGCAATACCTCTTCTGCCTACATAGAAAGATCTACGAGCTACTAATTTGCTATGTTCTTGTAATTATCATCATGTTTTTGAATAACTTCTCTTGCTATTCTTTCTGCAATGCTATCATTATTTTTTAATTTAATGAAATTATGGAACTAATTAAAAAATCAACACTAAATATTATTTTTGTTTTCGTCTTCTTGCTCGCTTTTCGAGCATTTCTTGCGCGTTAAGGTCATCTTATTTGTTTCTCCATTTGGTTAAATAAACGTGTATTTCTTGAAGCCTCCACTGTGTTTCCAGAAATTCACCTCCAAAGCTTCACACAAGTGTATATAGTTTCGATATAAATATTTTCCAGCATTTTAATTTTTAAATATAATAGACATATTACTATTTTTCATACTTTTTCAATATTTTTGTAAGAGTTACAGGTCTCTTAGATGCACTATTAAGAAAATCAACGTTTATCGTGCCTTTGTGGATATGGTAGAAAAATGTGAAATTCCACAGTGAAAATATTTTGTAGGACCTTTTTCAATTCATAATAACTTATTAAATATATGGTAGAAAAGGCGACGAAATTTGTCAGTGCTCCTTTTAGTAGTATACAATACATACAATAGGACGGATGGGCAATGCAATGGGATTGTTGGAAGATGTTCAAATGTACAGATTCTATCCTGAGTAAGATTTCAAGTTGAGAGTACTGATGAAATGTGGGTAAAATGTTCTTGGCTCTGGTAAAATTTCCTTTGGTATTCCGATTGCATAAAACTTACGTTCTTAAAATGTTATCGTAATGTCCGACATTTCAAAATTAAGAACATATGGAATTGTAAAATTCAGTTAAAAAGTTGTTCTCCACACTTCCAGTGAAAGTCTGAACAAAATAGATTTTAATAAAAGGAATTTAAATTAAACTAGAACCAAATTAACCGATCGCACTATTTTATTAAATTCAAACTATTTTTCTACATTAAATAATTATCACACAAGTAAAAAATGCTTATTAACCTGAAATTTATTAAGTTCAATTATATTTATTAAAAAATAACACAATGTAAAAGTAATAACTGTGACGTTAAAAATGGAATTATGATGAACATTCAGACGAAGAAAGTGCACCATCGCATAATAATCGTATAATACATCTAAATAATCTCTATTCGCAGTTTCTAGCAAATAGTTTACCATTTTACACATACAAAATGTTTTTTCTCAAAAGTTAAATGTGTATGGTAACGGCCATGTAAAAATTCACGCACCTGTCTAAGGTAAAACCTTGTAGCATATTCATTCTAATGCAAATAATGCATCTCTGGATCTTTCAGTTTTCGTTTTTTCTCTTAAAGTTTTGTGGCGAACGCAGCTTACTGCTGTAAAATCACAGTATGAAATATGAGGGCAGGATATTCTCAGTCACGTACAGCAAAAGCCATTTAGTACATGCCAAATGGTATGCTGTTTCTACGTGCATTTTCATGTGTTTTTACTTAACACATACAGATTTGAATAAATCATAATGCAGAAACGTAGGATTGATGCTCAGCTATTAAATATGCACTAAAATGGCAACAAATGTACTGTACAGAGAGCGAGACCGATATTTATAACACAAAATAAGCGCTAATATGGGTAGGATAGTACGGACATATATATTTTTAGCAGTTTTAAATAAAATTTCACACTAACGTTACATTCCGAAATATTTTTAATACACATTAGTATTGAAAAATGAAAAAAGAAATAATAGAAAATATAATCAGCTATTGCAAGTAGGTAGAATTTTAAACATATATTCTTGGGAAATATTAAACAAATATATTACTACTTCCTTAACGCGAACAAATTATTCAGTGATAACAAAGTTGGTTTAGGTAACTTTCCTAGATATTTAAAAACATTTTTGAATAACAGATAAAATAGTAACTATAATAACCGGAAATTATAAATAAATTGTATTTTTATAGAAAAATTCCACACATTTATGAACAAAGGAAAGGTAAATTCTCTCTGAATTTTTAGAATTTCACTAGCGCTGGCTTTAATACTTAAAAATGATCATGCACCAAAATCAAATTAAGTTGTCACAGCGAGTTCAAGCATACATTTTGAAGTCATTACATATATTTTGTTGAATACTTGATGTCGTTAAAATAAACCATTGAAAAGTATCAATTGTAAAATATTTTAAAACATGAACATTAAGAATTAATTATAAGCAAAAGAAGTGAACCATGAAGTCGATTTCTTCGCGACTGAAAAGTGACGACCCCGTTCCAAGCGAAGCATATTCGTATTTCCAGCCCTCGCAATTACTGAGCCAGCAGCACGCACCGACCCTCCCTCGGCTCAGACCTCGACAGCGCCGCGGCGCGTCAAAGCGCGCGACAGAGCCCATACGTCACGGCCAGAAGACTCCATCAACGCCCGACGCCGGAATCTGCTTTCTAACGAAGGTGGCGGAGCGCATTAATATCGAGCCCTACTCCTTCCTCTCCGTCCCGCTCCGCCCCGCCCCGCCCCTTAACCGCTCCCTGCTCCTCTTCCCCCCATCCGGGACCGCCGCCGCCGCCGCTCCGCCGCCTCAACAAGCAGCCCGCGCCAGACGGGAGACGGCTTCAAACAAGAAGGGTCGGTAATGTGCTGGGATGATTATGCAACACGTCTGCGGAAAACGCACAGGTGCTTGGCGGTTTGCGTTGCCCCTGGAAAGTGTTACCCAGCCTTCGCCCGGAGCGAGGGGGCAGTCGTTTTTCGTGAAGAGGCCTCCAGCCTAACGGCGAATTTATTGACTGGCGTTGCCGTTTAATTCTATGACGAGAGAAATGCGCATTGATTAAAACTGGGTCCGGCACGGCGGACAGCTTCATACACACAATGAAATCAGCCATGCGTCATGGCCTATAGAAATCAATGACCGCAAGCAACAGTTTTACTGCAAATATAAATCTAGGTGAAAATTGTCATACAATGTAGAAGACGATAGTTTTAATACGAACTTTTTAAAATTTGAATTATAAATTACATTTTAATCTTTTATTTTCCTCAAAAGATGATTTCAAATTAATAGAAGGATCTTTATTAAAATCGATGAATTCCTTAATAATGTTAATGATTACCGAATGTTATACTATTTTAACACTTTTCCTCATAATCATTAAATTGCAGATTTGCAGAAGATGCACCTTTGAATTTAAACTTGTGCTATTACGTAAACCCTTTCGCACATTAATTCTAAATTTTCAATTTCGAAAATTCATTGATTGCAACGAAGACAAGACACACGCTATTCTTTTAAGTTTCCCTTCTTCTTTTCGTGAAAAATATTTAGAGAAAAATCTTCAAATAGTAATTGAGGAAAAAGGTAATTGTCTTAAAATTTCTATATTTCGCGCCAAATGACATGAAAACTACTCATATATTCGAAAAATTGAACATAAATTTATTTAAAGATTAGTCTTTAAGGAACATACTTCATTAAGGGAAAAATCTTTAATGTAATGGTTGTAGAAATACGCCCAAACAATTGCACTTATGCAATTTTTGACAAATTAGGAATCCCAACGAACAATGTGACCTGCACCATTTTCTGAAGCGATTTTTTTCGATATCAGAATACAAAGTTGGATCAAAAATTTGGGGCCATTTTTGAGAAAATGTTGAAAATATTTTTTAAGCTTAATGTAAAGAACACTCAAAAATCAAAATATTCATTTGAAACTCGTCAAAGCTTCGAGTTCATTCACATCGATTGAAGAATATCAATTTTGAAGAAAATCGGCTAAACGGTTTAGATGTTAGTGTTAACTACAGACGAACCGACTCGTACGGACAGACACACGTTTTGCTGCTAATCTATTTTTCGGTATCATGGACACAAAACAGTGTTTGAGAATTTTTTTTCTATATTTAGCAATAGGATTTATTCATTTTCCCGTTATCAGAACCCTGAAATAAAGAGTTTTCTGCCAAAATTTCCGTTTTCTCGGGCATTACTTTCTCTCCTTACTAAGTACCTTGGTAAGGACGAGAAAGCAAAATTCAAATATACTAAATTTGGTATCCTAAATAACGCACTATTTCACTGATTGGGATACAAAATGGATAATTAAAATAATGACAAAGGCTAAAACATTAAGATATTATAATTATTCGTTGTTAGTCTCAAACTAAATTTTTATAATGAAAGTGCAAAATAAACAGGGCTAAGAAAAGATGTTTGCGAAATAGAAACATTATGAAGCCTAAACACATTTCTTTAATTAACAAAAAATACAGATTAATCATATTGAAAGTACAGAATTATTTTAAAGACTATTATATGTTATTTAATCATATCAATGAAAAACTTCTAATACTGTGTAATTCCAATAGAATTCCAAAGAATCTTAAGTCAGTTATTGTTTTCTTGTAAAATTGGCACTGGCCGGAATGCATGGTGAATGTATACATAAAATACCACGATCCCATCACTTGATTTTTTGTTTCCGGTATTTAATGAAGCTTGAAGTCTGTGTAGACTGTCGTATAAAGGTTTTATGAGACCACAAAAAATGAAATATTTCACTAAGGTCGGATGAAAGCAAAGGGCGTGTGGCAAAGCACCGCAGATAAATGAAGCTGTGGGACGATGTATTCGATTTATTACGGACGAACTGCACTCTTGATCAAAGACTTATGCATTCTGTCTCGCGAAGCGACAAACAGCGCTATTCAACGGGGTGTCGGTTGCCAAGGTTCAAAGCAAAATCGTCGCTCGTATTAACTGCATTAACCAAAATGTTATTTGCTAGTACCGACTTAATTTAATTTACAAGCATACTTCAGTCAGATAAATGTGTTTACGAATGATTTAGAGAACACATGAAGATTATTTAAACAATACCCACAAAGGTACCATAAGAAAAGTAGATTGTAAAATATGTTATTGTATACTTGTTGCATTCAATACGTATATATTGTAATTATGAAGATTTCTTGTGAGGTTTTAAACAAATTTATTGTAAGTAAATAGTAAACATAGTTCCATGGAAATATAGTTCCCTGGAAATAAAGTGACGATGCCTATTCATGAATATTGCTGAAAGGAAATGAACAGAATAACCTATCCTCAACCAGTGTAGCGAATAAACTATAAACATCAAACATTATTGAACAAAACTTTCCGAATTCTTTTATTTCGACGTGAATTTAGGCCGCTGCTTTCCATCACTGTTTGACGCAATTTAACCCTGATGGACCGTGCGTCCACGATATTCGCTCGAAACTCATCAGCTGGCAGACGTATTGACGGGTTCATGGAAGGTTAAACATGATGCGTGACAGAATCGCGTGGAATAGAGAGGTCGATAGGCATCGTTACACACAATTACAATTTAGAAAATTCACAACTGCATGCAACACGAAAGAAGAAAAATGTCATTAAAATCAGGGCAAACAAGGTGAATTGAGTTAACAGAAATGTTGTTCCAACAATTTTCTGTCGGTTGGAGAATTATTATATAGGACCACGAGATGAACAAAAAGTGAGTTAACATACAGGCGTTAAATTACGTCTGAAATGGAAATAAAAATAATGTACACATTGTGTAGGCGAAATAGACCTAATATTAAACGAAAGAAAAAGGCAATGTCGGGATAACGTCAGAATTTTTAGAGAAAAACATGCGGAAAATACGAACCGCTGCTGGCGTTTATCGTTCAATGACGAGACAAACAAAAGATAAAGGAAATTACGATCAAGGAAACGGTGTGATCAGCCACCGTCAAAACAAAAATATGATTACAACTTCAAAGGAGGCAAAAGCAAAACATTCTTTTGCAGAAAACGCGTCGTTTGAATTTCACGTGGGGAATACTTTTAACATTATCATTGGTATTTTCCTGAATCATGGAGAACGATACACACGTTTTTACGTTTGTGATTCGATTGTGGAGCTCTTCTCTCGTTACATCTGCCGACGCCCCCTCCCCCATTTGTCCCTCTTCTGACTGTAATAAAGGTATCTCCGAGGGTGTTCTATCATGAAAACATGGGATACATATTAAATTGACGAATAACGCAAACTAAAGTATGTCCTTATATGATGTGTGTTAAAAATATTTAATGATATGGTAAAGCCTCATTACTTGGTATTAATTACAATGAATTTCCTGACTCCTTCATTTCAAATTCTTATACTCGTAGCAGCAAAAAATAGTACAACCTCGTCTAAAAGAAGAAATACAAATAAAACATTTATAATAGTTTTTGGAAAAGTTTTAATAGACAAAATTGTATTTAAAAGATTTGAGAAGGTTATTAAACAGATTAATGAATTTATTTAAAAGATTGGAGAATAAGTTGTTAACTAAGGGCATGATTAGCCTGAGTCATTACCCATGGTCGATTGCACTCGCGACGGAAACTTAAAAATCTAGAAAGCTGGATTTACTACTTCTCATCTCACCCTCTATGACTCACAATGTTATTTCCTCCAGTGCCCGATGCGAGAGGCGCTTGAAGACCCGGACATCGGTGGCGCCGTCTGCGCCGCTTAATGATTCCGCGACTCGCGCCTCCCCCTCCGGCGTAGCCCAGCCCGCCGCCGCCGCCACCACCGCCTTTGAAGTTGACGGATTGTGCCTTCACCAAACCGCGCCTCTCCCGCCTTCCCACCGCTGCAGAGACCTTAAAAATCACCTCGTGACTGCGCCTTCTTTGTTGCCTCCACCGCCGTCTTCTTCCCCTTTCCGGCGCTCTCCTCCGCGCGTCAAACACGTCGATTTTCTCCGCCGCGGGCGTTTGTGGCGGCGGCAGTAGCGTTGGAGGCGGGGACGGGGGCTGTGTGGAGGCGGAGGCGGTGACTGTGGCTGTGGCTGTGGCTGTGGCGGTGGCGGTGGCGGTGGCGGAGGCGGAGGCGGAGGCGGAGGCGGAGGCGGAGGCGGAGGCGGCCGCTGCGGTGGTGGTGGCAGTGACGATCAAGTTTGTGGAAAGTAACGGAGGATGGAGAACTGATGTTAAGGAGAATGAAGAATGTTGTTAGACTGTTGGACATTGCATGAGATGTATGGGTGTATCCAGTATGTGACGTTTAAACAAGCTTGAGCTGCAAAAATAATGCAAGTACTGTAGCTTGAGAATTACTTAAATAAGTGAGTACGTTAAATAGGTATGCAGTATGTAGTAGAATGCGGTAATGCGACTTACTTGGGACCGAATTCGATCCGAATTACCAAATTTCCAATTCAATGACAACAGACATCTGAAATGTAAAAAAATTGTTAAAATATTTCGTAATTTACTTAGATTGTATAAGAAGAAATGAATAAAACAATGCCTTTTTGACGTCTTTAATTATGGAAAAATATTATTTTGTTATTTTTTTGCTAAGCTCGATAACGGATTACCAGAGTTTCGATATTTTTTCGAAGTATTGACACTGTATTTGATCTATATTTGAAACCGAAATCCCGATAATGTAAAAGATTTAAAATAGTGTTGGCTGTAACGTTAAAATAGTGTTGACTGTAACGTTTCGATGGAAATAAATTCGTTACGAAGTTAGAGATTATATTTTTGAAACTATAGGGAAAGGATCGATTTAAAAGCATGGGGTTTACTGCAAAATGATATTTTTTCATAATCGAACGATATACGCAGTAATCGCAAATTGAACTTAAGGAAAACGAATTAAAGCAGCGAATAAAACGAGTAAAGAGGTATAGGATTAAAGCGTAACAAAGCATGAAGGCGGGGCGATGCGATAGATGCAAATAGCTTGATATTTGATAAACAAGCCATCGCGGAAGACAGGATTATGAAAGAGGCATGGAGGCGGAAGGGGGTGCGGGCTTCATCGCGTTGGACTGCGCCGACCACGCCCACCGCCGCCGCCAGTGAGAAGCTGCTTTGGCCGTATTCGTGAAATCTGGATGAGCCTCCGGCGTCAAGATTGACGCGCATGGAATGACCTGGCGCGGTCCGCCTGCCGAGCGCAACCTCCGCCCACGCCCGTGCGCCCACCCCCGCGCTCGCTTCCGCACACGCCCCCCGCCGGGCGAAGGCGCAGTGAAGGCGGCGGCCGCAGAGAGGGGGAGGGAGCTCGGCGGACAGAACGGGCGGAGCCCTTGAATAGGGGAAGATGCTGGCTAGAGCTTGCGCCCCAGGCTGAGGGATTAAAGCGGTTGCCGGAGAGGGAGATACTAGCTAGCTTTGTGGTGTTTAGTAGTGAAGCGGCGTTGATTGAAACACGAAAGAGACTGACTGGCCGCGAGGAGACTCAGAGTAATACACAGTTTTCTCAAGTATATTAGTAGTGATTAACGAGATGATTGCTTCAAACTAGTCTACGAATGGCTTGCACAATAAATAACATAAAAAGTAAGCAATATTTTAAAGTATTTACAATATATAAGAATTAACATGTAAAGTAAGATGTAGAGAGTAAATTAAAATAAACTGATTTTTTTGTAAATTACTGTTAATACTGATTTATTGGATTGAAATGGCGTGAAAATTAGGGATGGATTAGGTTTTTAAATTAAAGAGATGATGGAATAGTAGTTACTCAACATCAATCTCCATAAAATATGGTTATAGTTTTTAAATTATTTTCAGATTCATGCCAATTCTGGCACACAGGTTATCCCTTAGGTGTTTAGAAAAAACTTTTGTTTGGTCATTTTTTATTTACTGGCAATAGTTTCAATTTTTCACTGCAGAAAGCTACGTAATGATTTTTTAAAGTTCAAAAATAAATATTTTATATAAAAGTCCTCGATCTCTCGCGTATGAGGACGAGATGACGAAAGATACAAGCAACGGAACGTAAAAAAACTACGTAACAACGGAAGAAACAAAAGTTTCGCGGTCTTCTAAGTTGCAGGTGGGACAAAGTTGGCGATGCAGGCGGTCGTAACGGCCTTGACAAGCGCCTCGAAGGCAGGCGCGGGCCGCGGTCGGAGGCCCTGCGAGGGCGGGGGCGGGGGCGGCCGCGCGCGCCTCAAACATTGATGCGCTAAACGCCAAGCGCCGGGCTTTAGCCAGACGCTCTGTCGGAAGAAGAGCGGCCGACGCGAGTGCGGAGGGGGAGGGGGCGGCGGCCGAGGCGGAGACGGAGGAGGCGGCTCCTGAAAAATAGAGGCGCGAATCTGGAGCCGCGCTTCATAACCGGCCATGAAGTATTCAGGCGCGGTGCGGCGGCTGAGGTGCCGCTCGCCGGGGGCGGAGCGCGGGCACCGGAGTTCCGATGTGGGGGGAGAACCGGAGGAGAAGCGAATTCGGCCGGCCCTGCGCCCTGCGCCCTCAGACCCCTTTCTACATCTAGCTACCTCCGCCGTCTCTCGCCGTCTCAACTCTTTGCTCGCTACTATCTCTTTTCCCCCTTCTCTCTCTCTCTCTCTCTCTCTCTCTCTCTCTCTCTCTCACACACACACACACACACACTCTTCCTCTCCATAGCTCTGCCTCCTGTACTATCATCGCCATTGTTAACCCTTCGCCTCTCAACGCAGCCGTGGCTCTCTTTAGCTCCCTCGTTTATGCCGCATGTTTATGCATCCGTGCCCACTGTCACGTTCATTCGCCTCCGTAACTTCATCCTCTTCTGCGACCTCCGAAGACTCCTTTATTTCTGAAAATATTCCCTTGTCTCTCTCTCCTAATGGCACTCTTGCCACTGTCAGTCATATCTTTATTATTTTTCAATATCACAACCACCTTAAATTTTAATACTTGTCTGCTTCGAAATGTCTTCGCGACAATTTCCTTCTCATTTAATCATTGACATCAAAGCACACAGTCAACGGTGGCACATTTCAAAAGAATTTAATTGTAACGGATATAATGCGATGTGTATCACCTGGTATTGAAAGAAGTGATTAATATATATATTAGCTTGCAGATATTTAATGTTTTAGTAAAACTGATAACGAAGAACTCAAGAAGGAAATAATGTATGTTGAACCAGTGAAATAATAAACGTGATAAATAGAAAAAATCATAAATTACAAAGAAGGAGAAGAAATAAATTGTACAAATAGTACACATAAGAATTTATAAAAATAAGAAAAATCGAGTAAAACAGAAATAAAAAGAAAAAAATATGATAAACAGAGAAAAAACGTGAGACATGAACTCCAAAATACAAAACACTGAGCAGTTGAAATAGGAATTATTGCATGTAGGGGTGAAAAAGAAAAAAATGACTACAAAAGGAAGAGGATGTTATGAATCAAGAGAAAACATCTCTAAATAACATAAAACGTAGGCGTTAGAAAGAAGTGAGAAACTCGATTCATTTATAGATTAGTGATTCCATGCACGTCAACGGATAACGCCATTAGTCTCATTAGTGCAGTGCATGTTTTATCTCGGGAGGTAGTGGCGATGTTCCCCCGCTCAGTAGCGATTCGGCGCCGACCTCCACATCGACTCGCGGGATTTTTGCCACTCACGCATTCCCCACCAACGGGCAACCTCCTCAGAAAAACCGAGCTCTAAGCTGTAGACTGGCCTACCAACGTATGTGGTTATGTAGTACTTGTATGCGTGTATAATTGAGAGGTGAGGATAGGTCAAGAAAGAGAAAAGAAATATCCCGCGCGGTCCGTGGCTCGTTTGTTAGAATATTGTTCCGATATTCGCCTGGTATTGATAAGAGAAAACAACGGATCAGAACAGCCGGCCGCTGGAACTTTTCTCCAGACAGCCGCTGAATTCGATCTAGCTTTCTAGCCAGTGTCGAAAATCCTGCGGGATTCAAACCCTAGGATCAGAGGCACCGCAGTGACATCAGTTGACGCCTTGAACCACCCAAGCCAGTGTGAGGAAGCGACGTATATTCAACAAATATCATTTCAACAATTTCAGAAGATGACTAGACGCCGCTGGCGGGGTCCCTGAAAACAGCGCCAGACACAACAGTGGGACCGAGGACGCGTCTGCTCAGAAGCCAGCACCGGCAGGGCTGCATAGGGTGTCGCGGCAGGGGCGGCGGCCCCCGCTGAATGCGGCGATAAGATATTCGGCAGCGGGCGAGCGATCGTGAGTCAAAGGCTTCGCCGGCGCCGCTAATGAGAAAAATCCTTGAATGCGGGCGGCCTCAAGGGGCCCCCCACCCCGCCCCCCTTTCCACGCCGCACATCGGCTTCCGCGCCTTCGCCCCCCGCGCCCGTCGCTCCGAGGAGATTTTCTATAAAGGACGCCATTACGAGTTTGATAATTTTCGCCGCACCTGCTTTTCAGGGTTATACCTGTGTGGGACCGTCTCTCGTTTAGCAATGAGATGTTGAGCAGGCGAGGGTTCTGAAAGAAAAATCTGCTCGTGACATCTCAAGGCAGATATGATATTTATTCAGGGTATTGCAAGGAGATAGAAAAGGTCCCGTTAAGCTGAATGTGTCATTTAGTTACTCCTATAGTGCGTATTAACTGTATGATTTAGTTTTATTACTCACATGTAATCATATGTTACAGCACTTTGGGTTAAGAGCATGTAAAAGAATTCTGAATGAAACAACTTCTCTAGTCAAAAATTGGTATACACTTAAATTTTTCCTCATATATTAATTCAGGATAATCATACGCCATATTTCATACAATAATTATTAAAAAACTTGCGCTTCTGTTTAGTCAGTCATAAAAACAATGATATTGATTTACATAAATTACTTTTTATAATATAAAGTTAATATTTTTGTCCTAGGTAAAAAACCTATCTTAGATTATCCCCTAAATTTCGGGTATTTATCGGAAGAGATGTAAAGGGTACGTCAGTGAATAGTTGGTAAGGATTAACAAATAGGTTTTTTTACACAAAACGTTCCTCCTATTATTCTCATGTTCATTCTTAAACATAATAACATAAAACAGTAACATAACAAAACACCAAAGTATGCCAATAATTACACAGAGCATGTATGTATCGATGTATGTATGTACTCTGGCACAACAGCTCTTTACGATCTTACGAAGGCCAAGCAGCAAATTTCTCAGGGTACGTAATATTAACATTAAATTTAATATAATTAATACGTTCTTGTTTTCTTGTGAGATCACACGCAAATTATTTACAAATTACAAAGTGCAATGGACATCTTTTGAAGATACCAGCAAATTACCGAATTTCTCAGGTACATTTCGTCAAATTAAGATAATATGAAATAGTTGAAATTTCGCCGCGCACTTGCTTTGCTATTTTTTGTATTACAACAATACTTCCCAAACCAAAGAATGCAGCAGATAGTACAGAAGACACACAAACCTACACTATTGGAATTTTCGTTACTACTCTCTGTACACAGCTACTACTCTACATGACACGCAGGTTCCCACGGGTCACAAGAGCACGGCAAAATTGCATTCACCACAGGGCGCTTTGACAACGATCTAATGCACTGGACGCTCCGCGAATCCGACTCTACGTCCTCTTAAGCACAAAGCAACACTTAGTGGTCTCGGCGCGAGCTTCGCTAATGAGACTGCTAGCACTTGCAAGCGCTTGCTCGCCCGCGCACTACGAGGTCGTGGCTGAAGGGCGCCGCGAACAAGCACCTCAATTGCTGGTTCGACCCCGCCGGCGGTGGATGTTTGGAGGATAGCGATCCTTTACCAAGCCTTACAACGGCCGCAATAACCAAGATTTTCAATTGCACTCCAGTCAGAGAAGCACGCTCCTAGTACTTACTCAGACCGTTGATTTACATTACAAAAAAGACACTGAATATTCTTTAACGATAAAATCAAACAGACGAAAATAAATTTAATAATATTCAAATGTGCCACGATAATAAATAAATATAAAAAAATATTATTAATATTCTACCAATGAAGCACATTGGCAAGCAAGATACAACACATTTTGTTTCTGAATCTAAACTTCAAGACGTTTTCCCCACTAATCAGATATCTTTGCAAAGCTAATCTCGCTTATCAATTCTAAATATACTGTCTGTCCGTCCGACTGTCTGTCCGTCCGTCTGTTCGCCCACCCGTCTATCCGTCTGTCTGCCTGTCCGCCCATCTGTCCATTTGTCCATCCGTCCTTCTGTCCGTGTTGAATGATAGCGCATAAAACGTTCAGAAAATTTTCTCCAATCGATGAAAATGAATCCAGACCGCTGCGAGATTGAAATGGATATTTTGGGGTACATTTCTTGAGGCCTTAAGTACATTTTCCAAATTTTCTCAAAAATGATTCCATTTTTAAATTAAACCTGGTACTGATAATATAAAAGACTTTTCGTTGTAATCGCTTGCTTTTCGAAAATTGTAAGAGTTCAAATTTCTATCAGCGTAAATTTCAACAATTACAATGTTGAAGACAGATTTTTCCTTAATGAAATGTTATTTTAAAATATATTTTTGATGTAAGGTTATGGATAAGTATGTGGAAAACATCAGTACTTTTACATAATTATCTACTCTTGGAATGTTGGCAATTTCAAACAACA
The DNA here is from genome assembly GCA_017312745.1 of Gryllus bimaculatus. NCBI lineage: Eukaryota > Metazoa > Arthropoda > Insecta > Orthoptera > Gryllidae > Gryllus > Gryllus bimaculatus. Next base: position 4,377,963 of record BOPP01000014.1, on the reverse strand, counting down.
TTTTTATAAAAAAATCGATAAATTTTTCTTTAAATTTTCTCCCTGAATATATGAAAGAAGCGTTAAAAAAATTGTGCGTGTTCCACTTTAGGCAAACTGTTTTCGAAAATTCCAAAAGAAAAACATTGTAAAATTACAATACTATAGATAGCGATTTTTGTTTAAATTAAAATGTCCTGTAAACTATCCTTAAAAAAGGACATTTAAAAAGGGCATGTAAAAAGGGTATTTTTAAAAAACGAGTATTTTGCATAATTTATGCTAGAAATTAATGCAATATATGGAAAAACATTTTTTGAAAAATGGCTTTAAATTGTTATTTTCTTTCATTCTAGGAATAGAACAAATGGCGCAGGACTCATGTTCGTTGAACACTGAATTTTCGAAAAATTCATAAGTTAGAAACAATGCGAGAAAGTGTGTGCTATGGTAGTAGTACTACTATGTCTTTTTGGCAGAAAGTAAACATTGCTGAAACTGGTACCCTTCATTGTAATAAATTTGTATTTGCAAAAAATAAACGCATAAAAACCATGCAAAACAACCCACCAAAAGATTATTGAAAAGATCCTATGGTTTTGTTTATTAAAAAGTACATCGTTGATCAGCCAACACATGATTAAGTAACAAAATCGTCAAGGGATTCAAACTAGAATGCTTCTTGTTGACCCGAGGGCCTGCCTGTTCGCAGGAATCGTCAAATGCGTATTCTCTAGAGCTCTGTGGCTCCTGTGTCTTCGGCCTTCACTCACTTCCCTTAGCTCTCCCACTGCCCGATCTCCAGCCTTCTCCCAAATCGATTCTCCACCCTCCCTTCGTCCACCTTTTGGGCACACACAGACATCACTCCATGCAAATGTACGCTCTAACTTACGCTTATTCGTCAGCCCTCCCCCTATCAACTCTCGACATCGTCCCTCCGACTATCCACTCTGTCTGTCTGTTGGTCTCTCTCTCTCTCTCTCTCTTTCTTTCCTTCTCTCTCTCTCCCTCTCTCTCTCTCTCTCTCTCTCTCTCTCTCCAGTTTTCCTCAGTTTCGCCCTTTACAAACCCTCCGACCGCTTTTCTTCCTCACACTCTCCGCTGGGCCTCCATCAACCTTCCCTCGTCGACACTTCACTCCACCCACCCTCCACCTAACCTACGCGTACATTCTACCCTCCCTTTCCTCCCTCTGTGCACCAACCATTGCCTAGTCATCACCCTCCAATCTCTACCTTCCCCACCCAACCATTGCCACTCCTGCGCCCGCTCCCCTGGCCCCCTTCACCGGCACCACCCCGTCCGAAGAGAAGATTTTGTAAGCAATTATAACTTGCGCTGGCTGGCTGGTGGCTCGCTGGCTGCTGCAGCCTACAGGCGGCTGGCCGCAAGGGCGGGCCGGGGCGCGGGCGCGAAGGGCGTTGGCGGGGTGGCCAGGGGGGGCAAGGAGAGTGGGGCGGGGGCGTACGCGGCAAAGAGGGCGGCCTGAACGAGCGCCCCGCCGGGGTGCGGGAAACTCCGAACCCCCTGCGCGTGTGGTACCCGCCCAAGGGATAACATTGAGTTCATCTCCGGGTACAACACGCTTTTCCCGCTCGCCCCCTCGCGCCCTTGCCCGCAACGCCGAGCCCCGGCCGGCCAGCTTCGCCTCACGCGGTCCTTACTCCGTTTCGCCGGCTTCCCCTGCCCCCCCCCCGCCTTTC
>BOPP01000014.1:4321851-4374202 GCA_017312745.1 Gryllus bimaculatus | reverse complement strand
GTCGTCTCCCCATTTTGCGCCGTCGGCGTCGCATCGCGTGGCCGAGGCGCAGCTCCGCGCCGTCCTCCGCCTGCGCCGCTCCGTTGAGCATGCGACACACAAAGGATAAAAACGAGGAGCTGCAGTGGGAGAGCGACTCGCTGTCACCGGGCCACTCCGGCGCGCGGCGGGCGACCCGCGAGTGCGCCTGGGTGGACGGACGGGCGCGCGCGCCCTGCTTTGCTCGCGCTCTCGGCGCAACGGAGCGCTAGCGTGGAGCGGGGGTAAGAAGTAAGGCGCGTGGGCGGGGCGGAGCGGAAGCGGGCCGGGCGGGAAGACGAGGCGTGGCCGGGCGGCGCCGTCGGGAACGGACGGGGGCCGGCTATGCGGGCCGCGGGCTGGTCGGCGTGGGCAGAGCGGGCGGGGCTGGCGGCCGGGGCGGGCGCCGGGCACCGGAGCGGGCGCGGGCGGGCCGGGCGGGGCCGGGCGGGGGCGGGCGGGGCCGGGCGCGGGCGGGCGGGCCGGCGGGCCGGCGCGGGGCCGGGCGGGGCCGGGCGGGGCCGGGCCGGGGCCGGGCGGGCGGGCGGGCGGGCGCCGGGCGGGGCCGGGGGCGGATCAGGGCGGGGACCGGGCGGGCCGGGCGCCCGGCGGGCGGGGGCGGGTGGGCGGGGCGGCGCCGGGCGGGGCGGGCGGGGCCTGGCGAGGTTAGGGGCGGGGCTGGGCTGGGACGAGGCGGCGTGCGGGCGAGGGCGGGACGGGCGGGGCGCGGATGGTGGGGCGCGGGCGGGGCTGGGGGGTGATGAGGAGGTTTGTGGGATGGCGGCAGAGTGGCGGCGGGTGGGCGCAGGCTTGCTAAATCTCCACGGGCAACGTACAGTGACGAAAGCTAGAAGAGGAAGCGGCCCCTGTAATCCTATTTAACCCCGAAGCGCGAAGGAGCTCATTGGATTCTGAAGGATTGCTCACGACTAATTTCTTGTTGTATCGGTGGACATTGTCTAGTTTGCAGAGATCTGGCTAGAATGTAACTTGAATTCATGTGTTAGGAAATGTGAACTTGGAACAATGAACCATTAAGCAATGCTCTTTGAAATATTGTTGCTAGCACGAAAAAAAATGTTTACATATTTTTTTCATGAGATATATTGTATATTAATGATCAAATTAAAATTTATATGCCTTCGCCTTCGGCGGCGCCGTTGAAAGGCGGCGAGGTAATCCCGCCCCGTCAGCGCTGGCGCCGGCGCCGGCGCCGGCACATTTCATTTGGCCGCGAACGGGGGCGGCGTCGCTGCGACGGGGGCTGCCTCCGTCCCACGCGGGTGCGCTTCCGCCCACGCGCCCCTTTCGCCTTCCTTCGCCACGTGCGCTGCGGTGACACATTCTGCGCGGGTCGCGATACTCCGAGGAGATCCCGGCTGCCCCTTTACATTCTAATCTTCGGCTTATTACATTTCATGTTGAATGATCACTCATGAGATTAAAAATCACTCAGATGCATCCGTCTTTTGACAATGCACTTACAATAAATCTATAAGTTATCGTATTTTTGTAGTAAATTGATTAGATAAAAATTATTTTGTGTCCAACTTCTTGTTTCTACGGCGATTCCGGAAATGTTACTCTGGAATGTATTTTTGACCTGTACATGACATATCCGGTTACGTATAGCATTCTCATTGTACGTGCAAATTGTGTTCTTTTAATACAATATTATTTTTAGGTCTGTCTCTATTAACATTTTCCAGCATGCATGTATTCTAATCTGCTTATAGCACTTTTCAGCATATACGTACTATCAAACGTAGATTAATATTACATTACAGGATACCGTTAATTTTTCTTTTACATTAACGGTTTCTCATTTTCCAAAATGTCACGCAAATTTTATGCATTTAAATTTTTTTACAATTGCAGGACGAATCTTTATTCTTTTTTATCTTTATTATCTAGTATTTTTGATTTAATTTTTTTTTCATGAGTTCTATATTCCTCCCTTCCTTCCTTCCGTCTCATCCTTCTTATATTCCTGAAGCAAGCTCTGTTTTTAATCCGAGGCAACCCCACATCATTTCAACCAACTCATCTCCAAACATCCGCGTCGCATCTTCCCTGTGCTCGTCGCCCCCTCTCTCACAACACTCCCCCCCCCCGCCTCGAGCGCCACCGCGCTTCTCCGCCTTGTCGGAAAAGGGCCGATAAAAAATAGGCGGGTGGAGCGCGAGGGGGTGCGGCGTCCGCGTGGCGACGGCGGTGCAAGGACCGCGGTGGCGGCTGCACCGGCGGTGACTGATGCGTCAACGCGATGCGATGGCGGCAAGCGCGTCCACGTGGGGAAGGATGCTGCGCGGACGACGCTGCGACGGTGCAGCTGTAAGCTATTAGCTACGAAGTGTACGGATATGATGGTGGTGGAGGTACATATGGGGACGCTTGGTACCGTGCTACGAAGCTAGCAGATGCATGGGGGGAGGGAAGAAATAATGTTAGCAGTGCTGATGGTGGTGGTGGGAATAGTGGAGGAGGAGATAGAGGTAGTGGTGGTTGAGGGCTTATAGTGATAGTAAATTCCTGGAAAATAACAAAATTTGATACGGTGGAGCATGACAAGCTGTCAAAGACGTTGTAAAATCGAATAGAACGACGGAATGATATAGGCACTTTCTACTCAATGAAAGCTGCAACGATGAAGACGAAGCAGGATGTGCATACGACAGTTTGGACGACGCGAACGCGGAGAGAGAGACAAATCATACAGTGACGAAATAAATAGCAAATGGGATATTGGTAGAAAAAAGACGAATCGCTAGTTATTAGCGAAAAGAATAATGAAAAGGAGAGCGAAAGTGGAAACGAAAGGGTTAGGGAAAAGGGTAGTGAAGAGGATACCAAAAATAATAGGGAAACAGAAGAGAGAGGGGTAGCGAAGTCAGTAGATAAGGCGGTAGCAACTGAAGGTTGCAGAGGCAGCGGCAAAAGGGGCTGAGGCGCGACGAAGGTCAGAGCGACGGTGCCGCAGCGGAGACGGCCATAAACACGGAGGCGGCGCGGGCGGCGGAGGCAGAGGTGGCGCCCATTGCGGAAGGAGCTTTCCCAGCGTTCGCCCGGCGACGAAGAGGGGCGGCGGCGACGCCGTGGCGGAAGAAGCCGGCGCCGGCGCTGGCGCTGGAGTCGGCGGGCGCGTTCTGATGAATCTGCAGTGGGCGGGGCCGCGCCCGAAACGCGCTGTCATTTTTCTTTCATCGATAACAAAGCAGCGGAGGCGCCGCGCCGCGTCGGCGCCGCGCCACCTGCGGAGGCGCAGCTGCCGGAAGGCCCTCGCTGACACGCGCGCGTCACACGCCGCCCGCGCGCCTCGTTTCTTCGGCGCCCGGCGCGACATGCGCATATTTACGGCCACGCGACAAAGGAGCGCCTCCGGATGGAGGGCGGAAAGTCGGGACGGAGGAATTTGATTTGATGTTGTGAATGTAGAGGTCTGAAGCCCTGAAAAAGTTCTTTGAGATATCTCAAAATACACGCATTTGCAGATATGAAATATCATAATAATGAACTACGTAATAATTTTAAAGTTTAAGATGAATCCAAAATATATTCAATTTTTTAAAAGTAAATATAAATCATTCTCTGTATTGCGAAGAAAATTTTAGTGAAAGAAATCGACGAAATAAAAAAGTATTTTATTCTACCTTGATTATAATTTAATTAATTTCTTGACAAATGGTTCGAAGATTACTGCATCTTGAGATTGCCATTCTCGGAATCAATGATCTGGTTTTTCATATTTCATTTCTTTAACAAACTCCGCAAATCAATCATTATAAAGTATCTGATGAACAATGTAATATGTCTTGGCGCAAGCGTTATTTAAATGGGAAAATAATGGATAGGAGTTAAGGCGGAAGAATTGCCGTGTCGTACAAGTGTTGCGCATCAGCATCGCAGCAGCCTGCGCGTCGTTGGCAGGCACAGGGCCGTCGCACCGCCGACTTGCGGTGGCAGTTGCAACGGTCCCGACCCCGTCCCCACCGCTGTCCGCCCGCCCTCGGTCCTCGGCCGCCAGAAAACAAAAACAAAAACCCATCGGCCCAATTTGCGCCCGTAATTTTTCACGCGGGTGACGCGCGCCGGCGCTGCGCCCTGGCGGTGCTCGCGCGCATCAATCACTGTGGGCGGGGGCGGTCCGTCGCGCCCCGCGGTCCCGCCCCCGCGCTCGGGGAGGGGACGGGAGGGGAGGGGCGTGGTCGGGACGAGACGGCCCGCGCGCAGGAATGTGTAATATCGGGCGGGACAATCGCCGGACGAGCCGCCGCGGCCGGCCTGGCGCCGCCGCTACAGCCCTTCGTTCGGCCGCTGCGACACACTCGGTCCGATCGGCAGCAGCGCCGGCCAGCGCCTCCGACGGATTGGAACGGAGTGGGAATGGACAAGAAGAGAAGATGGAGGAGGTGGAAGATGATATATCGACGAAAGGGAATGGGAATGCAAGGTCGTAGTGAGTGGGAAATATCAGTGGGAAAGATACGAGGAAATGATGAGGAGGAGAGAGTTTGCATGAGGTTGGGAATTAGGAAATGGAGCTTCTTTGAAGACGAAGGTAAGAATGAGGTAGGAATGGAAGTGCTTAGAAACGGATTGAGTGCATTTCTTGTCGGAATGATGTTAGGGTGAAAAATAGAGGTGACTAGTGATCGAACAGCGTTCGTGACCGTGTAGTCCAGGACTGCGACAAAGCTGAAGAACGTCATGGCAGAATCTGTAGCGTCAGGAGAGAGAACGGACGCGGAGATGGGGATCGCAATTAAAGTGCAAAGCCGGTGCGCGGCCCTCCCCGTCTCCCCACTCCCACCGCGCCGCGCACTCTTTCGCTTTTCCCCAGCCTCTAGCGCCGCCGCCGCCGCCCCCGCCGCCTCCACCGCCGTTTTTCGCGCGAGTTCGCCCAACTTATGATGCGTATCAATTTTATTTATGGCCCCAATAGAAGTCAGGCGGCGCCACTTAATCCGCCGGCAGGCGTGCTCGCGTTAACGCGGTGCTCATCGCGTAACTCGCGGGCCCGCCGCCAGGGGCGCCCCGCCCGTCCCTGGTCGCCCACTGCCGCCGGCAGCTGTGCCCTGCGCTGCTCAGCAAACGCACTTCTTAACACTCTTTGCTTTCTTCCCAGGATTCCCATCCTGGCGCTGTGTAAACACTGTCGAGATGGAATTTAATTCCGCAATCTTAAGAGAGGCAAACAGCGGGCGGCCGTCTCTTAAAATATGAATTTCTTATCGGCGCGCTGAGGTCTCCATCCCGGCCGCCGGTGCCTTATCTCCGCGCTCCAATTTCCTTCCTAATCCCGCGCCCTGCCCCACTGCGCCGCCCCAGCGCCCGGCCCCGCCCCGCCCCGCCCCGCTACTTTGCATGTTTAATTGGCGGGCAGTTATCGACCGCCCTCTCTCCCCGTGGGGCGGGGCGTGGCGGAGCGGGAAGAAGACCAGAGTGGCGGGGAGGAGCGAGGATAGTGGTTGGAGTCGTAGCCACGAAATCCGACCGACGGTGGTTTGGCGCACGGAAGGCTGGCGGGGAGGGAGCTACTGTACGAGAGGTGATGACGTCGGATCAGATCCGTGGGTAGTATCGAAAAAGAACCTATCGAGCGTTCAGCTGGCTAGTTTCAAGAGGTGCGTCGGACTTGCGTCTAGTGATGTAGTGACATATTTCGGGTGAAATTTTATAATTTTTAAAAAAAACACACCAAAAAAAGATTTAAAAAATGTTTCATATTATTAAGAAGAAGAGATGAGCAAGTCACAAATTTAAACATTTCAATGACAGAAGCGGCGTAGTTGATAGTTTTGTCAGCTATTTAACAGAGAGATTAATGAGAAAATATATTTTCCTATTTGGCATTTTCTTACTTCATTGTCTAGCAATGTGTAGACACAATTAAAAATGGCATGGGGCAAACATAAGCTGATAATGTTGTTAAAAACTGGGCTCAACATTTCTTATAGAGAATACTAAACCCATGATGAAGAAACAAACCGTGTACCGTACCGTGGTAATGAACATTAGACATATGTGTTTCTGGTTGGAAGTGTTTGCTTAAATTATTAAAACATTCAAAATTTAAAAAAACATCCACATTAAAATTTCCAAAGGTGAATTTAATGGGAAGTAACATGAAAGATATTATCGTTATAAGATAATTTTCTAGTAACACCAAGTCACCAAAATAGTAAAAAGACTGAAGTGTGTCATTTGACCGAAGGAAAGAGAATGACGATAATGAATAGACGTAAACGAGCAGAAGAGAAAAAGAGTAAGGGTATGGAAGAGCAAGCTATTGCCGCGGCAGCCGAAACAGCGACGGCGGAAGCGCGGCGCGGGGCGTGGAAATGAAAGATGCGGCAGCGACGGGGAACAGCGCCGTCGGAAGCCCGCCGCTCGCGGCCGAGAGGAAACGGAGACGCAGCCTGTCAGCGAATGGCAGGCTGCGCGTGCAAGAACGATGTGCGCAGGAAGACGCCGAGTGACGAGTGGCGGGTGTAGGTGGCGACGCAGTGGCGGCTGACGGGGAGCAGGGACGGGTCGCTAACTAATGAGTCATGACTGTGACATGTAGCGGCGGCGGAGTGTGCCGAGAAGAGAATCGGATAGCCAACGCGGTTAGTAATCATGGAGCGCGATTGGTGGATGGAAGAGGAGTGGTGGAGCTTGGCGAATTGTCGGGGCGGGTAATGTATGTCGAGATGTTGGGGTGGATGGACGGTGAAGGGCGAATGATGGTAGTGATTGTCGAGTAGCTGGTTGCTGGTAGAGAATGGCTGGTAGAGGAGGGCTGTTTTATAGTACGGAGTACCGATCGGCGTGTAGCTTGTTGTTGGTAGTGAATGGTTGATGGAGGAAGGCTGATAGAGAGGGATGGAACACAACGGCTGGTGTTTAGTCGCGGATAGACGACAGCAGTAAGAGAGTTGTGCGAATAGAGCGGCTGGTACATTGTGTTGGGTGGAGGGTACCGAACAGAGGGTGGCGAATACAGAATGGCTGGCAGCTGGTGATGGGAACGGGGTGGCTAGGCGGAGGGAGAAGGTACGATGGGGGTACGACTAGGGCGCAGCGCGGGGCGTGGAGATCGGCCGGCGGCGGATGGAGGTTGGCGGGGCGGGGCGGGCGGCAGCGGGGCGGGGCGGGGGCGGGCGGAAAGGGCCGCTTTAGCGCGGGAGAGGCGGCGCTTCAAGCGTATCTTGATCGGCGCCGCCCGAAAGCGCGCTGCTCGCTCCGCCCCTCTCCCTCGCTCCCTCGGCGCCGGCATCCGCGGTATCGCGGGCGGCATGGGCGGCGCGCGCTGCGGCCGCGCGGGCGGGCCTGCGTCGACCGGCGGCGGCCGGGCGGCGGCTTGCGGCGCGGAGGGCAGGAAGAGGCGGAGGTGGCGGGGTTCCGCGAGAGGAGAGGAGAGGCAAGAGAAGCAACAGTGAGAAAAACAAAAGGGACAATGGGGAATAGATGACGAGAGATTATTAGTGTGCTGGTATGAAAATAATGAGGTATAAAATAAATGAAGGCAGGGTCTTGGCGGCCATGATCAATACATAAATAAAATAAGAAACGGAAAATTAGTTATAGTTGAAAATTTATAAATTAATAATGTCAGAACTTGACTAGGTGGTTGGGGTTTCATATTTTTCCTAAGAATGTGGACAGGAATTAAAACTTATTAAAATGTCTATCTACGTGATTTCCTAGAGAGTAAATATCAATGTTTAAATCAGAAGATACGCCGCGATGTAAGAAAGAAAATAACAAAAAAAATTCTTCCCCAAAAATTGGTGTCCGGAGCGTGCCTAAAAAAGGTAAATAAATAATATCTGAATGTTTCAACGAAATGCAAGTTATGTAAATGGTCTCTCGATCTTAAAGAGAACAGTTAACAATATATGTAACAGATTGGTGGGTAATATGTGGTACGAGGCGCAGTTAAAGAGTGAAAGTAAAAGGTGATGAAGGCAGACAGGCATGATTTACCAATACGCAAGAAGAGATGAGACGATCTTGAGGTAAGACCAGGGACGAGAGCCGTGGAGTTTAACTAGATTGTGACTGGCCGGGACGGAATGCGGGCGTGAGTAAGACTGCCGTTACGGCAGCGACGGAGCAGAGGCGCACAAAATAGCGACGGGTCAAGCAGTGCTTGTAGGACACGCGCGGCACGGAGTAAAAGCGAGCGCCGCCCCTCCGAGCGAGGGCAGGCCGAAGAAAATTAGGGCGCCGTCGGCGCGACGGGGGCGGGACTCGCGTGTCGAGGGGAATGCACATTCAGGACACCGGTTGGGCGGCGAGGGCAATCCTGAATGACGGCCCGGCGCCGCCTTTGATGCCGGAGGCGGAGGTCGGAGGCGGCGCGGGGGGGGCGGTGCCTGGGAAGAGGGGAAGGCCTGGAAGGGGAGGGGAGGAGGGGCGGGGTTTGCGCGGGCTGGGAGTACCGGACGCCGCTCAGCTGGCAGCCTTCACAGAGTGGAAATATAACTATTTTGCCCTTTGCCGGGCTCCTCCGCCGGTCTGCGAAGGCCGGGCGGGCGAACGAGGCGGAAAAGGAGAGAAGCGAGTCAAGGGCCGAGGGAGGGCGCGGGGGAGGGGAGGGGAAGGGAACGGGCGGGGCAGCCGCCGCCGGGATAAGACAGACGCGCCCGCGGGGACCGAGGCCTCCAGTTATAAACGAGGCGCAGAGAGGGAGGTGGAAATTTGTCTCTTTATGCCCGACCCTCTCGAGGCGCCTCGAAAAGTTTTGAAATATCTTAAAAACTTCGATATACGCCCCTATTTGCTTGCCTTTCTATTTTCCGGCTCGAGAAAACAAGGACATAAATCTGATTTTTCGCAACATTTAATTTCGAGAGAGTCGTAAACGTATGTTTGACATCGACGCGTTCCCGTTTCATACGTAGGCCTTTCCTTTAAATGAGCTTTGAGAACGAGAACAAAATTCTTTCGATTGTACTTTTGTAATTAGCTTGGAGGGCCGACGATAGGATTCCTTCGTTCGAGTCTGTTGCATCACTCTTTAAGAAACTCGAAGAAGCTTGAACCCTCCTCTTCTTCCCTTGCTCGGATTAAACGCGGTCGAAGTCCCTGGGGAGCCTCTTGAGAAGAATCCGCAGTCGCTGGGCCGGACGGGCGGCGCCGCGCCGCAGGGCCCGGAGGCGACCTCCCCAGGCCGCGCGCGCGCTTCACGCAAGACGCCGCACTTAACCATAATTCTCCCGCAGCTAACGCCGTTACCGGCGCGAGGGGGCGGGGCGGACGCCGCGCAACTGTCTCGAAGGAGGGAGACCGGTCGGGAGGTTAGAGCTCGACTCGGCTGCGGCGGCGCTCGTGGGAGATACCTGATTAGGGAAAACCCCACAAGCCGACGTAGGCCGACAGGATCTCGCCAATCAGAGAGGGAAGTTCAGCGCTACCGCCTACGATAAACACATGTACTGCACTTACGAGGCACGACATTAGCAATTGACGCGCCGGAAAATAATAATTAATCAATCCACGAACGAGGGAGCGGGCAGAGCGGGATGATAGGGGCGGGTTTGAAAGAAACTACGGCAATAGTGTCGAAAAAACTTTAATAGGTTTATAAGGTTGTTCGAGTAGGAAAACGGTTCTTGTAGAGTACAAAAATGCTCAAGAAAGCACAGGGTGGTGGGAGGGTCACTGAAATTAGGATTGTGACATGGAAGAGTGAATGATGATAGTTACAATGTTAATGGTTTCAAGAAGATCAATAGCACTGAACTTTAAATGTTGATAAAACTCGTTTGAATGACAAAACGCTGAAGCATAGGAGGGCGGTAAAATTGCTCACAACGGAAGCGAAGAGAACGGCTCATGAAGAATGAAAAATTACAGAACGATAACTGGGTAACCAATGTTCTGTAAATCAAGAAAAGCATTTAGGCTTACACAGACAGTTACATAGAGACGATATGAAAGTGAAGAATGAATCCATTCATTAGGAAAGAACGTATGCTGTGCGCGAATACAGTGCCAAACAAAACGTAACATTAAAATATAATACGAATTAATAAACAACCAAATGCAAAGGGATTAAGGTAACGGCGGTGACGAAAGACAAGTTGTGATGCAGAAGGAAGAGTGGCGAAGACAGAGTATTATCGCGGAAAATGACATGTGTAGGTGAATGTCATGGCCGATTAGCATTGAATGAACAAGGAAATCGGCAAGGTCAACGAGACAGTTGGAGTAACAAGTGCGTAATGTCGAGATCGCGCCGAAGGCGAGGCCTTAGGGGAGTGGGGCGCCCTGGTAGCTTCCCGACGCTGTCCGAGCCCCAGCGGCGGCAGCGGGGGCGCTGCGACCGCAGCTGCGCCGCGACGACATCGGGCTTCGCCGGGCGGCCGGGCGGCCGGGCGCCTAATCGGCGGGAGCACGGGGGCGGGGGCGGTCGGACACGGACGAGGCGACGCATGTAGAGGAACGACGCGCGGGGGAGCCCCTGGCGCAGGAGGCCCGGGATTACACGGCGACGGCTAAGCCCGGCCAAACAGCGGCGTCGCTGCGCTATCTCCTGAACGGGACCGGGTCGCCCGCCTGCCCGCCGCGCGGCGGCCCGTGCGCCGCCGCCCCCGCCCAGCTATAAATCGCCGCCCATCAATTAGCGGGCGGCCCTCCTGCGGCGAACGGGCAGCGGCCGCCCCGCTCCTCGTCGCCGCGACGCGCCGGCCGCGCGCGCGGGGCGGGCGGGCGGGCGGGGTAATTAGCCGGCAGGGCCAGTCGTAAAGTCCGCCGCGGCCCGCCGCCTTCCCCGCGCGCACCACCGGCGTTTCCTCGTGCCTCCTGGCGCCCGCCGCCCTCGGAAGGTAATTGATCCGAGCTGCTGCGGCTGTGGGGAAGGGCGGGTGGGGAGCGGACGGTGGCGGGGCGGGGGTCGGGAGAGGCAGGTGCGCACCGACTCGGCGACGCGCGCGTCTCGCCCGAGGGCGGGGGTGGACGGTCGCTGGGTAGCGGGCGGCGGCGGCAGGGGGGCTTTGCTCCGCATCGGAGCTGCCAGCGCACGCGCAGGGCTGGCGATGCGTGGCGGCAGCGGTGCTGGCAGAGGCAGCGCGTTGAACCCAGGATGGCAAGACCGGAAGGTGGGTTTGAGGCGGTGGTGTGGTGGCAAGTTGAGGGGTGGAGCGCTAAACGCATCTAGGCGGATGGGATAGTGTGGCGGTGGCGGCGGTGGCGAATGGTGGGGCTGTGGTCGTTTGGTGCAATGGCAGAGGTGGTTACGAGGCGGTAGCTACGCGATGGAGGTGGCAGTGAGACTGGGCGGTGATGTGGTAACGGACCGGAGCAGAAGTGGTAGCACAATGGTAGCGGGAAGGTGCAGTGGGTTTGGGCGTTAGCGGTTAGGGCCGAGTTTGGGACACTGGCGGTGGCGCTGGCGCGGGTGTTGGCAGTACGAGGACGGCTGCGACGGCGGGAGTTGGTAGTGGAGTGTGGGGCAGTGATTATAGGAGGGGGCGATGCCAGTGGCCGTGGCGTGAGCTGGGTGGTGGTGGGGCGATAGCAGTGGAGATGATGGTAGCGGAGGCGATGGAGCTGACGGTGAGGACGCTGGGGGTGTGGAGGTGGTGGAAGTGGCGGAGGTGGTGATGGCGGGCAGTGTGGTCGCTTCGGGTGCAATGGCAGCGGGGTTACGAGGCGGTAGCTACAGCGATGGTAGTGGCAGTAGAGGCAGATGGAGGTGGCGGAAGGTCGTGGCGACGGCCGTTTGGAAGGCGGCGGCGCGCCCTGTAACGGCGCCGGGGCTTTTAGCGCGCGCTCTTAACGGCAGCGAAACCCGAGCGCTGCAGGGGACGTAGCGACGCGCCGGAGACACTAGCCGCTCGCAGGCAGCAGCGAATAGGGATGAGGTGTAGTTGTAATGACGAAGGGAGCAGGGGTGGGCGGTCAATCAAACGAAAGTGGGCGGGACATTGCAATAGCGAACTCAAAGGGATTTTATCTCGGCGAGGGAGATATAGTAAGAGGTATTAGCTGTGGCTGACGAGGACTTTTATGGGATGAGTGGGTAAGAACATGAAAAATTACAAAAGCGCCAGTAAAGAATCCTGCTGGTATTGCTCTAACTCTAGCTGATTTTCATAATAGTGCTTGTTCAATTTACTGAAATATTGTACTCCTACAGTGTTTTAGCTATGTAGTATTACCATTATATTGATGTCTCTTCTGCCACCTAATTTGAAATAATCCACATTTGAAATCCATGATTGAATATGGACTGAATATTTACTGGAAAATAGATTAAACGTTTCTTTATTATTTCCCAATTACTGCATGAACACATTTCTATTAATATCATGCAGAATTTAGTTATCATGGCATGAAGCATATGATAATGCGTGAAGTATATAGTAATGATGATGATAAAGTAATCACAATAATGATTAGTATTTGAGAATAGTAAAATTAAGATGACGAAATGATTGGACACATTTAGACTGAAGAAATCACATACTTTAAAATAATTACGGCAGTCAAATACCTACATCAAAATAAATTTTTCATTGTTCAGAGATCATAAAAATGCGATACCTCACAATAACACATAACAGTTAAGTGAAGTCAACGTAGTTTTGTAAATGAACTTAAATTCTTACCATTTTCACGAAAAGATATGAAGTGTGAAAGAGAAAGTGATGGTTGACTTCTATTGCTGAAAGTTACTTAGGACAGATGGTAATGTATTCTTCCACCCTGTGACCTCATTTGCCGACAATGGGGCTCAAGTTCCTATCGCGATGATAATAAAGAATGCGCACGAGTCACGAGACTCACATTTAAGTTACAACCGAGGTTTCTGTGAGCTCGATTTGCTTTCAGATGGTTTAGCAGATTCGTAGAAGTAAAAACCCATAAAATAAAGTATGAAACGGGAGGTAAGTAAAAAATGTATTTGGGTAATTTTTCATATCGGCTAGTATTCTAGTGATATAAACATAACTTTCCTTTATTTCTCTGTGTTCGTTTCCCAAGTCATAGTTGTCAATTTAATTACTTACAAAATACAGTATGGCTCGTATACAATTGCATGCACTTTTCAAATGATTTGACATTACGTTTTCGTTCTAGTCGCATTATTCGCGAAATTAAGCAATTTCATTGCATTCGTTCTTCATTTGTGAAGTATAAAATACTATTCACATTAACAATGAAATAATTAAATATGCTCTTTAAAATTTGCTTTGTTACAAAAAGGCTTATCAGTGTTTTACTGATTTTTGTATACATCTTCAACATATTTTATTTTCTCACATATTACTTACGTAGTTTAGGCAAAATATTGTAATACTCCTGAGTAAAGCGTGGGTTGTTAATATTTAAAAAAATGGTAAATGTTGCTTCAATATTAAATAAATAATATATTGTCTTATATTATGTAAGTAATCCTATAATAAGTTGTGAAGTCAGATTCGACGTCTTGTGGGTACTTGATACCGAAAAATTGGTTACCGAAAAACGTCTGAGCGTCTGTTAACCACGAATCGTAGAGAGGATGGATTTTAGATCCCCATGGATTCGAAACGGATATTTTGATTTTAGGTCTACTCAATATGAAATCCCAAACACATTGGCACATTTTCTCAAAAAATTATCCAATTTTTCTTTAGCCCCCTCGGATGGAGCAAAATACGCTTACATATATTCAACATTGTACATATTGAATTTTCGTTGAATTATCTGAAGTTGTGAAAATTTCAGAAATACAAATTATTCAAGTTAAGTATTTAAAATAAAATTTGTTCTTCATAGACATAACTTTACATAAGAGCATGTACCACTTTTTTCTAGTAGTTTGAGTAGTTTTCGCCTGATTTTGCGTTCAAAGCAATTTAAAAGAAGCTATTCTTCAAAGCATCCCCTAAAGTTTTGTCGCAAGGCGACATGCAGCGGACTGACAGCGATTCCTCTGGTAAGCACCCCGCACTGTAGTCTACATAAAGCAACTCCTGCGGCGTCTGCACCACGTCACGCCGACCCTCTCACCAAGGTCCATGCTACCTCGCACGTGGAAGTATAACATCGATAAATATGACTAATCTCACCACTGCCTGTGATTTGAGCTCTTCTCTCCTACCACGAATTAGTATTGACTTTCCCTCTCACCAAATAGCTCGTGACATTTCTGATTTTTTTCTCGAGTATTGAAAAGTACTCTTATAAACATGGCACAAGAATCACATTCGATAAATTCTCTGTACTTTTCAAAATTGCAAAAAGTAGACCTAGTAAAGTTACATTGGTGAGAAAAATGTTTTTCTTTAATGAAATCTGTTCTAAAAATTGTATCATGAAATAAAACCAAGCACAATATTTTCGAAAAGAAATAGTTTTTGGGTAATGTTTGCTTAAAATAAAGATAATTTATACTTTTTCTTTAATTTTTATAATAAAACTTACTGAAAATAGCTACAATTTTTTCTTCATCTCTTCCTTCGGATTAAGCCTAAATAATGGCGTCGATATCAGTTTTGATGAATTCTTTGGAATTCCGAAAATCGCAAACGCTAAAATAATTTTGGAAACTATGTGATCTTGAATCACCACTAGCTTTCATTATCTTCCTTTTACAGTTATTTGTTGTGATCCGAAGTAAGTGCTATAAGATTCAAATGAATTTCGAATGAATTACAGAGATTTGTTTTAAGGTTAATATTGATGAGCTTCTGCCTTTTACCACCTCAGATTCCGAACTGATTTTACCCGTAGACAATAATGACCCGTTTTTCCAATAGCGCCTGAAGAGAAAATACATTAGCATGCAGTGACTTAGACGTACTGGTGTACAATTCGAAGCTTATATTTGTTAGTCTGCCTATATTTAATGCCCGATTTGCCTATTGCACAATTTTCCTGATAGTTTCCCTGTCCCTTAGTGTCAGGAGACTACCTGACGATAACAGAGTTTCCCAACACTAGGTAGAGACAAGCACTTTCCTCACGTAACTTGGATGTCTTTCCCTCGTAATAGGCAAACTGTATCGAAAAGTTTTAACTGTGCGTTGTTCAAAGCACCATCTCGGAACTGATCCCGAATGCCCCTGAAAGGCGCCGCGTGCGGCGGAAAATCCGCCCGGGGGGGGGGGGGGGGGCTCGTGCGAAACAGGCGATGGCAGCGCCGCGGCGGCGCCGCGGTGCCAAACGAAGGTACAAACGAGAATGCGAGAATTCGCGCAGAGCGCGGTTGGTAATCGCGAGTTAGTGTACAAGTGCGACTTGGGAGACAAGCCACGAAACAGGCCACTGGTGTTGCCGGGTGAAGGCGGCGGCTGCTTCGGGATAAAGTAGTTTCTGCCGGGAGGAAGCGAGCGATGGAGGGGCGGGGGGCGGCGGGGCGGGGGGCGGGGGCGGGGGCGGGGGGGGGGCGGCCGGGGGCGGGCGCGGGGGCGGAAACGCGGCGGGGCGGCGCTCCGCGATAGAAGCGCCCCATCTCCTGTGCGGGAGGGCTCGAGGGAGGGGAACTCGAAGAGCGGAATGGCTGGGGGCGATTACCTTGGCAAAGGGAAGAAACATCCAGAATACTCCTGAAAGTGGGACACGCTGTAGATGTATTGTAAAAACAGAATATCTCGAAGACGAAATTAAAAAATACTGCGTGCTAAGTCAATGAGAGAAGTAAAACGAGGAGAATGAAGGAAATTGGAACTAATGTTGATCTCCGGGCGGCACTAAGCTGGAGAAATATTCTAAAGAATATGATTAAGTTTAATTTATATCAAATTTTATATAACCTTGACACTACAGAAATGATATTTTCTTTACTCTTCTTATTGTGAGGTTTCTACGAAATAAATAAAAAAATTAGTAAATTAGTAAAAAGCTGAATTATACTACCCACGAAACGGTACAAATAGAAAGACGAGTAAAATAAAATACGCGTTTCACAGTAAAACGGTTACGAAATCAATGCGAATTGGATTGAGTAGAAAGAAAAATATCTCATCGAAACTGAAATAACGATATAATATATTACACGTATCTTAGTACGATATAATATATACTATATTTGTAAGAAATATTCAATAATATTTTTTACTGTTCACAAGATACCCTGAATTATTAGAACTATTTACATGTATTACTACTTTTATATAATTTGCCTATTACCACCAATTTTTACTTATTTCGTCACAGTTTAATATATCGTCGTTTAATATATTTATACCTCAAAACGAAAGATTTCATATGCGACTGTGCAACGTGTATTACTGGAATCATCCGTCTTAGAAAGCAATGTAATCCTTCTGTGCTTCTATGATCACTGAACCATTGCCATTTATTGTCAAAATCAAGGATGGGCGGATGTTTGAGAAGCTGCAGTAATTACAATCACGAACTTGCTCATGTTTCATATATTTTGTGTAACAAGACCGAGAACTAACCAATATATTTTTACAGATCATTGATCTATGATTTGGATTTGGAGGGAGGTGGATCAATCACTTCTACACTATTCTTCTTCTCCACTGAACACCTTTGGCTCCTCGCTAAGAACAATGTATATTCTACGAAAGTATTCTATCAATCGGAGAAATCTCTTACATGTTAAAGACTAATGTACTTTAATTACTTCTGTGGAGGCAGAATCGTCATTCAGGTGTCTCCGAATCCACGTGAAGGCGGAATCCCATTGATCCATAACCCATTGACCGGCGACGTTCTCTCCTCCCAAATTGCTGGTTGAAAGAGCAAATTTAAATTACATTTTTATTTTACGTATTTTCTATTTTTTTCATACATGTTTTGGAAATATGAAAGATATATATGTATATATGTGTATGTATACATAATGTTTATTTCAGTAAATTTTGTTCCCTAGTAATGAATGGGATGGGAGATCGATTAGGAAGTATAAACAAATCGAAGCATCGTCATATAATTAGCATTTCCAAATTTATGCTTTTCATCTGTGTAAATATACAAAAGACGATTGCGTCCAATGTCAATTTTAAACAATTTGATATAACTAAAACTTTAATATAGCATTAATTTGTCAAAAAATTGCAAAAATCATCATCGTTTTGATGAATTACATTCATGTCATTACAATGAACTATTAACCACTTGACAACTATTCCACAATCACTTCCACAACGTGATATTTTTTTAAATTCATTATCGATAACGTGTTGTATGAATGAAGTGTAAAGACGTAACAGTATGAAGATTCTAATTCCAATTCTGTTTCAATAAAATGCCATCACGCAGTCTGCGCGTGACAATCCCCGCCTCTGACCTGAACGCGGCCGAGGGGTGGCAAGCGGAGCGGCGCAGCGCCGGCGGCGCGCGGGTGGCGAGGACGCGATGGAGTGCGGCCTGGCGCGGAGGGGCGTGGCGGCACCCGGCCGGCCGGTACGTGATGGTGCGCGACGCCGAGGGGGCGCTGACGAAGGGGCGGCGCGTGGAGCAGCCGGGGGCGTACGCCTCGGAACGAGCCGGACACTCGCCGGGCGTGTGGACGGAACCGTTCGTCGACCGGCATAACCCCTGTCTCGGTCACCGGCGCCAAACTCTACATTGTGAGCTTATTGAAGCAAATTTCACTAATGCTAATTCGTTCCTGTTTCGAGAATATGGCTTCTTATTAATACTTAGTGCATTAAGCTTCTATTTGCTCGCTCTCTCTCTTCTCTCGCCCTCCTCTCTCTCTCTCGCCCTCTCTCTCTCTCTCGCCCTCTCTCTCTTCTCTCTCGCCCTCTCTCTCTCTCTCGGCCCTCCTCTCTCCTTCTCGCCCTCTCTCTCTCTCGCCTCTCTCTCTCTCGGCCTCTCTCTTCTCGCGCCTCTCTCTCGCTCGCCCTCTCTCTCTCTCGCCCTCTCTATGTTCTCTTGCGCCCTCTCTCTCTCTCGCCCTCTCTCTCTCGCCCTCTCTCTCTCGCCCTCTCTCTCTCGCCCTCTCTCTCTCGCCCTCTCCCTCTCTCGCCCTCTCCCTCTCTCGCCCTCTCTCTCTCGCCCTCACTCTGTCTCTTTCCCTGTACAACATTATGATCTCCCCCTTTAGACCCAAAACGCCAAACTATTTTGTTCTGCGTTAGTACTGTCTGGCATTTCATTTTGCTAGTAGATTTGTATAAGAATTGCGTATATGCGGAGTAATATACGTAGTCCAGGGAAAGTAACGTAATGCTGCAGCAAAAACGGCGAACACAAAAACTTGTGGGGCTCAGATACAGAAAAAGTAGATAAATCCTGTTCTAAATTGTAGTAAATTACAGCGAACACGATATGTACTCAGATTTCAGAAATTGAGGGTACTTGATAGAGAAAAAGTGATCTTTATCAAAACGTCCGTCGCTCCTACTGCCCGTCAGTCCATCCGTCTGTCGTCTGTGAACAACACTAGCTTCTAAACTACGCATACTAATTTGAAGAAACTGAATAAACCGCTGTCGATCTGGCCTCACTTGAATCTCTGTGATTTTGAAAATTATTCATTAATTTTCGTGAGTTTTTACATAAAGATATGTGACATTTTAAAGTTTTCTCAAGAATGGCTTCAATGTTTTTTCTTTAAATTTCTGATAATAATATAGTAAAATACACTTATAAAGGTGGCATAGATCCCATTTCTACTGTTAACTCCAAATTTTCGAAATTTCCAAAGTTTTAATTTAGTTAGTAATTTTAGTTGTGTCAATGCAATATTGATTAAAATATGTGGAAAATGAAAAAATATCAAAAACAAAAAATTCTCAAAATGGCCCCAATTTGTTTCTTGAAAATTTTGTTGCAGGTAGTGCTAAATGAACTGAATAAAATAATATAAACGCCATTTTTTCTTTTAATTTTTCCGAAAATTACACAATTGTATATTCTGACCTCTCTCTAGTCTTAAATATTTACGTTAACGGCGATGTTGATGCATTATTGCATAGATGAGCGAGTACATGTGCTTACAATGATCTCATAAAGTTCCTCAAAACCTTAGAAGAGTTCTGTGTAAATGAGCTCAAAATTCCGCATAGTGAACACGGAACACATTCCGCTAAATGCACTCTTTTGAGATGAGTCATTTTCAGATGAGTTACAAAAGTCATTTTGCTGTATTCTTTTGCTGTTTTTATACGCAAAACTAATTTTCTTTAAATATATCTCATGCCATTAAAAAGCATATTTTCATCCATTTGTATACATTATTGTATTTGGGAGAAGATGCGCTTCAAACGACTTCTAGTAAAAATTTTCCAAAACTCACAAATTTTCTATGAAAAAGACCTTCAAATATAGCATTTCAGTAACGCTTAAACGACATTTTTTTAAAATGGCTCCAAATTATTCATCAAACATTTCTATATAGTAGGACGAGGTTTTATTCTTCTAGAATATTCTTGAAGTAATTTACCGGTTCTACCATTAGAACACCGAAATCTTTGAAGAGTTAAAAAAATGTACTTTGCGCGATAATAGAAGACAGCTGGAAAGATGATGGGGCAAGATCGAAAATCTAGCACAGACCAACGAAATTAGAAAACAAACTAGTGCGAGAAAGTTCTAGCCATTCTGTAGCACCACTATTTCTTTGAAAACATTGTTTGTGAGCAATAGCTAAGGTGTCTCAGCAATTTGACAAATATTTGCACACTTCGCAATTACCGTCATTAACACTGCCACCACTTCTGCTACCCGAGTTCCCACTGGCCGCTTTTCCAGGTTCTTCTAGCTTCACTTCGTTCCTGGCGCGTTTTCTAAAGTTGCCCTTCCAAAGTCAACGACCATCGTCGATGCTGCCGTAACTGACGCACCCGCCGCCGTGCTCCAATCCTCCTCGAGGAGAAGAAGAGTTTCGTGTTCAGTAAGCGCTGCGCACTTTGTGGGGGAGCTGACGCGTACAAAGTGGCGGAATACAAAACGTGTGTGCGAACGTGGGCGGCAGTCAAGCAGCTGAGAGAAATGCAGTTTGCGGGAACAAACCGGGGGGTAAGCACCGGCTATTAGGGAGCGGCGCTGGGGAAGCGAGGTGTGAGATATGAGATGTAAATCACGATGAGAGTTGCTCAGAAGTATGCCAAGCGTGGTGTTCACGGAATTGTTGCAAAGAGCAACAAGCGGGAAATTATGCGAGGAAGAGAAAGAGAACGAGAGGCAATGTTGTTCGCAGACTGCAGAGTGCAATGTGCTCTCCCACAGCGTGGATGCTCTGATGGAACTACGAATCCTAAAATTCGTATATGATGAGGCGTGTCTGTATTTTCGTGCGAGGAATGTAGAGTGATCCAAAAACATGCCTGAGATGTTTTATACGACAATAGACCTCTTTGGAATGCGTCCGTTCCTTAAGGCTACACTAAAACTGTTTACTAATCTCAGATCCTGAGCTAAAAAACAGTGGTTGAACCGTAACAATCGACGTTTTCAAAACGGTGTGTAGATTCGTTTCGTGACGTCAGCAAAGCTTCTTCGTTCTTAGAGAGGAGCAACTTCGTCATGTTTCGTTGGAAGTGAAGTCGCTCCGTGAGTGCGCGAGAATGAGTTTTTCAAGACATTCTGTTGTGATTGTCTGATAGCTATTTCAAGTCCGAAAGAATTTATTATTTTGGCTTTTTGTGAGTGTTTGATGTACGTACTAACTACATCACAATACAATGCAAATATAAAGTATATACGAGAACACCTATGTTAAAGAAAGTGTTCTAAAAAATCTAATTCATTGCGTTCTGATCTGCAAATCTCCCTTGCGGGAAGGGAATGCCTTAGCAAATTCATTCCGCGCAGTAGTCGTGGCATCAAGTGAGAAAAATAGAAACCAGGAGACAACTACCTGCGGATGCATACTGGAGAATCTACGCAAGCACTCATTCTGAACAAGAAATTTTGAAGAGAAGAAAGAAATGATAGAAACTGGAAAGCCAGCGCCTGACTTAGGGAATGCGAAAACAGTTACCAATACATGCGTTCGCCATTTTAATGCTGAACAATACAATAAAATAAAATGGTTGTGCAGATACAGAAGCCGATCGAAACTTTATTGGTGGCCCTGCACAATGTTTTCAAATAAATTAGTGTTTGGGTATCTGCTGAATTTGATGACATGAACAATCTTTTGAAAGCAGCAAGTCGACATCAGCTATCACAGTCTCATATTCGAGCTCAAATATCACTCACCTCGGTCGCTACACCCAGAGTTGATTTTCAGCTTCATCAACAGCGTTACATCGACGTAATTAAACATAACGAAATGGTCAAGCAAAACAGAACGGTGGCGAAACGCTTGGTGGATGGGTTTTTTTATCTCTCTAGTCAGGGAAATAAAATGCAGTTCCCAGAGGAAGCTTTTCGTTTATTAAAAGACAGCTATGGGCAATATTTTGACTTAGTTCTTTTCAGAAGTTAACTCATTCTGGCATTTAAAGTATATGCGCTTACTATTTTTCATTTTATGAAAGAAAAATATGCTTTAATGCACTGATGGATTTTATAATTTTATATTAATAATTTTAAACAACAAAGTACTCGTTAAATAAGGTTAAGAAGATAAGACAATCTTTTAAAAGCAGCAAGTCGACATCAGCAATCACAGTTTCATATTACTGAATTATATTTGTTTATGACGTTAGAAGGCATTTAGACGAGGAAATTTTCCCTGGAGTCCGTCTTCCAGGCGACCATTTACGTTCGTATGCAAGACGCAATTTCTCCCAGGTCAATATTCACATTTTGTGAAAATTAGTATAATCTTAAACTGTTTTTCGTTTTTTTATACCTTGGAATTCCAAAGTGCCCAACAAAGTTGTCACCGCACGCCACTGCATGAAAAAACAGGAAATGTATGAAAAAGAGTAGACGGACCTTTTACAACAATGATGTAACTCTATCAAGATTCCAATTCCAGTTCTAATTCAACAACACTCAATCTGGGAATGACATTGTGCCCCTCTGACCTCAACGCGGTGGTGCTCGTCACTTCAAAGTGCGAGTCGTGAAGGGGCATGTAGGGACTTTGGGAAGATCTCCGAGGATTGGCAAGCGGAAGAACAAAATGCAGAGCCAAAGGTTGAGATACCCCACGGACACCAAGCATCCTTATACTCAGTTTAAAAGAGAAGTCATATAAACTTCACAAGCTGGCAGGAAAGGGTGACATTGTCATCTAAAGGCGAGCTTCGTTACGACTTAAATGTTTGGTATTGAAGCTCCCGATTGGATGTCAGTGGCACCCGCAGTTTTCAGCTCGTGACCTTGACTGAAAGGACGACGTGTTCCAATCGATGTATAACTCGTGGAGCGAGGTGAAGACGCTTTGCCGAGGGGCATGTGATTCCGTGAGAGCTTGTTGGCCCCGGAGCGAGAAGCAGGTGAGGGCGACGGGGGGGGGCGGAAGGCAGGGGGCGGAGGCCGCCCGCACCGCCCGGCTGGCAGCGAGGCAACCGGGCGGGCGGGCGGGCGGCGCGCGTCTCGCCTGGGCCCTCCGCGTTTCATTAACCCAGAGACGGCGCGGGACCCTTATACGCGCGCGCTCAACTCCCCTCCACAACTTGCCATAACGAGATCGCAGACACACTTTCGCACACGAGCGCCCTCCCGCACCACGACCGCCCCCGACACCGTTGCCACCAAAACGCCAATAGAGTCAACCCGGCGAAAACAACGCCGTCCCAACATTATCATTCCTCCAGTCCGATTACTGGTTTTATGACTAACCCTCTCACCGAGGGCGACAGATAAAATTAAATCGCATTTGCCGGACAACCGATCGCCACAGAAACATTTATAGCTTCAACCAGAGTGAGAGACACCCCGACTGCTGCAATCACCACACTACTACCTATATCCATCACCGCCGTTCCCACCCATATTGGCCGCATCTACTCTTCGCACGATCGTCAACTTGGTGTTCCATTTTGTCTCGTACTTCTTCCGTCCAACGCCGAGACAACCGCATTCCCATGCGCTGGTGAGTTGCTCACCACTTCCGAATCATTGTCTGTATAGTCGCAATAGCAATCACACTCAACATTTCCACCAGAACCACCATCACTGCTCATGCCATTCTCAAAAATCCTCTAACGTTGCGTCCATCATCGTCGTAAACAAACCCTCCATCACACACCATAGCGTTCCTTCTTCCTCTGTTCCCATCAGAGACACAGTCAACTCCATCTACGTTCATTGGCTCCAGGTTTTTCTACGTTCTTCACAGACTCCGTCATTATCGTCGTGACTGCCACCGCCCTCTCTCCTGCCATCCTCATTGCCACCGCTAAATCTACCGATATCGTCGTCACCAGCACCATAACCATCACCCCACCACCACCATCACCACCACCACCGTGACTGCAGTCGCCGCCATCACACGATGCGTCCACTGAAATCACCGCTTCACGGAAGGCAACCACCTCTACCACCATTGCTCCACCCCCCGCGACCACCGAGGTCACCGCTGCAGCAAAGGCAGCTCCCCCCCTTTCTCCCCCGCCGCCATCACCGCCAGCGCCTCCGCGGCGCAGCCCCCCGCCGGGACCCCGAGGCACATCACCTCGGCGGCGCTAACGCGCTCAACTTGCGGCGCCAGGCAAACGACGGGGGCGGGGCGGGGCGGGGCGGGGCGGGGCCGCGTTACGGGGCGCCGAGGGGCGGCCGAGCGGCGTATGGCTTTGTTCCAAAGTCGCGACACGGGAGCTGAGTCACCCAGGATTAGGAGGCAGATCCGTGCTTCACATCACTCACTCATTCCCCAAATCAGGAAGCTCACGTATTTAACAAACGAATAAAGAAAACATAAAGAGAAATGAAAAACAATTAGACAAAACAATGCGCCAAAATGTAAACAAAAATCACAAATATTTTTTCAAAAAGGTTTAGATCTCTTAATATATTTGTATAAATTTGCGCAAACGGTTTTAAAATCCAGATATGTTTCAAATTCATTTAACTGAAGAAAATGACTGCTTAAATTCATATTACTTTTATAGCCAGAAGTTTTTTTAGGAGAGCTCATCATCAAAAAGATAAGGTTTTATTATATAAAATAATTATACATCCTCTTCATTGACTACATCTTCCATAACATTTTAGGGAAAAACAGCATATTTCTCTTTCTTATTTTTCTTCCTCAACCCGTGATTTTCACGAGCAACAGTTTACGACTCCACTAAAAGAACCAGGGACGTGAGCGCAAGAACAAGGCTTTATCTGTATTTCACAGATATAGGGTTAGCAAGGGGAAGCGGCACAGAAAGTCACAGAAAGCACTGCTGAGGGTGCAGATGGACAATGAGAGCAGGGCATACGCCACCTAATCCCATCTAAAATTGAGGCATCCTTTACAAGAAACAAACTAGTCTCATTTTCAGATTGTTCAGGAGGCATAAAAACGTCAAACCTTGGCAATGCGTAGTTATAAATTAATGCGTTTTGGTGTTCACGAGTAGATGCAGTATGTGCTTGGGAATAATGTTTAGTCAAAATATAGTAATATGGCTTTTGGTTGACAAATAGACAAGAAAATATTCTAGACGTGCTCGGTGTTTGCACAATTAATATCTTTATTTTTGGACAAAAAAGTTTATTGTTAATAAAATAATAACAAAAAA
Source organism: Gryllus bimaculatus (assembly GCA_017312745.1). Classification (NCBI taxonomy): domain Eukaryota; kingdom Metazoa; phylum Arthropoda; class Insecta; order Orthoptera; family Gryllidae; genus Gryllus; species Gryllus bimaculatus. The sequence goes on along the minus strand of BOPP01000014.1, from coordinate 4,349,654 downwards.
TCATCAGAGAAATATGACATACTGAAATAAATACAAAAACTCTGCTAATTTACGTCAATTCGTTTGTGGACAATACAGTTCAAGATGAGCATTTTTTTAAAGTGTGGTAACTTATGGTATTTATAACTCACATGTGAATATATTAGTTTTATTATTTTTTGGCTCAGAATTTCTTTTCTTGAATTACGTGAGAACATGCGAGAGTTCTCGCATGGGTACGCGAGTAGAGAAATTATTCCAACATGCAGAATTTTAATTTACTCGATGTGCATGAAAGAGGACGTAGTATATTTTCATTATTTATTATGTCTACAATTTGTAAGGTTATTTTGTACTCATTTAAACAGTTTTACCCATAATGATCAGCATACTAGTAAAAATGTGATCAAGTATGTAATCTTGTTTACAATATTTTACTGAAACTTCTTACATCGCCTCTAAAACTCCGTGTTGCCAGCCAACGACAAACATCTCTTTCGACAAAACTGCCGGCCATTTCATCACTCGGCGTCGATTCGGCTTCTTCCAATATCGCTCGACCCCCCCCCCTCCCTGCCGCGCCGTCGGCGTTCCGCAGGGCTCTACCCGGCGCGCCTCAGCAGGCGCCCGGCACTGCCGCCGCACTTGCCGGCGGTTCCGCCCAATCTACGCCGGTGAATGGACGCCCGCAGGCGCGCGGTCGAAGGGGCGCGGCGGTGAGCGCGGCGCCTGGGCCTGGCGAGACGAGGCGAGGCGAGGCGAGCGCGGAGGGGCAACGCGGAGGGGACTGGATGAGAAAGCGAGACCTGCCCATGCAGTGATGTCGGAAGGATTGGTGACAGCGCCTCGGAGCAGCCGGTAGAAATGCTGGCGGTGGGTCGATGGTACAGGTGGCGATGGTAGTTGTTGCTGGTGGAAATCAAGGCAACAATGTGCGTTGAAGAGAATAGTGATGATATTTGTGATTGTGTCAATGATGATGTGGGTGATACTGGGGAAATGGAATTGTGATTGCGCGAACGGTAATACTGTTGTTGCAAGGGTGACCGGGAGGGTGTGACGGTCATTATAGTAGTAATGGCGATGGAGACTGCGCTAGGGTGATGGTGGTAGCGGTAGAGGCAGTGAGGAGAACATTGAAAGCCTCCGCGTCGCAGATCCCTGTACAGCGGAGTCTGGTGGTGGCGAGGGCAGCGCCGGGACCACGGTGGCGCTGTGGCCGCCATCCAAGACGCTGAATAGCAGCCTCGCTATTCATTGCAGCGCTCCACTCCGCTCTCCTCTGCATTGCCGAGCACCTCACTACTACTGTCTCGCTTTACACCTCATGCAGAACGCACCCCACACTTTGAGCCCTTTGCCAGCGCGCTCTCCACTCATGATTTAGCTTAATTGTATTACACTGCTCATTTACCGACATTCTGTTTCTATTATTTTCTCTTTGACTCCTCGAGCGTGCTCTTTCCTTATTCTTAATGTTGTTAGCTCACTATTTCACTTTCATTGCTTCCACAAGCCGCAGTTCTTTTAGTCGGACTTTAACTATTCATATTTTACGTACTACGTTTCTACAGCTGGCTTCTCTTTAATAGATTAATAATAATGCTCTTTCCACCTTTCTCACAGTGTACATTTTCTTCAGAATATCAACAGCACGTGCTTTCCACACCCGCACCACCAATTCCACACTATTTGATGGTTCTCATATCTTGACTTTTATTCCATATTCTCGCAAATATTCATGTTTTTTTCATCAAAACTTCATTACAGTGCATCTAAACTTTTCTATTCAACAATGGAAGATATAATTTGTCGAAAAAAAGAGTAACAAGCCTTGTTGAAGTCGGTATGGCTTAAATTAAGGAAATAATAATGCCCTCATTTAATCATGTATACTAATTAAATCCTTCCAGTTACATCTCGGGCTCCTACATTAATTTTCGTATCGTATAATGCAATACATATGTTGACTATTCTACGTCCGATGTTGTATGAGATGCTTTCAACGCTACTATAGTTATTAGCGCGCATTTCGATAATCGGCTTTATTCGTTTCGTCGTATCTCGCCCGTGCGTTTCTATTTCTCCCCGAGCAACCGCCGGCTTATCCCGCCCGCGAGCTCTGAGGACCTACGAGCAGCAACACGCGCCGCCGCGAGGTCGCGGTTTCCTCCTTTGCGGTAGCGCCTCGCTTCCACCCCGCGCCCGCGCCCCGCATCTCGTCTGGCGCCGTCTGCTCCTCCGCTCGTCTGCTTCTTCGTCTGTCCCCCTCCGTGCACGTTCCCAGACTTCCCTTACGCTATTTTCCCTTCGCTCTGCTATTCAGTCCCACCGCCCCACCATCCCTCCGTTCATTCGTCCCTCGGCCCTTCCGCCCAATCGCCCCCTGTCCCTCGACCCACAGTTCGCAGGGCCTCGCTCGATCTGTCCTTCCCCATCGATTTCGCCCGCCCGCCACTCCGTCCACCCAGCCATCCCTTCGCCCTTCCCCCGTCCCGGCCCCTCCTGTCCCCCGCCCTTCCGTCCGCCGCCCGCCCCTCCGTCCGCTCGCCCCTCCGTCCGCCCGCCCCCTCGTCCGCCCGCCCCTGCCGTCCGCCCGCCCGTCCGGTCCGCCCAGTCCCTCCGATCGCGCCCCGCCCCTCCGTCGCCCCGCCCCTCCGTACGCCCTGCCCCTCCTCCGCCCGCCCCTCCGTCCGCCCGCCCCTCCGTCCGCCCGCCCCTCTCGTCCGCCCGCCCCTCCGTCCGCCCGACCCCTCCGTCCGCCGCGCCCCTCCGTCCGCCCGCTCCCCTCCGTCCGCCCGCCCCCTCCGTCCGCCCGGCCCTCCGTCCGCCCGCCCCTCCGTTCCGCCCGCCCCTCCTCCGCCGCCCCTCCGGCCGCCACGCCCCGCCGTCCGTCCCGCCCCTCGTCCGCCCGCCCTTCCGTCCGGCCCGCCCCTCCGTCCGCCCGCCCCTCCGTCGCCCGCCCCTCCGTCCGGCCCGCCCCTCCGTCGCCCGCCCCTCCAGTCTTCGCCGCCCTTTCCGTCGCCCCCCCCGTCCACCCAAAAAATTTTTCCCAAAACTCCGCGCATCGCCTCCCCACTCCACACCTCTTGCTTTTCCTCTCGTGTCTTCTATTTTCGCTCAGCATCCGTCACCATCACCACCGTCTCTAATCCTGTGCGTTACTTCATTGCATTGACCGAATTTCTACACAAGCTTCCACGGGTGCGCACACGCAACCGCCTGCATAAACTTGTGCACGCCTACGCGTGCAAGCCCAGGAACCACCCGAGGTATTGGAGCGTCTTGCAGCCGTAGCACGAAATACAGAGCCCGCGAGATTAAAATATGTTCCTTCGTCGGCTTTCGAGGGAGCATCGTTAAACTTCTCCACAAAACTTGGCTGTAAAGATGCTTACACGATGTTCAATGCGTCCTGGAGAAGCCTTTCATTACTGCGCGCTTGAAATATGTCGACAGGTATCGTCCGATCTCATCCTCACGCTGCAGGAAGCTCTTAGTATGTAGTTTATGCCCTCGTTTCCCTCTGCCTTTTGTATTGCCTTATTGAATACGTGACATTGAGGTAACCTTGCAAGTTTAGCCTTATATTCCTTTTGAAAGAATACAGGGTGTAATTACAATATAAAGCATTGAAACTATATAGCAAACCTCTGAAAGTGACATTGTGGACAAAAATATTATAATACATAATAATTGCAACGTTTTTACCTTAATTGTGAAAAAATGAAGAAAAAAGCAACGCGGTCAAAAAATACGACGTAAACACGAATACACGAAGAGTACAATACACGATACATGAAAAGCAGGCACAATTTCTTTAGGCTTAATCATGAACTTTAGATGGCGACCGCAAAATGAATTTTGCTACAAATACTTATACAGGCAAAAATATGTATTAAAACATACTTTTCTGCAAGTACCGTTGGCGTTTCATGCAAAAGGTCTCTTTGATTTACATTCTCCTTCCCAATTCAATAATTCCTCCCGGGCGGCGGTGTTGCCTGTCGTTATTCGGTTACATATTTTCTTAACCCGTTAACCGAATTCAATTACCGCACCTTGGCGACTGTGTCTTGCATTCCCCACCGGTTTTCATTTGCCTTGCTCGCGGCGAGGAGGGAGGGAGGGGGGACGCAGAGGCGCGGGACGGGGCGCGCGATATCCCACGCGGCCCGGGGAGCATTTTGTTTCTGTATTTTATCGCATCTCTCGCTCAGTCAGAGCGCGGCGCCCACTCGGCAGCCATATGTTAGCGCGGGCGGCGCCATTGTTTCGAAGGGATTTATCCCTCCGCGTTTCCTTCCCGCATCCGGCGTCGCCCCGCGTGTAACTCGTCGAACAAAGGTCGTCGGCTCCGGCCGCCGCCGCCGCCGGCGCTGGTTTATGGGCGGCGGCGCTGGGTGCCCCGCCGGCCGCGCAGTGGGCCACGCCCCCTGACTCGATGCGTCGTTGACGGCGCTCCGCCATTTTAGCGTTATTACTTCTTCGCTGAGGCGTCCTTTCGATTGGCTTGCGTGTTATTATTTATTTCGAGCGCAGATGTCACGCCGTGGCGCTATCGCCAGTCGATGCGTCTTTGTTGGAGATTTTCCTTTCTTTCCTGTCTCGAATTCGAACGTTACAGCATGTTGTAACGGTTTTTTTGTCAGACAATTTTGTATTCTAGATACCTTATATCGAAAACATGGATATTTTCCCTCATATATGCAGTAAACTACTTTTTCTAACACAATTATGTAGTTAGAACCCCCGTGCTGTGGTTCTTGATATCGAAAAAATTGTTTTACGGCAAAACACCTCTCCCTCTTTCTGTCAAAGGCATGACTAAAAAAACGGGGCGGGGTAGGGCGGGGAGAGGAAAGGTTAGGTGGGGCAGGGTATGGCGGGGCAGAAGAATCACATCCGGGAAGGGTTTGGATATAAAAATCCTTTCATAGTACACTATATATGTGCTAATTATGCAAAGGATATCCAAGGAGGAAACAACGAAACTTCGAAAATAAGCTCTCAAGCCAATATGAGCTCATCGAGATTTCAAATGGCCGGGCCGCAATAAGCACTCGAAAGTTGGTTTGAAAAAAATCTTTCTATGGCAAAATATACATTTGAGAAGCATGTACACACTCCAAAAACGTGTACGTAAATTGTTTGTTATTTGCTAAAAATGAATACAAATACATTTGTCTACGCACAAGAATGAACAGAAATAAAAAAAGCAACTGGAAAAATATTATTCCATGTCGTCTTCTACCAATTCTCCAAGAACTAGTGAAATGAGAGAAATTTGCAATTTCTGAAACAATACGATCACGATTTACTTGGAACACAGAGTGAAACATATTTCTAAAATGTAATTGAAAAGTTTTAAATTGACCAACATCTAAACATGTGTTAGAAATAACTACAGCAAGAAATCCGATTATCCACTTTATCTTAATAACGTAATGCATCACCTTTATTTAAAATCACCAATATTGTTTTTATAAAAGGACATATTAATAATCCATTGCTGGACGTTGCGTTTATATACACTCACTAATCTTTGCATTAATAAACAGTCTTCGAACTTAAAAAGCTCCTTATCTTCGCCTCGCTTATTATAAGCTCACGCGCTTACTCGCGCTAATTGTCGAAACGCCCACTGCCTTCGATACATTGCTGCAATTTGCATTGCAAAACGTACAAATAACGTAATAGACAAATGATTCCAGATAAGAGTTAGATTTTATTAATTTTAAGAATTATAAAAAATACAGTGGGTACACCATAAAATCGGTTTATGATAGGAAGCTCTAAGACATTAGTGGCCAACTACCTTTCATTTCAAGAAAAACTCACGAAATTGATTGAGTATAAAGCTCGTATAGCTTTCTAAACGAAAACCTTTGATGTACAAAATATGTAAATCATTTAATTTCAGTACCAAACAGAGAAAGTCTCGTTCATTTGATTTCATATTAATTACAGATTATGGGAATTATTGAGCAACATGATTGAACTGTTTTAACAGCCATTTCTTATCATTACGATTTGAGAAATCAACTCGTTCAATGTTGATATTAATTTGATCGACATTCCTCATTATAAGAACTCGATGGTAATTTCATAAATGTTTCACAAATCATCAAGCATTAAATCATTACGGTCATTCGGCCAATTTCTTTTTTGGAAAGGCATGTTGAATCACGATTTTTAAGTTCAACCAAGGTGAACGAGGAACTTGTGCCAAAAAACGCGTTTTTAGTGTATTAAAAAATAATAAAACAGATTTTGCATTTCTGAATAGATACAATTTCTAATTTGTGTAATGGGTTTGTTTACACCTTATTTTTGTTACGTACAAATCTGTTAGTACATATATTTCGAACAAATGCTCAAAAACTGTGTATACTCGAAATTGTACATCTATGAATTTTCAACATATGATGAAATTGATAAAGAATGTTTTTTTCCAATTATGAACGATAATTCACGTTTATACGGAAGGTTATCAAATAGGTAGCACAGCATATGTATTGTTACATTTAGTTACAAAGCTTATCTCAGTATAGCAGTCTAGTAATAAAAACCCTGACACGGAAGTCTATTACGATTTTATAGCTACTGTTAACTTTAAATCTACCGAGATTGTAATGCTGATACATGAAATAAATCCACGATACAACCGTGTGTGCAAAAATTACGAGTGTAATTCTGTTTTCTCTAATGTTCATAGTTTGAAAAATATGTTCTTCATAATATCGAAGCGAGTGTAATGCACACATAACTGTTCTCTACAATTTACTAAATAAGCGATAATAGTACTTTACTGAGAAGAAAAAAGTTCAGTAACTGAATTTGACAAACAAATAATGAAAAAAAAAATTATTGACTTGGGCTTTGGATGTTGAATGGTTCCATGTTTCTGGCTTGTGTGCCAGAAGAAAAATAAACAGGTATATTTCCTTACCTATTTTTGACTTCATTTTCAGAAAATTAGTATCCTAATCCCCCGCCCCCCCGTAGGGTATTCCAGATAAATTTCGTTTACCTATTATACCTTCAATTATTCTTCAAATAATACTGGAAAACAGTATGTACTTTGTATTACGAGATACAATGGTTAGTATTATACCCTTGCTGAATATGTCATCCATAGAACCCTTACTTATACATAGTATTATACCCTTGCTTATATTAATACCCTTGCTGAAATGTGTCACCCATAGAACACATTATGGCCTTGAACACATTTCCCTTCTGTAAAAATATGAGCGCTGACATTCATGTCCATTACAAACCAAGGGCCAGTGCGCTGTGCTATCAATGTACTCGCTTTATATAGTATATTTCTCTCGTACGTCTCTCTGTCCGTACTTCCGTCCGTCTGTTCGTCCGGCCGTCCTTCCGTCCATCTGTTTTTTCCGTTCGTTCTACCACCGGACCGTCCGTCTGTTCGACCAGCCATTCCTCACTCCCGTGGGTCAGGTCGTAGTTAATCATTCGCGCGTCTATCGGCGACGCGCTTCAAATGTTCCCGGGCAGCCTCTGTCGCGTGAAAGTAGACTTTAATGCGCTTATACGGCGCGCGATTTTCATTTTTGCCCGGCGGGCCTCCTCTTTTATTTCGAGCGCGTTGGTCTAATCCGCGCCCGCTCCTGCCGCGGAGGGGCCCGCAGCGCGCCGCCATGCGCGCCCGGGGGGGGGGGCGTTCGATTTTCTCGTCGAGCGACTCAAACAATCGCAATAGTCCGTGCGCTCAGTAATGCGCAATAACCTAGGACATGAGGACTGAATTTGGCTCTTAAAACCATGCCACCGAATACGACCTTTTGAAACCTGACACTTGTAGCAACTATTACAAGAAATATTCAATTGCGAATAGTTATTAAATGAATGAATTTTAAACAATTCTGCCAGGTAAATCTCAAAGTAATTAAATTGTATTAACAGAGCTGTTCTAACGTACAATTCCATCGTTAATCAGCCAAATTAATTGTCATAATCACTTAGATCCACAAATCAAATCTAAGGAAACAAATCATAAGCCATGTATTTGTGTTTCCACATCCAGCCATCGGACTACTAAAGTTAAAAGCTTTATTAAGACATCAGTATGCTGGAAAAGATCGAATTTTGAGAAACGAATTATGGGATGAGTGACTCAATAAGTATACGTATGGTAAGCACCATTCTAACTCTTTAGACTTTATCGTCGACCGATTAAAAATAATTACACGAGCTCATTAGTAGGGGCAGCATCCTCGAGCTTACAGTTCGAACTTTGCTTAACCAACCCAGGGCTCCATTTTCATGCGTTAGAAGCTTCACACTCGAGTTAAGAGTTGAACGCTTGTAGGGAGGGTTTCTTGTGGACTTTGGAGGACGAAAAACATGTTAATGAAATATATTGAATCTCGTATTACTGAATGAATGACTCCACAATTCTTTTAGTTTTATAAGCTATGCCCTGAGTCGTTATACTTCGTCTTCAAACGGCCATAATTATCGCTAGCGTTTATAAGATTAAAGCATCGAAGCTGCTATGATAGAGGATGGCGAAAATGAAGGTCGATTGTGGTTTGTAAAATTTACTTTGAACAGGTAAGGATTCTCTCGTAAATCTGTCACATGTGGAAAAAGATACTGATGCAAAATTTGAAACATATAGAATTACGAACTACTGAATAAATAATTAAGTAGTTGTGTGAAGCAATTTAAAGTATTCGAATACCTTTCTGAAGCGTATTAAGCACGACAGATAAAATGTTGTATATGCAATGAGACAGAGGCGTATTAGGTATTCAGGCGCCCATGGCAAACATTGAATTTGCGATCCTCTCACCATACGTCAGATTAAGGGTGTTGTTATTTATTTTAGCGGGTATTCTCTAAATAGCGCCCCTTATGAGTGGCGCCTATGGCACGTGCCTTGTCTGCCATACCGTAGATACGCCTCTGCAATTAGGTCTACGCCATGTTCAACAATGTATTTTATTATTTGTGATAGTAAAATGAAAATAACCTTACAATTCCTGTATGAACAAATAGTTATCACTTCAGTTTCTTAAAATGAAATTCGAAAAAATATTAATAATTAGACGTGACTAAGCATATCACTAAAATTGAGCAGTCCATACTCAATTGTGCTATAGTTCTATTATTGGTGCACAGAACATTATTTTAAAAGCGGACAGCTTACTGGCATTCATATACGGCAAGACATGCCCATTAACGACAACTGGTGGTCGACTACAGCAATGAAGAAACAACCATTTACTTAAGACCACTGATCTTTCGTTCTCTCTATTGAAACAGAACCGCTCCACTGAATCGAGCGCGAACGTTGCGTTTCGCGGCAACTAAAGGCGCATTGAAAAGCACTCTCGGTGAATAGGTCACGAGTAATGAGAGAGTAGGGCGCGCATGTATCGAAAATATGGCTTCGATACCGCGTCGAGAGATTGCGGCGCTGGGATTGGAAAAGCGATTTCTTCCATTGTCGGGTGATTTCCCCCATTGTCCGGCACGCGGAGCTGCAATCTGCGCGCGGGTCGCTGGGGCGAGATAGGTGGGGTTGGGGGAGGGGGGCGGCGCTGGGGAGGGCAGACTTCTCCGGAAAGAAGAAGTGTGGCGTCAGGAAGGAACAGAAACAGAGGGAGAAGTACGAGAGGGGTGGAGAGGAAAGATTAAAGGAGAGGCGGAGAGAAAGAAAAAAGCGAAACATGATTGAACATCGAGTGAAATTAAAGACGAAGAAATGAAGGTGAATGATGGAAGTAAAAGAGTACAATTGAAATTAGAATGGAAAAGAAAAATATTAAAGAGGGATTAAGTAAAGAGATTATTTCAGGACCATCAGGTTTGGAGTCAAAAGAATTTTAAAAGTGAGAAGGGAAGTTACGTTGCTAAAAAGAATGCACACACAAATTTGCGATTGTCGTTTATGAGATGTAAGAAATTTGAGAAAATGTGAAAAAATGTTGCAATGCATGATCAGGAGTAGTGCTCGAGCAGCCGTGCTGTGCACTTCGGGCATTTCACTTCGTATCCACAGTCAATTTTCGGCAGTGCCATCTATCGGCGAAAAGTGGCAAGTTTAAGTTGGCTTAAAGTGAATCAGGTAGGATATGTTTGGCAGCAAGTACCTCGACATATTCTACAACTACCACCTCAGCAGCAACAACATTAGGCAATACAACAAGCGTCCTTTCTGCAAAACGCTTGTACACCAAGGTTTTACAGCCGGTGACCCAGTACTTACGCAAGATAAAACTGCCAACATTGCTTCTTTAAGGGAAATAGTGCCGACCTATGTAGACTCACAGTGTGTCGACATTGAGCATTAAGAAACGAAAATTAACAACATCTGACATATCTTCTGACAAAAATCAACCTAAAAGTAATGCCTAAACCATTCAGTATAACGTGACCACCCACTCACTTTTTGACCTCCTCTGGTAGCTTCAAGATTCCTTCTATTTATGTTCACCTTAATCAAAATGACTACTTTAAATTAATTGAACATTTAAACAACTAGAAATTACTTAGTTCCTTACTCAACCCAATGGCAAGTATATAAAAGTAAACTTCACGCGAACATTAGACTGTCGTACATTCAAAAAACCTTATGAAAAAGGAAACGTGTAGTTTCATACTTATCATGACCCAGAGAAGAGGGCTCTACTCAAAGACCTCCCCGTTTTTGAAAGTGAACAGACACCCGACAGGATCTCGAACGTTTAGCGTATCAAATAATTAAGGTGGGCAGACTATTTGAAAAATCTAGGATACCTGTACCAATTGTTGCTGTACACATAACAGGAAACTTCCATTAAAAAATATTTTAAATTTTGCTTACCTTACGTACAGTGTAATACGTGTTTAATTAAGAAAGAAATCTAGTTGTCCTTTCCAATACCAACGATGCCAACGTCTGGGGCATTATCAAGCGAATTCCAACAATACCCCTCGTTGTATTAAATACCAAGAGCATGACCACGTTCCTCAATGTCGCATGTCCGACCTTCCAGTTCCCAGCCTCTCAAACTTTCTCCAAATAGATCACCTCCCCCCCCAGAACATAGCCCACTTCCCACCCTTACGGATGCCCAACTCCCCCTCCTGACAAACCACTCTTCCACCCACAATTCCCGACTTAAACAATGTTTTTGAAAATATAATCTCCCAAATAATGACTGCATTAATCACTCAAATTCAAAATATCATAATGAATATGCTGCCAAGAATACACAATGGGTTAAAATAATTTGAAATATATGAATATCTTAAACTTAAATGCAAATGGTATCAAAAGACAAGTAAACTGCTTCTGACACTTAAATTGTGAAAATTGATTCTACAAGAGAGGGGTACGCCTAACGTACCACATTAGCCAACAACTTAACTTTTCATGCATGTCAACTTAAAAAGGCTTCAGCTAAATGCGTGCCAGCTGCCACGATTAGATGTGAAATACAAGTGAATATTGTTGATTGGGTAGCTTATAAATAAAAAATGAATGATCAGGAAAGTCTATGGTTTTTAATTTGCCCTCTCCAATGCAATTGATAGTTGAAAATAATCGAGGGTAATAATTAGAAGGAATTAAACCAAAAGTCTTAACTAATAAAAAATACTGAGTAACTAAATGAAGGTAAAAATGAATATAAAAGAATAAAAACTGCGCTATGATAGCAAGTGAAATTATTCACTGTTGAATATTACAAGACATTTAAAAAAATGCACATTTAGACTACATTATGATCTCATAAATAATTATTCTTTCATTACAAATAATGGCACTATGATTGAGTAATTCTATATTCAGGGAAGCTACTGTTAGGGATGTTTGAAGCTAATGTGCTAATTACACAACCCAATCAACTGTGTATATTTATTTCCTTCAATAGTAAGAACTCGATTTATTGAGTGGTCACGAAATCTCAGATTGGGTTGAACGGGTTAAAACACGGACATGAGACACATATTGAGACAGGAAGTATCCGTAGGGAATGAAATATTTTACACAAAACCACCACTCGTATACACTGCATGGTTGAATCACAACCACACCGAAATAAATGGCTAAACATATAAATGATGGATGCAGAACGATTTCAGGAATTAGTAACAACAGTTTCGGATTAGCGAGACACAAATCGCTGTCACAAAATTCGATTTATAAAGTCGCCGTGTCGTGATCGTATTGAATGAAAGCGAAGAGAAAAGAAACGAGACGAGCGGACAGGCAATATGACGATATTAACTTGGAAAGCCGCCGGATAATCTCAAGGAATTGATAGAAGCAGGGCGGAGATTTCAGGGGGATTAGAAAGAACTTGCTCTTAGAGTTCGTCGAATTTGCAGTCCAAGTTTTCTTCGCGTTCTACTCTCAACATTCAGCACCCGCTTCTGCAATGTGCTCCTGGGATTCCTGAACACCCTAAAGAAGCACGTAAAAGTAAGATATTGTTTTTTAAGAGATCATTCGCATGGAAACTACACCTTAAAAGATAAAACACCTGTGAGATGCGCAACAGCATCACATTTTTATCTTCCAGCAGTCTTATGATATTTTTCTATTAGTCTGGATTTTCACCAGATGAAAACGTATTAAGTCTTTACCTGAATTTTACATATCAATAATTGAGAAACCGTATCCATGAAATTTGTATGTATGGACTGAATGAAATCATAGCTCCATCGATAGTTATAAAACATTTATCAACACTTAATGCGCCATAAGACAAAATGGCCAGATTGAAACCAAGTTTAGACCTCGTCGCTTTGATGAAAAATGGTTGAATATGTGAATTTAGTCGTAAATAATGGGAACAAACTAATAATCTGTAAATACATGCTTCTCTGTTTCTTCAGGATAACAGAAAGAGTTGTAATGACTAAAATAACAATAATAATCTACGGAACTTTTCAAATTCTCCGGAGAATACGTTACATGTATTGGATGATAACATTAATGTAACAAATAAACTGAAACTAATAGGCCATAACAGCATGTACTTTCTCACAATATTGATAATTGAATTACAATATTATAATATGACAATTTCTGTCTTACACTTCCACTACCATTTGAAAAATTCTTAAAGAAACAAAACGCCAACCATACATATTATTTAAAAATGTAACGTTAAAAGATTTTAAAATATCAAAAATTCAAAATGAAAACAGCTTTCAGACATTTGAAACAAAAACAATGTGTTCACGTTCGACATAATAGTTACTTATGTAACAAGTCCTTAAAGGCTAATAGAGGACGTGGCACATACAATGTTTTTTTTGTTATTTCGAGTTATTCTAGTTATTCAAAATAAACATTTAACACTTTCATGAGTTAAGAATTGTCATCGCTCTCGATGTTCTGTAGCAAGGGTTGTTATTACAGGGTCTTGGTACCTTTTTTAAATAACAATCACAGAGCCCGGAGGGACCAAAACAATGAAGGGAGACTAATGGGGACAAAGCGAGGAAAAGACGAAGAAGGCATAGACAAAATGGAACAATGGAGACAAAATGGAGAAAGCTGAAAAGGGGAAAGAAACGAACATAATAGGCAAAGGAGGGGAAATTACACTATGTGGACAAATGACACAAAATGGGCCAAAGGGACAAAATTAGACAAGGAAGAAAATGAGACAAGGGACAAAATAGGGCAAGGGGACAAATGAGACATCGGCAAATGGGTCAATGGGACAAGGAGACTTAATGGACAAAACGAGACGGGGGACCAAATTGAAACAATGGGACAAAACTGGACAATGCGTGCAATGGGAGTCAAGTGAGACTAACGGCACAAATAGAACAAGGGGATGGAAGGGCCGAAATGCGACAAGGGATACTAGGGGACAAAAGGCATATATGCCATCCAAAAATTGATGAACACTGGTAAAAGCAAAACCCGAGAGTCCGCTAAAATATATTTAATGGAGTCCCGAGCATGTTAACGACCACTGCTATCGACGCGCTCTTAAAGCGTTGTTTAGATGGATGGTTGCTAAGGATCTAAGGGCGCGTTTTCTGACGTAAATTACAAAAAAAGTACTAACGATGCACGATGCGTATTATAGCCGTAAATAAAATTATTAGTTTATACTCACCCAAACCAAAGGCAGCCATCATTATCGCTTTCTGTTATTAGTGCAATTTAAAATAGATTTAATGGTTAACGAATATTACTCTTAAATGTAATATTTCTTTTCAATATTCGGATGATAGCTTCCATACATATTTAACCTTTCCTTATATTAACACCAGAAATAGAAAATTTAAATCCACTTTTTACATCCATGATATTCTGGTTGTCGATACTACCTTCTTTCACAAGAAACTCTCTTCCAGAAACACCGACTGTCAATGAGAAATTATTCTGTGATCTTTACGTCCTATGTAACCTGATAACTGAAAAGTGAATCTTCAATTATCGTACATTAAATTAACGTTAATAGAAAATTATTTTTAATAGTAACTTATAATTGGAACTATAAGTATAATTACATTTATTAAGTAAATTATAATTAAAATTGAAATAAAAGTCGGCAACAACGCTATTCAGTTTCGTCTATTTAACGCAAAATTATGCATATATTTCTGCAGATAGTTTGTAGAGTCTAAAACAGATATCCCTCTAAAATCATAATGTTTGAACTAATAGTGAAATGATCAATGAAGTACTAATACAATTTTAATCTGAGTAAATACTTTTAATAGTATACATTATGTAGTCAGTAAATATCATGAACACATGCAAAAACTCAACGGTTCTGCCGTTATTTGGATTGTTTTGAACCTACATAAAATAACTGATTTATGTTTTGTTTCGATGATTTTTCTAGAAGGATATGCAAAATTATAATAATAATAATGAAAAATAAATTATTTTACCAGACAGTCGAACGTTAATTCAGTAACACCCACTCTACGTTGCTGAGTCAGTCACCTCTCCACGTCCACAAACCATACAGGAGAAGTCCCACCGGTCCCTACGAGGCTCCCACGTCCCACACGTCCTTCCGAAGGGCCCCTTTTACTTCTTCCTCGCGTTCTCGAACGACCTCAGGGGCCACTTGGCCGCCTAACCGACGGGTACCGAGATGGTACCCGGGGGGACCTCCGAGGAGCCTAGAACGCCTCCGCGGGCCCGGCCAGCCAAGACGGCAGCAGTTCGACTCGTTCGGATTTGCATAGCGCTTGCTCATTGGCTAGCGCTAGCGTCTTCTTCGTTCCCTCTCCCTTCCCGCCCTCTCTCTCTCTCTCTCTCTCTCTCTCTCTCTCTTGCACAGCCATTCGCATCGGGAGCGGCCGTAACGGGCAGGTAGCGTGGGCGAGCGGCCGCCGAAAGGAGCGCGTGACAATCGGGGAACGATAAGCATTTGGGGCACGAGCGCCGAAGCGGATTATGACGGGCTCTATAAACTCCGCGAGCCGCCGTCGCTGCCGCCGCGCGCGTGCACACATAGTATATCCGATGGTGACGGGCTCTTCATTTACTACGGCGCTGTGGCAGCGTGGCGCGTGCGCCGCTACCCCGCGTGGCGCTCGCCACAGTGGTCCGACGTGACGAGCCCACTTCGTCACTTCACTGCTCCGCGCGTCGCCTACGCGCTCTCTGCGAGAGGGGAGATGCAGCATGAGAGCGTAGGCTTCCGCGGCCGGAGTCTGTATTTTCTTGGCTGTCCGGGTGACGCCGCGTCCATGGTGAAGGTGCCGACGTTTCGGTCTCCATTCTGCGACCTTCCTCAGCATTACGCCCTGAGGAAGGTCGCAGAATGGCGACCGAAACGTCGACACCTTCGCCATGGACGCGGCGTCACCGGGGCAGACAAGTAAATAAATATAGATGCAGCATCTCGATCTAAGGTTCTTGATCCCACTGTGGCGGATTCTCAACAAAAGCTAGGAAGCGATAGATCGAATTCAGCCTCTATTTGGAGAACTCTACATGCTGGTTGCTCTGTTCAGCAGATTTTCGTCGTGTCTGTAATCAATGGCAGGCAAATGCTGAAACTAGTGGAGCTACATCAGTACATACTTTCTCACATTATTAGAAATGCATAACATAGAAATATTGTAATTTCTGTCATACTAAAATCTCAGCTGCAACTTGAAAATGTCAAATTCAACCATTTTAAACGAAGCGCATATGGTGCATACCTGCGTTTATTTCGATAGCCAGGAGCAGTGGTGATTTGAAACGTTTACACATGAATAACCAACATGAAAAATTTAATTATATTTAAAACACATGAAACAAAAAGCAAGAATAATTTCACGCGATCCTACGTTGATTACATTTAAGTGAGATTTCAATTTTGAATACCATTATCAGCGATCAATATTTCTCGTGAGAACTGTTTTTGTAAAGAAATCGAAAGTAAAGAAGTTAGAAGGGTGTTTGTAACTAACTAAAGACGTATGTTGATTGTAAGATAAATCTATTACCTTCCCTCAATCTATTTTCATTCATAGGAGAATTGATTATCTACACCATGCAATGAAGAGCGACAACAATGGGATGATTTTGAGGAATTTTATCCCATTTTGTAGGTGGTGAAGAGAGTGCAATGTAGTTAAGATTGAAATAGATAAGTTTCCTCGTTCTTTATTTATATAGAGAACTGTCACTTTTCTTATTTACGACCAGCAATCAATAACTAATAAGTTAATATAGGAAACTCATTTATATTTCTCAAACTTTTTTTATTCTTGAAGAACACATATTATGCGATGTTTCGGGAGTTTGATTTTTATTCCCATCATCAGGCTGTAACATTAATGAACATGAAAGATATAATTACAAAGTTTGGAAACTCCTGTCTGTGTTCATTACATCTTAAAACAATAGGTGCGAAAAATTATTTTAAATAATTCTTTTAAAGTAAATATCCTCACATACTTACATTTACATAATACAAACATCACCGATAACAATGGGATGAATTCGAAGAATTTTGAAAGCACTATGTTGTCTTGGAAGAAACTTGCTTCAGAATCAGTACTTAAAACCCAGGTTACATTATTTTCAACAATGTACAAAATTTCACTAAAATTGCTTTTATCATTATATACAATGACAGTACAAATTAGTTAGGAAACATTTCAATGTCAATAACTTATTTAGTTTCGTTGGACGTTTGAGACTGCAATCATGTTTATAGGCGGTATTTTTTAAAATAAACAAAATAAAATAATAAAATAAAAACTCAGAGCTACGATTTTAGTTTGCTACTTCAGTGATATTCTGATGTGTCGATATATTATTTTACGTGAACTTTCGTAAGTTTTCATATTTCGCAGAGAAATTCTAGAGGAAGTGTTCAAATGTCGCAGTACTTATAGTTATAAACCGTATTGCTTCAATGGGTAATTGGTGAAATGGTGCAATACTGTAGAATGCGCTGTGTAACATCACGACTTGACCAATAGAGCGAAACAGTAACAGTCGGAAGAGGTAAAGTCCTTCATTAGGAATACCAAGCGTCATGTACTTGGTCCTCCCGTCAAAGCACGCTCCATTAACGTCGCTCATAGTGTCAGAGAAACTAATCATTCCACATGCCATTGCCCAGTTTCATCAGATACAATGGGATCGCCCAAAGTCAATGCAGATGCTGAGGTGTACATAATGGAATTCCTCCATGTCAATTCGCGGTATATTCATGTTCAGTCCTACACAGAAATGATTCAATACTACAAAATAGGTAATTACACGATTTTTAAGAACAAAATTATTTTGAATTTCTAAAAATTGCGCATAAAGTGAATTTTTATGTTAATGGCAGTTATAATATAGCGGTCTAAGGTTCTCGTTATTCAGCTATTGTAGCCATCATGGTCTGCACATAGGGAGGGGTCAGGTGGCTTTGCCCTTCTGAAAATTACGAAGGGAGCCTCTTTGTCCTACATAATGAAACATTTTACATCCATAAATATAAGTAATTCTTGATTCCCTTTTTTTAAAGTTGACACGAGTTTTTGGTAAGAGGCACTATCTAGCAACCCTTTAAGTGATTCAAACTAAAATTGTATTTATTAATTATATCACTTAAGTTATCTCTTGTTGTTAAAGAAGATTTCTTGTATCATTATTTACTTATTTACTAGTAAAATATGTAATTTGTGAATAAAAAATTAATGGAAAAGGAGTGTCAGTGAGGAATAGAGAGGCCCAGAAAAATAGTTCGCCTTCCTCTTCTTTTAGGCTCCGCTCGCTTAAGGTTCTTATGATTATTACACAGTGCAATAATTAAAAACAACACAAATTGCTCATCACAATTCCGCATTACCCGTCTTATTCGAAAGTGTTCCATTTATCCATGCATACATCTCATTTTCCGAAAGTTTCTTATTTTGAGAATGGTGATTTTTGTTTTTACTTTGTCGTATTCGTACCACTTCCGTAAACTGAGTATGGACAAAGATTACCGAATGTAAATAAAATCTCGATACTTTGGAGAAAATAAATATTAAGTAATTTCTGAATGAAAAATTCTGTCTTCTTCTCTGTATTTAAAAAAATCTAAGTTCCAAACTAGTTTACAAAACTCATATCTGATTATCGCTCTTTTTTATCAACCAGCTTTGAAAGTAAGGCGGGAGGTCGTATTTCTTCTTTGAGAGCGATTACCCTATTGCAAAGTTGTCCACCATGTCGGGTGCATGGCGGTCCTAAAGAAACACGCAATATTATATGATAATGTATACGAATATTGTAATATACTAGATAATTGTTTGCAATATTAACTAAGGCTTAAAAGACGTATAATAGCAAAATATCTAATCCAATGAAAAGGAGAAAACAATATAACATAATTTTTACGTTAAATCCTCGTATGTTAGATACTGTAATATAATTACATCATAATTTGGACTATTTGAGAATCACTGCGAATAGACAGCAGATGGAAACGAACAAAAATATTAATATCACAAAAACTATCTCGAGGGTTACAATCTATTACACTCGAGCCCTTTAATATTTTAAATAATTTAAGCCCCGAACCCTTAAATAACGTACCATCAAATCCTGTTAAGCCATTAAATTCCGAGCCCTTGCATAATATACTTAATTTACTTATTTGTTCTTTTGTTGCGCACCTTCGCTCGGTTTCGAGCCAGTGCGTGCGGCGGCCGCGTCACGCGCGGCCACCAGGTCGCATGCCGGAGAAGCCGTCGCCAAACGCGCGTTCGCCGCGCCACGCCGCGCCGAGCCGCGTTCGCGCCCAACACATTCAGAAAGCCGCGGAGTCGCGCAACTTGAAGGCGACGCGCCTCGAATATGAAACATCCGCCTGCCAAAGGTGGCGTGAACGAGCTTGCGATGCGTCTTGCGCCTTGCGGAAAATGCGGGATGCGGTTAATTCATTGCGAACGTGACTTGCAAGCTCTAGTTGCGCCGCAAGAGTGGATTGCGATGTGAATTTCAGTATGCTGCGTCCGAGAACCCGAGAGAAGGACACGTTTATTACTGTATCGCGACGTGTTTATGCTCCGGTGATAAATGCGTCAAATTAATGCGCGGTTGGAGTATTAAAATTGAGACGTGGAAGTTTATGTGCAAGCAATAATGCAACTATAGATAATTGAAACATTATTACACTCATCAAATACATGAATATTATAAATGTTTTGTATTGATTATGAAAAGTACATACATAAATGCGACCAATGCTTCTAGAATAATTAAATATATTGTAAGATAAGATATTTTCACACGTCTTAAATCATCACAGCACAGCAAGACATCATGCGGTAAAACTGGCTTAGGTGGGGCAGAGCATCAACTGACGCCACTGCTGTGCCAGGGACCGGCAGATCTTAAAGTTGGAATATAGGTGTGGTGGTGTGATATCTTTGGCATTTTTAAAATAATTAAAGATGTTGTCACTGCCAACAATATTATTTAATGCAATGAGGTATGATGCAATAGGTAGTCGTTTTGTGACTTCCATCTAGCAGACAACTGATGATGATGGCTAAGCTACCGAAAGCTGCTATTGCATTAAATAATATTGTTGGCAATGACAACATCTTTAATTATCTTAAAGTTGGAGTTCCGACGGTCGCGGTGGCGAGATTTTCGACACCAACTTCATAGCTAAGTCGAATCCGGCCGCTGTCTAGAGGAGAATGAAGGTAGCCGGCTGCTCTGATTCGTTTCTCCGTAGTACTGCTGATCAACACCAGGCTAATGGCGGAGCACAACCCTAACAAACGAGCCACGGACCGCGCGCTATTTTCCCTTCCTCTTCCTTCTCCTATCCTCCATCCCTTACTTTCACACACTTACAATTACTTGCGTTACACTACCACAAATGCCGGGAGCTTAGAACTTTTACCGACTGGAAAAGCCCGATGGTGGGGGATAGAACCCGAAAGTGAAAAATCGCGCTAGCTGACGAATCTCACCATTCAGCGGGAGAAGATCACCGCCACCTTGCTACGAAAATCACTCACTACACGTATGGTACTACTGACCTTAGCAGTGCGCGCTCCCGGAATCACGAAATAATCAATCACATTGTAAGATGGATTCGAACTATGACATTAATGTAGTAGAGAAAAACAAGTAGATTATTTTTCATATATTGCAAAGAGTTTCCGGAACATGTTAATATTTCCGCAATTTGGCAGAATTTATCTGAAAAATGTTAAATTATGAATAAAAAACTTCCCAAGGAGTGAGTGAATTCCATCAAAACTTTTGTTAGTGTATTCGAAACCATTATCCCAAAGATCGGTTAGAGTATAGAAACGTGATTATGTTCATTACAGAACAGATGAAAATAGAAATATTTAATAACTTATCTTAGGAATGCAATAACAGATAATCTCATAGTGCAAATACATTACGTGTTTTCAACGAAAATGTATCATGTACGTCTCCATTCTGGAAAACACTTCGAACTCTATGAAAAAACTTTTTCTTTATGATTTTCTGTTTATTCATGTTCTTGCAATAATTACGTTATTTAATCTAGTAATATATGCTTCAGTAATAAATAATGCGTTGACAGAACCGGTCGATACGATTCAGAGTTGTATCGTAAACAACTGCTAAAATCATCACTTTCGCCTCTCGCGGGGCCAGCTCCACGTTTATTTCAACACTGACTACAACTATAATCGAGACGGAATAAAAATTATTTTCATGCCTAAAATATTATTATTATTGTTATCTTATTTATGTTTTCTATTATTATTATTATTATTATTATAATGTTAAGTCTAGTTCGTTGTAAATTTATGAAAAGATTATTTGAAGAAACTCAATCTCAATTACAAAAAACAACTCTGAAATAAAAAGAAAGGAACTGATAATAAATTTGATCCTGTAATCTTTTAGCCGTCCACCTCAGCAATTGTATTTTTTATGAAGTCGTTTGAAAATAACTACAGAACTTTACGTATTGTCTTTATAACCTTCAATCTCTAGGCCTAGGTGATACTATATCGGTGGAAGAAAACGAGACATGCAAAAATTTAATTTCAGAAACAAGTTTTCAAATTTTAATGTTTTTTTTTCATTTTTTCTATATGTTTTGTGAATCGTACAGATGTAAATTCACTTGATAAATATTTATTGTTTTGAAAGTATTGGTTTGTAATATTACCATTTCAGAATCTAAAGAGGACCTCACAAATTAGGATGAAAAAATCTTTGAAATACATATTTTTAAAATCGTGACAGGAATGATCGCTATTTAACTGATCTATTTCACTGACTCACTGAGTATCATCTTCCTGGCACGAGATGTCCGCTTCCTTCCTCTCCATCCAACTCAAAACAGTACATTACTACCTCTGGAAAGTCAACAAGGACAACAATCCGGAATAGAAATGTCAAATTCTCATCGCACTGTTGCAAGCAATCGGCGCAAAGGGGCTACTCACCGGTCTTGGCGCGAACGCACCCCATGAGCAGCGACGCGCAGAGCAACGCGGCCAGCGGCGGCGCCATGCCCCGCGCCGGGGGCGGCATGGCGGCGGCGGCGGCGGACCTGTAACCCACAGAGGACAGCTGTAGAGCGAGCGAGCGAGCCAGTCGCTTGAGAGTCGCGCAGCACTTAAATTACTGGGGCGAACGCCGCGGCGCGGCGCGGCGGGGCCCGCGCTGCTGAGCGACGCGTGACTGCGGCGTTGGGGGCCGCGCCCGGCCGCGACGCTCATAAAGCTTCATCAACGCGCGAGCACTCCCGCCGGCTGAGATGACTCGGTGACAACTCCCGTTGCCGAACTGGAGTATGCGTTCCGATAGGGGATAATTTAGGTCGTAGCGATAAGAAGAGCTTATACGAAAAAACTATTTTGAAAAACAACGCATTGCAAGTTTTTAATCATATCATTCTACATCCTGGTCTATTTAGTCATATTATTTTAATATATGATAATTATTTCTTAACTTAGTTTCATTAAGAACATAATTTAATTCTCCGTAATTTCAAACATACGGCGTAATGAAAAAATATTGGCATTTTCTCTGCAGAACATGTCATATTTATTATTGAAATGGTGTAAATTATAAATATTATTAAATTTTACTTTACTTGTATTACAAACCGCTAATACAAATCATAATACGGTTTGTTACTTATTTTTTATGTTACAGTTCATCTTGTGAGCTATCAGATTCGGACTCACTTTTGCCGATATTTCCAGTGAACACATCTGGAGGAGTACACTTTTCAAAACAGTTTTGGTAAAATTATTTGCGCTATTCCTTTATGTACCCATATAAGTTCCGAATATCAGTAACTTTTTCGAATTACGTTGGACTCGAACAGCAGTGCAATATTCTGGGAAACTATCTCCATGTAACGGAATATTGCTCTACCAACCGAACAAATAGAGATGAAATAATGAAAATTTGCTTAGATGTAGGTTAAGTAGACAGATTTCATATCTGAATTCTGCGAAAGAAGGGCCCGTAGTCCTGTGGTTCTCTCTTCTAGCTACCGACTGAAATTTTGTCACAAGCTATGTATAATTGGGTATAGCTAGGTCGAATTTAGCCGTTGCCTGAATAAGAATTATAGCGATTGGTTTCTCTGGTCAGCAGTTTTCAGTAATTTATCTAAGAATTCCAGACGAATGCTGGATCAGTATCCCAATAAACGGACAACGGAATGTGCGCAATTTTTTCTTCTTCATTCTTGTTCCTGCTTTCCATTTACAAGCACTCACACACGCACACACACTTTCTCTTATATTCACTAACACTTCCATACTTGGGATATTCAGTCAAGGGCTTAGAGCTTGGTACGGCTGGGGCAGTTTTCCGCCTTCAAATATATCTGGAGAAAGACACCCGACACGCGAGGCAGAAACACTACTACCTGAGAGGTCATCAAATTCATTACACTGACGCGGTTGACGACCTTGTTGACATGTCCGGAAACACTAAATATTTTTAAAATACATATTTAATTTTCATTCAGAAATGCATAATTCACGGTTCACTTAATCTCATGCAATAGATGGCTTACAAAACTGTTCTTATATCATAATCTTGAATCTAACTATGAGTATTACTATAAGAGGGAGATAGCTACAATCAACACCTACTGTTATTAGCAATTAGCATTAGCATTAATTGTTTGAAGGATCGTCAGGAAGGTCGTCAGGAGGCAAATCGTCACGAAGGCGTCAAATTGGAATCGGCTTTTAATTCATGCTGGAAATAAGAATGTTGAGGTGGATTGCATGTGGTACAGAGTTGATGTTTGAGTAAACGTTATTAGAGAGGTGGGCTATATGTTAAGTGATGAATGTTATATTCTGTCTTTTCCGTAATTGTTTGTTCGATATAAACCTAGGTGCATGAGTTGCTATTCGGAGAAATCTATTTTGTATTATTTGTAGTTTGTTTATGGTTGTAGCTGATGCATTGGTCCAAACGGGTTGTGAGTATAACATTAAAGTTATGATTATCTATTTCTGTAGTGTGATCGTGAAAACACTAACTACTCACTCACTCGACATTTTAAGAAGAAGTGCCACTGGACGCGATCATTACGCGCTGTGTACTAACAAGTTTTGGAATCTGTGAGCAGCTTTATTTAGTTCCACAACATCGGTGAAAATTAATTCCTTCGATCAGGAATATGTTACATTAATTTGCATATGAAATTCGTATATTTTACGTAATAACAATTCAGTTGATATTCTTTATCCAAAAAAAGTGAAATACAGAATACTGAAAAACATGTTTTCCGTTCTTTTTCATTAACAACTCCAAGAATTAATGAAAAATGAAATGGTACTTTAATGAATTAGATAAGAATATGTAAAGTCAGTCAGCAACTTTGTACACATATCTATGTTACTAATTTTATATAAGCACAAAATTGAAAAAGAACTTGCTGCCTCTGGTAATATAACAATTGTAATGTTGGGAGTTTTTATAAATACCAAAACTCGAGATAAATCCAAAAACAATGAAACAGTTTAGGTTTTGACTGAAAAATGAAAATACTCGACGGTATGATTTCGATTATTCTCACACTGCACTTAGCGAATCGTACTTGGTCTCATACTCAGTGCGTCACTGCTTATGACATAGCTGAAGTCTTGCAACAGCAAAGCTCCAAGGAATTGGTAGCCCGCCATTAAATATTGGGCAATAACGTTGTAATAGGGAACCACATGTTTTTGATATTCCGGTATTGAAAGAACGGTTGAACTGTTCTTATACATGTATATTATATTATATAGCATTTTTGCTGCTGCAGGCGACGAGTATACATGCAGTATTTTTCTATCACAACATCCTGAGAGATACCTTTTCGCTGAGGAAATGTTTTTGTTTATGAAAGCAGAGCGAACGGTGAGGGTTTGTTATGTGGCTCAGAATTGTGTGCAGATTTAAGTGTCATTAAAATAGCCTCATTTGAGGCAAAATAAATTTGATTTTGTATACAACGACATTGTGCAATTATGAAAATAACATGTTCCGGTTTTTTGTTGTAAAATAAATTTATAATTAAAATTAAATTCAAATGCGTCAATTAAGTTATTTGAATATTTTAATACAATCATGTATCTTTAAAACTATGTAGATTATCCATTGTGGCATGTAGTAAAATAAAACAACGCAAAATGATATCTATATTCGTAACACCCGAAATAACTCTGTCCTATTTTGTTATTTTGTTCCAAAAATTAGCTAAATTCCAGCGAATCAAACTGTTGAGAGAACAGGAAAATAATTATTAAAACCGTTCAGGGGAATGAACACTACATCAGATTTAAAAAAATGTAACATAATTTAATAATTAGGAGATAATAATGCTCTGGAAATTGTAAAAATATACAGTAAGAAGCATAAATGTCAGGTAAACAGCTATTATAATTCAGAAGAAGTTACGTCTTAGAGCAGGAGTACTCAACGGGATTAATATCGACCCGCTAGGGGTCGATGATATTCCTGAGGGGGCAATAATGATCTAGTCTTTATTTGAGCAAAATGCACACCGGGCACTGCAATCAAGATACCACTGATTAAAAAAATAATGAGATTGATAATTACTTCTTTCCTGATATTTAATATTTGTTTCTCTTAAGTTTTCATCGAAAAATAAAGTATAATTGTGTTCCTATTTTCGACTGATTGATGGATTACTGAAATTGGGCTCATGTCTCAACTGCAAAGATAATTAGTCCCATAAGTTGAGTGATTGTTTATGTCGCGGGAGGTGGCGGCGATCGTTTCCCGCTGGATGGCGAGATCCGGCGCCGACCTACCCATTCCCCAAGCAGGCATCTCGCTTCAGTGGGGTAACCGCCCCACCCAGCCCTTCCTGTAAGCTCCCGATATGTTTCGTGGCGTGGTGTATGTAAGGGTGGGTGAGGTGAGGTGAGGTTAGGACAAGGAAGTGGCAAGAAAAATCGCACGTTTTGAGTGGACCGTTTGCGTTGTGTTCCAGGATTCGCCTGGTGTTGATGGGAGAAACCACAGAAAAGTACCGATCAGAGCAGCTGGCAGCTACAATTCTTCCCCAGACAGCGATTGAATCGACACTGTGGCGATTCGACCCCAAGGACCTCCCGGTCTGAGACAGTGCAGTGACATCAATTGATGCCCTAAGCCACCGAAGTTCCTCTTTGAGAAGTTAATATCATTCACATGAATAAAAATAGAAGTTTTGTACAACTACAATCTGTGATTTTGCTTCTGAGAACTTGTTTATGTTTGTAAAATTAAAAATGACAATAGAATAAAATAGTATAAAACAGACAAAATATTCACTTTCAAAACTTTAGTACATGTTCTTGGGTAAATTACTTTAAGTCATTTGTGTGTCATTATTTGTGCTAAGAGAACATAGTTTACTGTATACAAAGTGTTCATATTAACATTGGTTTCGGAAATATCTGCAAAAGCACTCGTCGCTTCAAGAAAAGTGGGAAATGAAATTTGTTCGTATCGACAAGGCCGATCCAATGATATCAAAACTGATTCCCCACCCCTACCCCCGGGTGCTGAATTGGGTTCTCCGAGGAAAAACTATGTAATTTTTTTATTTCAATTTTTTCCGTTTGTGGTAGATGGCGCTGATTTCGACAAAAATCAGAATAACAAAAAAGAGTTAAAAATGAGTTTTCTCTACAACTACACATCAAATAAAAAAGGTGGGGCGCCTAGCCGCCCCCCCTAGCCGTCCCGCCTAGCCGCCCCGCCTCCCCGCCCCGCCTAGCCGCCCCGCCTAGCCGCCCCGCGCCGCGCCGGCAAGAAGGCTCACGGCGAGACAATGGGGCCGGCGCGCCATAACGCGCCCCGTCGCGCCGCGATTCGACGCGCGCAATCTCACGCGCGCACAATGCGCCGCTCGGTCGCCCGCCGAGGTCTCTCATTCACGCCGGCCCGGCTCGCCCCGCGGGCGCCCCATTCTAATTCGCTGCAGCCGCCCAGCGCCCCGCGGCGCGCGGCGCGCGGCGGCGCTCCGGCACGTGATGCGTGTGGCAGGGTGGGGGCGGCGACACCGCGCCGGCACGCGCCTCGACACGAGCGCCGCCTTCCGGGCTCACCCGACGACGCGGCACGTGAGGCACGGGAAGGCACGAGACACGTGACGGATATGGAGATGGAGTGGCAGTGGAAATTCGGAATATGCTCCAGGGAATTAGGTGGAGGGTACGGAAGCGAAGGAGCGTGAGGGTCATAACGGGGCGGGAGTGACGGCAAGGAGGCGGAAACGGCAAGGAGGAGGAAAGCCAATTGAAATGGGAAATACGTAACGGAGGACAAAATCTGAAAGGTTGAAGAGAATTGAAGCGCTTAGGAAATATGAACCGGAGGTACGAGAGGCGGAATATTAGCAAGTGCCAATATCGACGAAACGGTCACATTGCTTGCAGAAGTTGCTACGCCGAGGAGACGAAATCTACAGTGACTCAGGCGAAATCGACAGAGCAGACATAAGCAACAGTGATGATTGGGCGAGCTGGAGCTGAGCAGTGCAATGTGAGCGCGAGCTGAGTGGGCGAGGGAAGTTCACAGTCCGCCCAGGGTTGCTTCGAGGAATGCAAAAGTGAAAGCGAATAGAAGCGGACGGGACATTCTCGCGGTGCAGCGTGGGCGGCGTGGCGGCGGTCGCTCGGGCGGCATTGACCAAGGGAAGGATGGAGCAGGGAGTGGGGCGTGGGGGGGAGCACGGGAAGTGGAGTGAACCCGCGAGAAATGAGGTGCCTGGAGTGGAGCGCCGGGAGTATAGTTAGTGAGCGGAGAAGAGGGGCGGGGAGCGGGGTGTGTGGAGTGGGGCGCTTACAGCGGGGCGTCGAGAGCAGAGTGAGAGGACAGGGTGATGAAGAGTGGGTAAGGCGCG
>BOPP01000014.1:4309205-4321212 GCA_017312745.1 Gryllus bimaculatus | reverse complement strand
GACGGCGGTGCCGGAAGCAGCGTGGCCCCCTGCGCGGCGGCGGGCGCGGTGCGGCACTGCGGCGGGCAGCTGCAAGTGGAGTAATGGAAAGCGCACCCCTCTCGCTCCCCCTCCCGCATGCTCTTTTTTTACCGCTCTCCGTCCGGGATTTCAGCCTTTTGAAAATGATTAAAACCCGCTCATTAACAGACACAAAAACCGAGTCCCCCGTCGTCTCTCTTGTATGAAGTATATCCAACATTTTTAACAATTGCCATGACTTTTTATGATCGGTTTGAATTTTTCAGTGACAGCTCCTGATGAAAATTTTTCTAAATCCGGGTCAGGGGCGCGGAACAAAAAAGGGCTGCGGCGGTCGCCGCGGGCGCCGCGGGTTCGCCACGTCGGCGCCAGCGCTTGTGGACCGACCGCGACTCCGTCACCACGCCCCTCCCCCCTATCCGATGCGAGGCGCCTTTCTTTGCGCCCCAATATCCTCGCTTCATATGCTTCCAAACAACCAACGCACGTCTGTAGAAAAGTCGGTCATGCCACATCTGCACCAAGTCGGTCATGCCACCACATGCAGGATATGGTATCTACTCTATTTTCTTGCTGTATCTTGATTGCATTGTTGCCACCTTATATATACAAATGGCAGTTCCTTTTATGATTTTCGTAGGAATGTAATTTTTACTATCCTTCCGTTTCGTAGTGAATTGCAATTGAGATGATTCTACGAATCTATAAATATTTAATTTGGATGCCCTACATTGCGCAATCCATTGCAGTGGTTCTTAACTAGTTTTATTCATTTAATTATTTCGCAGTACATGCCCAAGATAAATAATAAAAATTTATTTCGACACCGAACTGTTCGGACGTCTCCAAACGGAGCAACGGACTCAGCGAGTTGTGCCGTGTAACCTTGATGTTGTGAAGTTAAGTTAAAAGGGGGGGGGATGAGTGCACTTTTCTGTTTTTGTGTGTGTTTGTGAGTATGCATGTTTAAATTACTATACTCGATATACATCATAGAAGAACCAAAATGGATTTTACACCAAGAGATAAACCATCCACCTTTTCTATAAGTCTGCCACCAAGCCAGTTTGTTTACGTTTGTTACGTTAGCAACTCGTCCGTCTTGCCGATATTGTAATTCTGCATGTAAAAATAAATTTTAATGAACGTCGAATTAAGTATTTATATTAACGTGGGGTCTATTAACTTATCACACAATTTTTTATTAAATTGATTCCGATATTTATCATCAGACAATTTTCAACAATATTCTTACGTTGCTAATTTGAGTATCATTTAAAGTTTGTCTCTAAATGAGCAATCTGAAACCATTATTAAAAATTTCATGGCCACTCCAAAAGTTATTGTGAGAACAATGGTAATACTTCAATCAAAAATTTATTACATACCAACTTTTCAATTAAAATATCACCAACCATCATATGATTAGCATTACTTTCTCGACTTCTCCAGCAAGTACACCCGGCACCAAATGCGTTTCCTCAGCCACTGAAAACTACTACTAACACTACGACCGTTTCCATCCAACCAGCACAACGATTTCGCGCGCGACTGCGGCCCCGGGACCTCTCCGCCCGCCCTGCGCCACCGCCGCCCGCTGCCGTCCCTCCCCTGCCGCCCCTCCCCCTGCCGCCGCGGGGGCTGCGCCGGCCACTGCGTGCAACGCGGCCCGCGCTGCGCGGGCGACCGGCACGACGCGAAGCGAAGCGAGAGACGATGCAAGGCGAGGCGAGGCGAGGCAAAGCGTGAGAAGAAGCGATGTGAGAGGCGAGGCGAGAGGCGAGAGGCGAGGCGAGAGGCGACACGAGAGCCGACACGAGAGGCGAGACGAGTGGCGAGTCGAGAGGCGAAGCGAGAGGCGAGGCGAGATGCGAGGCGACAGGCGAGGCGAGGCCCAGTGTACCGACTCTACGCCACCAGCGCGCCTAGAAAATGTTCTGTGCTTTCCACGAAAATGGTTTCTACCGTCAGAATGAGTGCAACTTATAATGATGTTAAAAATTCCAGCTATATGTTAAGTGATTCGAGGCTTTAGTGTTGCGGTTTCAACGTTTATTTTCATGATAACATAATTTATGGCTGAATGGCACAAGAAGTAATATGTCTAGTTTGCACTCCAAATGAGAGTATTAAAAATGATTTCAATCCTTCTCCTACTTCTCGTTTACTTAGAGTTATTAAAAGTGTTTGTATAAAATACTTAAAATAGTAATACAGGTAATATAGTATATTTTTGTAAAATATTGTTTATCATTAATTCAAGAACTGTAAGATGATTGATAAAATGCTGAAATTTGTACATTTTTGTCACAGAGTTATACCTTCTAAAATATACATATCCCACTTGTCCCAAAGTATTTTTTACTTTCTGTCATACAACATTAGTCTTATAGGAAAAGTATTATAATACTGAGTCAAAAAAACGATTTTTCGACAGAAAACTTGTATTATGGGGTACGGTGAATAAATCTTGCCAATGTAGTAAATTTCTTCCTCGTGCGACTAACGAATACGATCATTGTACGTCCCACATTTTCTGCATTTATTCCACGTATTGTCTAAGAGCACTGACAAGTACGCAAACGCCTTTGCAAACGTCTAACGTAGGTACCGCGACTTTGATCACCTTACTGTACTATCGCACACGCTATTGAAGAACTACATATACGTATACCTGCAGGGTCCACATGGTGGTAAAAGTGCTGATCAGTTGGCTGCGCAGCAGGTAATTGCCGTAAGTGTAAATTAGAGTTTTGCCTAAAACGCAACTCAGGTGTAATTTTCAAGGCAAATAATATATATTTTACACTTACGACGTACTATTCCTCTGTTTAACTTAAGTACCTCAGACCAATTATAAGAATGACAAAATAAGACAAAAAGAGGATCGGAAATATAAGAAAGGAATAGGTAAAATCTTAATTCAGGGCGTAACCTAATATAAAAGAAATGAAAGAAAAAAAAACCACAAAAAGTACGGAAACAACCCGCCTACCAAACAGAACCTAAAATACGTAACGTGAAGAAACACGAATACATGGTTGATCATAGGTAATGAGAAGACTAGGAAGACTTCATCAACGACCAAGAAATTACTGTAACAATTTATAACTCTAAATATTTGTTAACGATTATGTTGATATAATATGATTTCATCACAAGTTCCTTCGAATAGAGAGTCATTTCCATAATTGATTTTAGCTGCAAGTTCTATTTATATTTTCAAAATTGCGCGCCGTTTGGGCCCGACCGCAGCAGTGCACGTCGTGTAGCCACGCCTAGGGCAGCGTGCCGGCTGCATTAAGCGACACAAAACGCGACAGGCGGGGGCGGAAGGGAGAGGGAAATGTCAGCGGCAGATTGTTTTTGCTCGCCATCTTGCCTGCACCGCGACTGTCATTGTGTAAAATGAAGGAGGCGGGGAGAAATAAAACAATGCAACATTTGCAAAGTAATGAACCACGGATTTGCTAATAGAAAAAAATGTTGGGTAGCGCTAAAAAAATAGAAAACAAACATTAATGAACAATAGTTTGCTGTTAGAAGTGAATGAATGAAGTGAGGAGTATTTCCCTTCGTTTTTTTGTGTAGGCCATGGCAATTTCAGAAGTGTCCTAGTTCTGACTGAAAAATGAAATGTCACGATCAACCCGCTCCTCCTTAGAAAAACAGTGCGGTTCAAATGCTTCAAGACCATAAACAGGAAATTAAGAATTATTTTTAACGTGTCTGAGAATAATTCTCAAAATAAACATATGAAGCAGAATATTGCAAAATTTCAAATGAAATAAAGTATCAATGATGTTTATCTTTACAAACGTCGAAAATTTGACATACTACTTTGACGTATTGTACGAATTAACTAGAATATATTTTTGTGAGAGCAATCTAATGTTTCTAATTCTCATCTTAACCGTTAACTACTAGGGAGAGATCTGTACCACATACACTAGCGTCGGGTCATGTAGGTCCGACCATTCAGATCCAAGAAAATAACGTTCTATGAATGTTTTTTTGGTAGGTTTATGATGTTTTGCATTATATATAATGTAAAAACACATATAACACTAAAAATCATCAATTTACATAATAAACAAATACAGTTAATTGCCACCTTGTTCTTCTGCCTATACTGTAATTACTACACAGCTGATCGCAATTGTGCAGTCCAACTTCCGTTCAATTTCTTAGAGAGTTACAATTTGTAGCTTTTGCACAGGGCCCGAGCAGTAGAAATAACTACAGATCGTGCTATGGCTGGTACATAGTGTCAGTGTCACCTTTGTAAATCCAATGAGTTTGAGTTCACCTCTCGTTGTTTCTTGACAAAAACTTCAGAAGAGTGTCCGGCTTGTTCTTACGTAATGTTTCAAGGATGGCCAATAGTGCCTTGACCCAACCAAACACACTATTCACCACAAACTTAAAATGAGTTGTGAGGACGGGGTTACCGCTACGGCGCCACGCTTGCACACCCGCCATATCGAAATGCGCAGAACACTAGCGCTGGCGTCGGGTCAGAAAGGGCAATCCGGGGAAACAGACATGCAATCGGCATTTTTATTGAACGCTCTGATTAGGAACGCTATCACAAGATATTACATTGAACCAGCATGATCGGTAGCTCGCCGCGTTCTCGAAAAATAAAAAGAGAAATGACTTCGGGTCAAATCGACCTGACTCCAGTAGTTAAGCGTTAATTTTTACATACGGCATAATGATTTATATGCACAAAAATTTGAAAGGAGCATTCGTATTGGACATAAGATTGAGAGAATAAATTCATAAGAATGAAAAGGTTCTAATTTGGATTTATAATCCATTATTGTTTTATAAGCTACTATAAATGAAATGTATACATTAAATCGAGTCTAAATATCTAAATCAGTATTTCTCTGCTTGCAACTTTAAATCTGTCTACGAGGCCAAATCAATAAATTTTAAATGTTTTATGAGTCGTTTGAAGGTAAACCAGTATTAAAAAATTCTAGAGATTGTCTTTATCATCTCGTTCATTGGGGCTTCATCAAACATTTTAAATATCGTTTCCAGACCTGCACAACTGGCTATGTGCACGTTTGAGAAACATTATTTCAGAGCAAGAAACTACCTGGAATTTAATTTAGAATTGACACTTTATTCATAAATTAATTTTCAGAAATATAATCGTATATTAACATGCAGCATACAAGGCAAAAAAATATTTAAGAGTTTTTATGTCCTTCCTACAAAATGACTTTGCACGTGGCCGGTTTTACAATCGGCCGAAACGACAACATATATATTTCATAAGTTCAATTTTTATTAACTTCAGAGAGAACACTCCACAGACATTCAAGCCACGCCTTTCTCCCCAAACAGCTTCTACAAACGATAAAGTTTCTATTCACCACAAAGAGAGGTAGTTTATTACTCCTTGACAGCAACCATCCTTTCATGTACTGAAAGTGATCACTTTCCTCGTAAACTGCATCTTCGTAATTACCGAGACATTTTTCATGCGCGGGGCCTCGCAGCGTCGAGTAAGTGTGAGATCGCAAGGAATGCAGCGCCGAAAGGCGGTCGCTGAAGGCGCAGCTCAGTGGAGCCAGGGACGGAGTGGTCCCGAGGCGATCACGCGCCCTCCCGTCGTCCGAAGTGCACCTACACCCAGCTCGGCGTAGAGCGGCGGCTCGCGGAGCGGCCATGTGCAGGCTCGCTTCTCATGAACCCGGAAATTCGCCCGCGAGATGCGATCTTTTGCGTTCGGGACGAACGCCACTCAGTGGAAGGGGAAATGGGTTTGGAAAGGGACTGCAAGGCGGTTGATAGAATACAACCATTAACTTACGAGAGCATGACACAGGAGCTATGTGAATTCTTCCCTTTGCATGTTACCAAAGAATGCTATATGGTTGCTGAGACAATGTGTGCAAACGAGGAAGTCGTCTCGAATAGAATAAAAAAAAAACAATGTAAAAGGGTAAGTGATTTTTAAGTCTATGGATACTGATATTGAACTCCATGAAAACTATTTTGTTGCGGTCATAAAACTCATAAAAATTGCAGTGCGAATTTCAATATTTGCAAACTGACACGCACCTAAAAATATAACCTACGACTTGATTTATACTTCAGAAAATTTCTAAAACTTGTGTCTAAGGAAAATATATTATTGAATTTATACTTCAAAAAAATATGTCAAAAAATATTAAGAAAGGTATTTATTTTTAACTATGAAGCGTAATGAATACATAAAAAACAATGTAAATACCCATTTTTATGATGGAATGGAGTAGGAATTAATTATAAATTTATTTTGAACCCAAATTATTATTAAAAAGTTTTAGTTAATATCATTTTTTCTTTACTTCGACGGCTAGACACTTATCTTATGACGAACATCAATAACAATAAGAAATGTACATGTTTTTTATTAACACGTAAATTGGTGCTAAAACTGTATAATTTAATGACAGATATTATGAAACACTAACGCATTTGTCGAGCCCAATTCGCAGGTAACTCTCTCTGGGAACTTGTCAACTGGTCCTCGGCGCCCGGGGCGTACGTCAAACCTTTCTGAAGTTCGCTC
This sequence comes from Gryllus bimaculatus, assembly GCA_017312745.1. NCBI lineage: Eukaryota > Metazoa > Arthropoda > Insecta > Orthoptera > Gryllidae > Gryllus > Gryllus bimaculatus. The sequence continues at coordinate 4,314,617 of BOPP01000014.1, read as the reverse complement.
GCCTGCCCTCTCTTTCGCCTCCCCATCACAACGTCACTTCTCCCCGCGATGACCTCTCAGCTCGGAGCCCAGCGAGCGGCCCCGCTCTTCCAGGATCAGATGGGCAGACGCGGCGCGGCGTAGAGGGCGCTTTAGCGGCGCTCCGCGGCACGGCTCGCCTCCGCTCTCGCCGCGCCGCAGGATACAGCCACTCGCCGAGTCGAGAGAGCGATGGGGCCAAGAGCGGCGAAAGCGCGGGAAAAACGGAACTCCGCGGGAGGGACGCGGAGGAATGACAGGGTGTGCAGTAGTTGTTTGTGAGGGGGATGGGCGAATGGGACAAGGGGGAGAAGCGGAGAGAAATGAGAAGATGACGCGGCGACGATGGTGTAATGGTTAGCGTACTGGACTGTTGTACCCAAGTTCGCGGGTTCAAACCCGATCGAAAAACCTTTCGTACGCATTCCTCCGGAGTAAATTCGGAGTAAAGTAAATCCGGCTGTCCATGTTAGTAGATTTACTTGCGTGTAAAATATCCTCAAGTCTAAATGACGTCTCTGAGCTAAATTCAAATCACCTGTTTCTCGCCCAAGAAATACCTCCTTTCTCCGCTCGTGGGTGAAAGGAGCGTAGCAGAATTTGCGTGGTCAGAGGGAAGAGCGGGCCTGATGGCCGGCCACGTAAAAAAAATCAATTCAATTCAATAGGGGAGGAGGGAGATGGGGGGTGAGATAGCAAATGTGAGGTGGGTGGTTTATGCACGGGGAATAAAGAAAGGGGAAGGGCTTTGGGTGAGGGGAGGTTGGGAGCGGGCTGATGGGTGAAAAGCGGGGCGGAGAAGGGCGTCTCAGGGAAGGCGAATGGATTGGCGCATGGGAAGGGCGAAAGGGCCTGTCGGGAAGTGAAGTAGGCAGAGAATCAGGAATCGAGATAAGGAACGCGACAGAATGGGAGGTGATGGAAAACGAGCGAAATTTCGGTGCAAGTCACCAAGAAAATAAACATTCAGGCGGAATACGGGCAGAGGAATTGAGCTATCATTGAGAAGATGAGGAAGATGAACGAAGAAGTACATATTATGTTTCTAATGGAAGGAGTTCATGCAAACGAGAAATTGAAGACGAAATTGGTGAGAGAAGAATAAATATAATAAATTCGGTTCATAAAGAGACTGGGGGTGTAGATCTCAAAGTATTAGAAAACAATCAAAAAATAAAACAATAAGCTCAATAAATAAAGGAGAAAGAAGGCTTCAAAAGTCTCAAACGAATGCGATTAATAGAATAGCTTGTAATATAATGTTAATGCGTCACTTAACATAACGAGGATCACTGGCAAGAATATAGCATTCGTTTAGTAGGTAATGAGTTCGAATGTGATGCAGCAAAGGAGCATGATGAAGTAACGTGAAAAGAGCAGAAGGATAAGATAATGCTGCTTTAGCAAAAAAAGAATTGAATACGGGGTGAAATGGGAATACTGTAATAGTGATAAACGTTACAGTAAGAAAGAGTCAAATAAAACTACACAAGTACAAAAGCATGCAATAAGTAGAGAAAAAAGCAAAGTCAAAATGAAAAAAACACGACGATATGTTTCAGAGAAGTGGGTATGAATTAACGAACAAAGTGAGTTGAAAGAATGAAAATTAAATGAATGGATGCGGAAGTGGACACTGCCAGAAGGACAGAAATTTAAGGTGGTGACGTCGGCTGTCAATTGGATCGTGGTATTCTCTGTCTTTGTACCGCAATGCGTCCCACCCGGAGGGAGATATCTCTCAAACGCCGCCCACAAAGAGCATCCCTTTGCAAAGCAATACATTCACGAACTTCAAAGCGTCCCCTCTCTATTTTCAGTTGGTATGTATTCGTAGTAATGTCATTAGGTTGTTGGAACGCTGGCGGCCACATGATCCTCGATGTTAATGAGATTAGGCATCGTATTTCTTTATTTGTTGCTTTCTCGGGAATATAATGGTAGGTTTCCTAAACGAAGTTCATTATTTCATAATTGAATTTAAATGAACAACAACAGTCATTTACGATCGAATACCAGGAAAATGTAAGGTTATTACAGAATATCAGTAACAAAGGAGCGTTTTCTATACATCTATTTTGTACCCATATCCAAAAACACGTTTTTTAAAAATTATTACTGCCAATCCCAGGTAATAAAGAACTGAAGTTGAATATTTAATGCGACAGAAAAATTCCAAGTCTGGCATGCTGTTATATTACTAACACTTCATTGCAAAGAAATATATTTCTGGAACTATAAGTATATCGTTTATTGAAAACCAGTGAGAGAAACTTACGTCCTAGATACAGAAATAATAATAATAGTAATAATAATAATAGTAATAATAATAATAATAGTAATAATAATAAAATTATTTGTGGCTACTAGGTATAAAAAAATGCATTATGTACACATAGAGAACATTTTTTTCACGAACAGTTTCTAATTTTCTCAATAGATCTTGTAGTGAGGTTCTGTGCACTTCAAACATCCTCAACGCGCTACAATCGCATTCTTTACGTCACGACAAAGTTGAGCCTCTCGGCTAAAATCATCTTTACGATCGACATTAACTCCTAGTAACAACCACTAGGAATTCATTATTTACAACCCGCTGACTTTCGGTTCCATGACTTCCCTCCGGATTTACGACGGGGTCGCCGAAAGGGTCACGCCCGCCAGCTGCTCGTGACACGAACCCCGGACCTGTCGAAGGAAGGCTTCCTCCACGGCCGCTCTCACAGAAGAGACTCGCGGGAGCAGCGGATACTTTGGCCGAAGGCTGCCCGTCCGCGCCCCCCCCCTCTTTCTTCGCTCCGCTCGCCCCCCTTCCCGTCCCTCGCTCCAACTCAACCCTCCCCGACCTGCCCGCCGCCCCACCTCACGCCATCCGACCCACCCGTCCCTCCCTCACCCAGTCGCCTGCGTGCGTGGACCCGAGAAAAAACTAACTTGGAAAGTGCTGGGTTGGGCCTCGCGGCTTCCCGCCAGCTCGCGCCGCCAGCTCAGCCGCCGAGATATGGGATTTCTTTACGATAAACTTCTTAGGGTCTCGGGCACCTTTCGAAGCGGCTAACTCCGCCGGCGCCACTGCAGCAAGGTTTGCATGCGAGTGCGGGGGGGGGGGGCGAGTGAAGGATTGTTGGGGGTGGGGGGACGGGGCGTGAAAGGCGCGTTCGACTCTCTTCACTTGACGGACGGGAAGTCCGAAGAGATTGGACGACGATCTGAAGCGATGGGGTGTGGGGTGGAGGTCTGAGGAGGCGGCCTTCGGACTGTTAGACAGGAGAAACGGTCAAAGAACCTTACACAAAAGGTGGCTGGAACGATCCTCACGCAATCAGCGCCGCTCTGTTTGCATACGGAGTCTAACAAATAGCGATCCGATAAATAAAATATTCGTAATTATGTCAAACGCAATATACTATAGAGATAATTCAGCTTGACGCCAAGTTTTACAGTCAATCCAAATAAAAGTTTTCTCACAATTTCTTTTCCAAAGCGAGCGTTCGTAAAACATAAACACTAACAATTATTATCTTTTTGAACATGTTGAGTGTGCGTCCTAAACAATTCAAACGATAATAAAATGAAATTAATTTATGGTTTATTTACAGCCGAAAATATATTTTTACATTATCCATATCTACCACAAACCATAACTTTTCTTTTAAATGTACTTGCTGATCTATTCTAAATAAGGGATATAAAATTTCATGATAAACATGGTACAACTAACAATGTCCATACATAAAATTTGAGCTTTTCGAAAGTCAGTCAGCAAGCTTCGAAAACTAAAGAAGTGTAGTCGAATCCTCTACTTCACTACATTCATATTATGCTTTATTACATATGAATATAATACCATTCCCAACGCTTTCAACTATCAGTCGCGACAATATTACATATTCTTCATTATAAATCATAATAATAATAGAAATTACTTTAACGGATTTAAGTAATTATACCTATAAATTAGCGACTCACTAACGTAAATTTTGCGAACCGTAGAAAAACAAAAGCGGGGTTAAAAAATCGCGATAAATAAACTAAAATTAAATTAAAAATCCAAGAAAAAAGTGATAAAAGACATGGACATGCTATTTTTCATACAGGTTATAACTTAGGTATCAGAATGTTTTCATATCAAAAATATCTAAAAAAACCAACGTTCAAAAACGAGTCTATTTAATAAAAAAACAATTCAAAAATAAGTTCTTATATACAGTATGCAATTATTTTAAAAGCATCACTGAATTAAAATGTGCGGTTAAAATGATGACCACGCAATGAACCCGCCTGGAAACATTGACTTCACCATGGATGAGTCGAAACGTCTTGCAGCCACCTCACCTACCCATCCGAACACCTGTCGTTTCACAGCCGTTGGGTATGCATTCCATTAATAATGGCGATGCCAGGGCAGCGTTTTTAAAAATAATAATGGATCGCGTTGAAGCAAACCCGCGGTGCATAACAAGGACACATAACAAGATTTTATTTCCACTGAATGTTGCCCTCGCCGGAACAACAATCAACGTCAACCAGCTCCCCGAAATACGCCGCCTGGAGCTGTCGTAGCCTGTTTAAAACTGCGCGTTAGTCCCGCGGCAATCCTCGCGAGTCTATATTACACCAAGTTCCTGCGCACAGCAGCCTTACACTGCCGGCGCCGACTTTGAGACAACCCTTGCTAGGTGCTCTCCCGGACAGTCTCATTCAAATCACAGGCGCCCAAGCCGAGGCCCGGAACTCGAACAACCGCCCGAAAGGAGGCGGCCGGGGGCGGGTCTGGGGCTGTGGTTGAAGCTGGCAGCAGACGAGCGGACGAGGAGACGAAGAGAGGTACGGCATTTTCCAACGAGGAAGCAGGATCGGGAATGGAGAGCTGTCAACTGTATGTTGTGGGGGGATTGAACGGTTGCGAAAAGGGGGTGGGAGAGACACACGTCGGTGGATAGCACGCCGCGCGCGGGTTGCGAAGCGGGTCGGAGTGCCGTTAGGCCCTGCGCGTGCGAGGGGTTGCAAGGGGGGGGAAGGGGGAGGGCGGGCGGAAGACGAAGACGCGTCGATCTGATAACCGGAAGCCCGAATTGCGCAAGACGCGGTCCCCTCACGGTACGGCGCAGCGCACGGCCACCCGCGCCTCCGTAGTTACTCGGGGCACTCGCTAAACCCCGGCGTGCGTAGCCCCTTCCCGATTCAGTGCCGAGCACGCATCTCGGCTTCCTCGCCGGATCGTAAAAGTTGCATCCTCCGCGGACGAATGACGTTGCCAACTCCGGTTACTGCCGCCCTACATTCCCACACAACACACAACCGCTCACTCGTGCACTTTATTAGTAAACCATAAGGAATGTTTCCTAATATGAAGCTCTCAATAAATTACATTTCTTCAATAAGGTAACAAAG
>BOPP01000014.1:4282669-4307671 GCA_017312745.1 Gryllus bimaculatus | reverse complement strand
GAACAGAGGCGCAGAGGCAGCGCGGGCGGGACAGGGTCGGGAGCAGGTCGAGCGCCGGGGGCGCGGAGTGCCTGGCGATCCAGGGAGCTCAGGATGAAATTAACTTCCGAACCTGTAATCGCAGAGAGCAACCTTCGGAGCTGTAACCGTCGCCATTGGCGATCGGCAATGTCAAATCGGAAAATTCCCTCCTCTCCGAATTTTCTCACCTGGAGCGTAATTAGAAAAGGGCTGAAAAATGACAAATTCGAGATTCTAGATATATATCTCAGAGGCAGGCAGTGTCAGTCTTAGTTACTTTGAATCTAAGAGGTTTATACTCCTGAATGCTAGTTAGTTTCAAAATTTTGTTACTGCATTTTGCACGACACTTATGGTATATCCCTTGAACCCAATAATGGGTTAAAATGATCATAAACAATAACCTAAATTTTATTATTAAACACTGAGTTTTGCAAAAGGCATATCATTATGCCATATAATATTTTATTAAATTAATATTTATTTTTACTATCGAAAAATCATTTCTAAAATAACAATGTAGAGCTTAATGTTGACAAAGAAAATACACAAAATATCAATTTTCATATTCAAATATCATTTAGATAAATTGAATCAAAAATTATCTATTTTATGCTTCTATCTTTTCTCTCTCCTACACTAGTCCATACACCTCTTTGGCAGGTGAAATGATAACATAGAATTCGTTTTGTCATAAATACGATAATAAAGACAGTATGGACAAACAATTGGATGCACAAAAGATAAACGAGTTTTAATACTCCCGAAAAGAACACAACAATATTAAATTCAATTAAAGTATATGACTCCAGTGTATGACTACTTCGAATCACAAATCGAGTAAAAAATTTAAGGAAACTTTTGAAAAATTTTTCCAATGTGTTCCAACATGTAAAATGTAAACTCGTTTGTTCAATTTTAATTCAGTGAATAATTGACATCATCTCAGAAATATGTCATTTCTGTTACATTATTTATTTTACATTGACGGTGCACGGAACTGGCCTGCACCGCTAATGCTATCCGTGAACTGGACGAAAATGGAGTTTTTCTCTAAAAACGAACACGTGCAAGTGGCATGAATGCGTTTAATTGAAATCGATTAATCGAGAAACTTCTCTCGTTATCCTCCCTCTAGTATATATAAATTTCAACTGCAGTATATTATACCTCAACTCAGTTCTGCTCTACTGGAAGGAAAATTATTACAGGTCCGAATTTCACTACCTTCCTCGCGTCAGTGAGAAGTAGATAGATCGCATCACATCATGTCCATTTTGCATTTCTCCTTTAAATGTAAAAGTAATAACCTAAGAAAACAAAAGTGGAAATCGATGATTAAATGTATTTTTTTTTCAAATTGCATATCATATTTTTTTTCTCATCCTACAATTCTAATGTGAAAGTTTATTATTAAAATGTAGAAGAAGATGTATAAACGTGGAATACTGCATGATCTGGCTTCTCAGGTACTGCTCTTTCGCGGAAAGTACTACAAACAGTGCACCGTCATGCATTTCGTCAATCCAACTTTGTTGTTACAGAAGGCCGTGATTAAAAAGCAGTAGATATTTTACGTTTCCTGAGGTGTATAAACTTTTATTGTTAAGTTTAAACTACTGTGTAATGTACAAATTAATATCTTCATGAATATGGAATATATTTTACTTTGGAGCTTAGTCATAAAGATTAACAACCATGAAATTATTGTCTAGTTCACACACGCATTCTGCCTGTTTTGCAGTTCTGAGTGCCACGATGGGGATGTCACAAATATGGAATATATCGGTATTCCAAAAACGGCTGGACGTTGCAATCAAAATGCAGAGCATCTATTCAGCTCTTGAAAGTTTTCAGCAAACACTAGGGAACACAATGGTCTATGAGTGATATGTACCAGACGAGGTCACAAGCAGATAGCTCCTGTTTCTACAAAGGGCACAAAACTACTTTTGTACTTATTGCAAATGATACTCTCCGTTGTACAGTATTATGCCATTTATTCCATTGTTATCAGATTTCAAGCAAAGAGAACATGTCAGTTTGTAATTTGGTCTTAGCATATTATCAGTGACATTCTATAATTGCACCACATTTTCTAAGCAAGAAAGAATGCATTTTCTTCAAAAAGAACATTTTTATTGCACGTCGTATTATGCAGTTGGCGATTCATCAGTGATTCCAGTGTTAGTACACCTTCTCACTGTGCAATATTTGACAACCATTTCTATTTTAACGTATCTCTTAACGTATTTCTTAACTTATTATTAGCAAAAGAAAACGAAATTGTATTCTGTATTTGTACCTCTTCCTTTACATACTGAAGCATTTATTTAGTTAAAGTACAAGCTATTGGATTTGAACGCAGAAAATGGCAAGTGCAGCGGCTCAAAGTCCTGCGCCGCATGTCAAGAATTCGTGTGAGGAATCTGTGCACACGACTGATGTCACAGAGAAGAGGACGAAGGTATGAATGCCGTCTCAAAAACATCGACTAGCCTTTCGACGAACAGGATTGGAACAAAAACATTGCGTCGTGTAAGAAAGCACACAAGAGTGTCAATTTAAAAAATTACTAACACAGGCGAAACAAATTTCTGGGCATTTCTGGATTTCAATCCATAGCTTGCATTAGACTACCAGATGTTTTCTGAACAGCGATAGTATGCATACGAAGATGTGTCCACAGCGCATTAGTAGTGTATCTCGCTTGCGCTTTAACATTCGTCGAGCGCATGTGAACAATACTAGGCGATCTACTTCTAAAAATAATGAAATCTAATAAACAATATCTGTGTTGTGTATCCTTTAGTCCAATGAACTTTTCGTTTTATATTATCAGTATAAGTATTTTTACTTTCTCGCTACTACTTACCTAGTATAAAGTTTAGTAATGCTGCGGGAATAAACGGCAAATTTTCGACAGAAAATCTCTTATTGCCAGGCCCAGGTAAAGAAAAAATGGATAAATCCTGTCTCCAAATATAGAAAAAAATCTATAACTCGCGCTGTAGCCAGAATCCATATTTTGAGAGTCCTTGATACCGAAAAAAGACGCTAAATTTCTGCTTGGAATATAGTATACAGATGTCGCAACAACGACTGGCCACGAGAAAAATCCTGGGAGAATGGGAATAGATCAACAGGATATAAAAAGTAATTATGTTAATTTTAATTATTATTATTGAAATTTCCAATTGTAATTAGAGTTTTACTCTATTCTAATTTGTATTCTCAATTAATTGATGTATTTTCTTCCAAGCAATACCTAAAATTTAATTGAAATTAGCCCAATTAGTTTTCTCTCTTAAAAACACGATTTAATTGCAATATGAAAGAAAAATTTGAGTACCTCCATAGTTTTGTACGATCTTTTCTTGTATTAATTTTCTATTGTCAGCGCATGCTATGGACATTTAAAACGTTCAACGTTGAACTGCGACATGATAAAAATAATAAGATAATAAAGTTTTATTTGCTTGTCAGTGTTACAATGTTCTCTTTATTCAATAAAATGGCGTACTTAAGTTTATTAAAGTTGAGAAGAACGTACGCATGAACAATAATCATATCGTCGTTTCAAGTGCATTCATAATGCAATAAATACATTTTAACCAGAAAATTAAATGACAACAAAGGAATACTATCTTTCATTTAAAAAATTGGATAGATAAATTAGAGAAAATAAAGGAAATCAGTTGTAGGTGCAGCACTCGCATTATTTTTTTTCGAATTTATCACCTACCCGGAGATTGCAATTTATAAGGCACCGATTGCAACAATGATTCAAACAATTTACTCTATTATATACTAAAGCTATTGAGGCTATTAACAGGTTAAATCGTTACTGTAATATACTATTCTACGAATAAGGATGACAACATACTCAGTTTTCTATCAAACTATCTGGACATATCCCGAGCTAACTGTTCCTGGCATAGCAGCACCCCCTCCGAGCGAGTACAAAGCGCCCAGGACGTCTAAGTGCTTAAATGTACCGGATGAACGCAAACGCGTGCGCCGCCGCACATTCCAGGGATAACAAGGCTTTGTGTGAATATTCATGATTTCACGAGAAGCTTCCACACACATTCGCACCTGCCGCAAGGTGCCAAAATCTCTCTTTCCGCCCCTGTGCTTTAATTAGCGGTCGTCGCGCGCGCGCATTCAACGCCATGCGTCGGGTAATGAGTCGCGTGTATGTCGACAAGTGAAAGGCCGCGTCGCGCGATCTCTTTGCGCCCACAGCGGCGAGAGCGAAAGCAGGTTCAAGTGTCATGGCAAGCGCTCCGCGGCGGGGCACGGCGCCGCACGCGTGGGCGGGGCGTGCACGCACGCGGAATCGAAAGCGAGGGCCCGCGCAAAAATATTCGACCAACAATTTCACACCACTCGTCCGTTGTCTCCGCAAGGTGCATTAGTTCCGTGTGTCAGTTGGGCCGGCGGCGCGCGGTCGACTGCAAAGCGCCGGCCCTGCGGGCCTGCGCCGAGCCCGTGTCACATAGAACAAAAGGTCGGCGATCCAGGCAACACGTGCCGTAAATAGAAAGCCCTACAAAATACATTTGTTGTTCGGATCGCAAGTGAACAAAAACGTTTTCCGCGAAGCGCATTCTACTGCGCTTCAGGCTTGGCCGGGAATGCGAGTCAATGCCTACAGTAGATAGTGGAAACGATCTCAACATTTAGAACATTCTGTATTATTAATTAGAACTATTTTGCAGTTCATTCCGTAAGGAAAATAAATCAGACTCTCAGTTTCATATTAATTCATTGTGAAATTTTGAGATATTTATAAATGCTCCAAGCCAAAATATTGATTAATTAAATTATTATGATGTTATAACTAGTCAGCTGGGATCTATTTTCCGAAACCGATATAAAATTTGCCATAACGCCTCAGAAGGTAAATCTTCTATAACAATAATAACGTTTTTTTTTATTTTCAACAGAAATTCAAAGATGAAAATGCTGAAAAATTAACATTTGTGCATTCATTCCTTGAATATTTGAAGTGTTCTGTGATTACATAAATATAACAATTTAAAGTTACGCAGAATATCTCTTTGGTAGAATAATTATAATTAAAGAGGTGTAGATTTGAAGCAAACATTTCTTTAATGATTGCCAAATTCTTGCGAAAAACAACAACAATGCGACAGGAAACTGTAATGTTCTCGTAATATTTGTACTAATTGAACTTTTAGAATAATTAATCTCTTATTCGTAAATTCAAAATGCCAATATGTATTCCACAATGTGGATAATAACGTTTAAGTATATCTTTTTATCGAAACAAAAAACTGTAAAATTATCGTTTGAAAATGGTGGAGTTAATAAATATGCATATTTCAATCAAATTCCTGCCAAGCGCTCGAGGAAAATGTAATCACAATATTGACTTTGGATCAGCTTTGCACTTCAAAAATTCATTTTCGTAGTTGTAATAACCAGTAAATGTGATTTGGCCATTGTGTTTTACTTAATGATGGTCAAACTAACATTGATGCATTTTTTCGAGAAATAATTATCCTATAATGGCGAACACAAATGCAAGTTTGGCTTAATTTAATGAAAATGTGAAGACAGAGAGAAAGTTAATAATAATAGTGAAAGTAAGCCGCCTATTTATTACTAGCATTTATAAGTCAGAAATAAGCAATAGATTCTACCTGTAGTGTAAAATGAAAGGTATTTATGCGCCAAGGGCGATATAAGGGTTCTAATGACCCAAGGTCTTTTTGTCCCCCGAGATCATTAGAACCACGTGGCAAGTGCCATAATTTTACTTCTTACCTAATTTTATTAAATAATATTTACTAGTTAACTAGATGTTACGTTGACGCAATCCTTCTTTTTCGCTCCTATAATTCCTTCCTGTTTTCATATTTCCTTCGTACCCACGATCGATTCTATCGACGTATGTTACGCTTCGACCTCCGTATCGAAGGCAATAACAAGCTATTAGTAAACAATAAAAATAATTTTAGCCATACGCTCCCCCGCTTCGCGCCTCTTAAAGCCCCTCTACTTAGTCCCCTCCATTGCGGCTCCACCGTGAACCCCTGTGCCGAAACGCATGGTTAATTTTTACCTTCAATTACCCACTCTGTATTACGCTGCATGGTGTCCGGGGATTTTAATAGAATAGCACCATGGGAAATTCCTCACCCTATCGTAAGAGGCGACTAATTCCTTACCATTAAAAGTAATTCCTTCTTTTCACACCTATTTATCCTTTCACATCTCTGAGAGCTAACATGTGGATTACGTATCTTGGAAGCTTTCAGTTCCTATCCTAAATATTTCCTTCTCATGCTTTTCCTACAGGATGAGCGGGCAGAGGTAGGCTGGATCCCTCGCCTTGAGAACTAAAACTCCTCTAAAGAGCGGAAATGGGGTAGGCCAAACTCCTCGAGCTGTGGTGGAAGCAGTCAGCCTAAGGGAGAGACAACTTTGAATAAAAAGCTCAGATCCTCCAGGTTGGGGTTGTGCATCCGGTTAGTACTCCGTCAATGTAAAACTGAAGAAGCCTCCACAATAATCACGATACGATGACAAACCAAGCAAAGAAAATGGACAAGAATAAATGGAAAGCAGATACTTTAGGAGTAGCAACTTGATATGAAAGGGGAATCGCAAGCAAAGAAGATTTGCTAACTTTAATAATGGAAGAGCAAAATATAACATTGCTCCGTATATATTTATGTAATCGGGAAAGTAAAAATAGAAAATCACCCGGATCAAACTGAATCAACAGCGCATTACTGAAATATGGGAGTCAAGCATGGTATGAACACCTTTTAATGCAGTTTAATGTTAATCCTATGGGCTGCTTGAGTCTCCTCAAGAAAGGTTACGGGCGAAAGTGATATCCCTGTACAAAAAGGTGATCGAACTAACACCCAGAATTATCGAGGAATACGTTTGCTAGACACCACCTACAAAATACACGATAGAATTCTGAATCAAGACAATAGCAGAAGCACTTCTCTCAGAAGAGCGAACGGGATTCAGAAAAGGTCGTTCATGCAGAGATGCAATATTTACATTAAAGCGATGGATAGAAGAGCGAAGAGAAAACAACAAAGAAACGCATCTTGTATTTGAAAAGGCTTTTGACGATGTTTGACGCATACTTTTATAGAAAATATTAGAACGAAGAGGTTAGCCAAGACACCTTACCGAAGTTATAAAGAGAGTATACAGAGAAACGTGGATCATATTAGTAAATTGTAAACCTAGTATAATTGGCCCTACAAATAAAGGAGTAAGGCAAGACTGTTGAATATCACCAACATCACAAAAAGAGTCACAAAATCTTAGCATATATTGTTCTTTAACTAGAGTTCTACAACGTCGCATACTTTTTGCCAATCGATCGACTTTTCGATGGCAAGAGCTATGGATTCTATGTACACTACGTGTTTAAGTAAGTAATTTACTACACATTAACACAAGAATTATCTACTTTCTCGTTAGTAGGACCCGGCAATACAAGTTTCAGTTGAAAATCAATAATTTGTATGCCTAAAAACTGCTGATTTCCGACGAACTGTAGCAATAATTTCTGTTCGTATAAAGTAAAGCGAGAAAGTAAAACGAAAGCTACTTAAATCGTGTCAAATTAAAAAGTACAGTTGGTTAAAAAAATTCGGAACAGACGTCTGAACAGTTTAGACACTTTTCGATTAAAACAGAATATTTTAACTAATTCATAATATTATACATATGGACAATTATAAAATATTAAATGAAGTTAAACTAGGAATTGACATTTCATTTAATTTACTAACAATACTTTTTACTGCATTTTACTACATTAATTTCTTGTTTTCTAAAATTTTATTTTCTACCATCATTACGTCGCTAATCTATTGTAGAAGAAAGAAATGTAATCCGATATTAAAAACTATCTATGCGTAAAAAACGCCCTCAATACAATACTTTTAATCTGGTTGAAACCCCAAATTCGAGTCTTCGATTAAGATCAATACTCTGGTCATCTCCTTCCCTCACTGACAAATACACACACACACACACACTTACGTATCAACATCACTGATATATTTCCTCTTTTTTATTATATCTAAAACAGTTATCGATCTATCTGTTAGCCGAACTGAATTCGCTGACTCCAAATTGTATTAAATGTTGTGTTGATGATATGTAAAAATATTCATCACTGGAATTCCGCATTCTGTCCACCTACCGCTACAAGTAAACGCTTAACCATATACCTTAACGCATGCAAAACCCTCTAAATACACTACGTGCATTCATTCTACGCAAACTGCTTCCATCGACAGCTTCGGCCAGCCCGGAACCTGGCAGCAGCGGGTAAATACCCTTCGGCACTGACGTACGAGCCGCCGCCGCGCCAGACAGCCGCAGGCGGCGATCGGGCGAACCACAGCGGCGGCGGAAGCCACCGCCGCAGCGCGGGATAAATCCATAACGACATCGTAATGAGCAACGTGATTTTTCCCATCACGTAAATATAGCGGGCGCTGGCGCTGGCGCGATTACCCACCTCTCAGTTTGGGCACAAAATGAAACGTGTTTGTCAATCGACGGGGTGGGCGCGGCGCGGCCTGGTGCGCAGTCGACGCGCAGGTGAGCGGGTCATGCGCCTCACTGGTCAACAACAGGACGCAATGGAAGGCTGAGGTGGCTCAGTGCATCGACTGATGTCACTGTAGTGTCTCCTACCGGAAAGTCTTAGGGTACGTATCCCGACGGTGGCAGGGTTTTAGACACTAGCTTATCAGTCGCTGCGCTGTTTAAAGGAGAATTCTAGCGACCGACACCTCTCATCTGTGGTTTTCCGTGTTTTTCCTTTCAATACCACAGGTATGCCGGAGAAGTAACCAAACAAACGTGTCTGAAACCAAGTGATATCTTTCCTTCCTCTTCCTTGTCCTATCCGCTTCCCTTGCTTACACTCACTTACACTTACATGCTCTACACTTCGTAGACATGTCGGTAGACCAGTCGGGAGGTTTGAGCTTGTCTCGTCTGGGGTGATTTCTTCCTGGCGAGAGATACCTTATCCTGGTGATTAGGAAAAACCCAAGTCCAAGGTGTAGGACGGCGCATGAACTCGCCATCCAGAAGGAAAAGAACCCTGCTACATATTATGATTAAACATTCACTACACTTACGGCACTAACGACCGAAGCAGTTGACGAGCCCCAAAATACCGAAATAGCCCATCAATGCAGCTGTTTCCATCGACGTGGCGCGATGAGGCGCGTGGACAAGACTTCCATGGGGCAGGTCAGCAGCGGGGGAGGAGGACGAAGGGGAGGTGAGGGCAGGTTGCGACCGCGGGTCGAACAAGTCGGATCGATCTGCAGCGAGGGGGCCGCCCCAGCCTTGTCTCGCCACGAACCCTGAAACTGCCGCTCCTCCCTGCGCGCCGGACATCGCGTTTCCCCATCGAGGCCAACCGACTCTTTCTTCAGAGCTTCCGCTACAAACACTCACGGCTCCATACGATTTGTTGTCTGAATGCAGCGAGTGTTGCTTTCATCATTTTCTCCTCATTCCAGATCTTGCTGACTTTCCGTTCTTTGTATCGGCATACACACAGATGGGGACCACAAGGAGGAGCGAACTACATTTTCGACAACCCGATTCCATTAACATTTTTTTAAAATGTACTTATGACATAACGTATTTTACTCGTTATAAATAAACATACTACAACCAGAAAAAAATTAGATTTAATTAAACAGTTAACAAGTACATTAATTTTATGTTGAAAGAATTACAAAATTGCCACATGGCTTGCAGTGTGTCTTCCCCACATGCTGTGTGACAGTTTTCCATAGTGTCAAGTTACTCGTAAAAGAACAAAATCAGGTATTCATCATATTTACGTATACAAAATGTTTTATTACGTAAGGTAAAAAGCGCCCCTTAAACATTTACAGGGGGTGTCTACGAATCTGCACTCACCTATGGGCATATGTCATTGCGCGTATTGTTTATGCTCGAATCAAATCGCCCGAAACAGCAAAAGTGGCTCAATTTCTTCTCGCATTCCATCCTCTGAGCACTTAATAGTCCAATCTTTTATAGCTCCATACACGCGGAGGTGGCTCAGAGCATTAACTGACATTGTAGTGCTTTTGACCGGGAAGCACTGTGGTTCGAGACTCGGCGGTGGCAGTATTTTCGACGCTAGCTAGATCAAATTCAGCCGTTGTCCGGAGGATTCAGCCGCTGTCTGGTGTTCTAACGGACGGTTGCCATAATCAGCAGGTTTTTTAGTTTTTTCCAATCATAACCAGGCCGGAGCAATAACCTAACTAACGGGTCACACTTCACGCGCGATCATACCTTAGATTTCCTTATCCTATTATCCCCCTTTTCTTGCACACACACTTATACTTAGACTTATACTCAGACTCACAACATTACACATATGTCGAGAGACCAACCGGGAGCTTAGAGCGTGTCCCCGCAGGTAGAAGATACTTAGATGAGCAGAAACCGCTGGCCGCCGTGTGCGTCAACGCCCACCTCTCAATGGGGGAAGAAACCGTGACAAAACATGCATTACACTTACGGGATTAATGACCGTAGTCGTTGACACGCTAGAAAAAACGAAATGATTAATCGATCAATTGTAGCTCCATATTATCCTCTTTTTCGGTTCAGTTGTCACCTTGCTGTCCCCTTTCCCGTTCTGCCACTTCACTACGGCATCCATGAACCCGTATGGTGCCGTCTTATTGGCACTAAAATAACGTATCTACTAATTGCGATTCTCATTCCACATTAAATTGGTATGCTTGATTTGTATTACATTTCCTAATATATTTCGAATAATACCAGTTTCTTAGTGAGGTATTTTTAGTATTCGAATTGTTTAAATAAAATATATTTTATTTACCGAGAATTTGATAACTTAACTAAAGATATTTATAAGAATCCAGTTTCTGAACTACATGAATTGAATTAGATCCGCCAATATATAGTAAATATTTAGACATATTAAATAAATGAATATCATAATATTAGGTATTGAAATGTAAATATTGTAATGCAGTTCTTAATCTACTGAAACACAATCTAACAATTTAGTCAAGAATAGATTACCCCAGTTTGGCCCTTATTAAGGGTAATCCTCCACAAGAGCCTCAACTGCCAAGAGTATACATTTCATTCACCATTACAACACAAGCGAGTTAATAATTATCAATAATATTAGTATATGAACACAAGAACATTCCGCGTCGCCTCTGGAGGGTGCATCTCCATTAATTAAAGGCGAACCGAACCGAACCGAACGAACGCCCGTGCGAGCGAGCGGGGAGGCGGGTGGCCGCGGGTCGAAGCGCACGGGTCGATGAGCCTCTTCCTCCGCCCCGCCCCGCCCCCTCCCTGGCCCGCCGCCGTCCTCCCCCCGCCCGCCGCCATCGCGAGCCCGGAAGCAGCCTCGCGCGCGCGCAGTTCACATAATGCTCTCCGCGGCCGCGCAGTTCCGCCGCCCTCGCCCACGCGCACGCAGAGTTTTGAATTGCGCCCGTCATGATGAATGCGATGCCGCCGCGCCGCGCGCGCCGGCCGTCGTCGAACAAGGCGCGATGCGGCGGCGCGGGGCAGGGGCTTAGCCAGAGTGAGCGAGTTATGGAAGAGGTTTACGAAGCGCTGTGGCGGGGGAACAGTTGGGAATGAGACTGGGAAGGAGGAAGGAGTGCTACAGCAGGAGGAGGTTGACTAATGGGTAAGAATGTTCAAGAGGTGAGTCAAGAACAGAAGACTGAAGGGGCCACAAGGCGACCACGGCGTAATGAAGACAAAAAGAAGAGCGAAGAAAAATAATAGTGTTTGTGCTGTTTGGAAAAGTCGTCAGTAAATAATACCGCAGGCTATAACATGCGCTGTTATAACTATCGAAGCCCCAGGTATTGAAATAATTGCTTCTAAAGAATGAAATGCAAAGGTTAACATTCACCTAAATGATGTACAACTAAATGTGACTTGCAGCGTTCGTGAACTAATACAGTACGATGAGGCTCTCGTACAAAGAACCTTCCGTACACAAATCACAAAAGGGCAACGGAACAGTACCCCAGAGCAGCAGAGAAAAGAATCGGTTGGATGAACAATCGGCAAGGCGGTCGCAACATTGAACGGAAGAGAAACCGTCGATGGGAACAGTGGCGCGGGGAGGGAGGTGGAGCGGGAGGAGTGGCGCACGGGGGGGCGTGCGGCAGCGCGCGCGCATTTCACGCGGACGGTTTCGCGGCGTCCCGCTGCGCCCCTCCCCCCTCCCCCTCCAACCCACCTCGCCAGGCGCGCTTAGCGCCCCAATTTCACGGCCGCCGCCGCCGTCGGAGTCGCACGCCGCCGCGGCGCCGCCGAAGCGCACGAGGCGCCTCGAGTTATCGCGCGCTCCGCCAGGCGCGCCCTCCACCGCCCCCCCCCCTTCTCGCTCCTTTCCTCTGACGGAACCTCTGCAGCTACAATGCGTTCGTGGTATTAGGCAGACGCCGCGCCCTTACTAATGCTAATACGGGCGACTCGGTTTTGTTTCTACCAATACACCAGGCCTCTATGGGCTGTTGGTTTTATTACTGCGACAGACACAACCTTCTGGTCCCAAGTTATTCTTCCTCACTCCTTCCTTCAACCCCACATATCATCATTACAACCTCTTCAATTTGCAGTCACTGAGTCATCACAATTACCAGCATCTGAGAAATGCCATTACAACCTTGCCACATTAACCAGCGCTGTCATATTTCCAACTTTATGAACATCGCAACCATAATTAACAGTTGCTTCAATTATGACTTAATCGTAACCAAACGTATCAACTCCATTTTATTAATAATAACTGCAAATATTTTCAAGATAGGGTAAGGGTAATATAAGGTAAATATCAACTGTACTAATCGTCTCAAACAGTGATTGTTTTACCTTTACCCTAAAAATAAAAGTGTATATGATTGTGTAATTTTTTACCACAAAAACCACTGAAACTACAGAAACTGTTTTTTTCGTGGAACATTTTGCACGAACCCCTTGGAAAGGGCGAGAAAAAATAGGTAGTAAGTGAAGTTCTGAAAGGTTTCTAAAAATTGTGTTTTTATTTCAGAAAATGTAGCTAAATGCAGTTCCATATGCGAGTATCTATGTGGTTATTGTCGAACGATCCGGAGGGAGGCTGGACCGAGTGGGGAGAAGCAGAGATGAAGGAATTCAAGGACCAAGAGTGAGAGGAGCGGATGGAAGGAGCGGGCAGAGAGAAGGAGAGAAGCGAGGGCGGAGAGAGAAGAGCGGGTGGAGAGAGGAGAGCGGATGGGAAGGAAGGAGTGGTCGGAAACGAAGGAGCGGACGGAGTAGACATATAGGCTGAAGAAGGTGGAACCAGTGGTTGGAGCAAAATGTGCGTGCGGAGT
This sequence comes from Gryllus bimaculatus, assembly GCA_017312745.1. Classification (NCBI taxonomy): domain Eukaryota; kingdom Metazoa; phylum Arthropoda; class Insecta; order Orthoptera; family Gryllidae; genus Gryllus; species Gryllus bimaculatus. The sequence continues at coordinate 4,294,232 of BOPP01000014.1, read as the reverse complement.
TATTTAAGAGTTGATTGTGATAAATAAACCCTCGAATAAACGCCGGACGAATAAACGCCGGATAACTCCACCCTGCAGTCAGTAATATATAACCAGTAAGCTCGTCGGAAACATTTTCGTGGAACTTGCAAGCCATCACGCTCGTAATATCCATCCGCTCTCATCGTCCTGAACTTCGCCTTCTGAGATCCAATGCTCTCGTGGCGCACTGTGGTGCTTCCGTGTGAACTACGTGTATAATTCACATATGTATTTAAACATTTGCAATCCCTGACTGTGCGGGAGAGGAAAAATGATCTCTTTAATATTGACAAAAATACAGGATTCATTATTTCTTCATACGGGATCTTTATTATAATATGACGTGGCTTTTTGGGAATGAATGTACTCCTCGTAACAAATGTACTAAAAATAAAACAAAATAACAGGTTGTAATTGTGTTAGCTAATACATTAAAACAATAAGTATGTGAATACTGTATCAAAAATATTAGAAGAAATAAAAGTAATAAAGGCGGTACATTGTAATAGAATTAAAATAAGAAGGTTTACGAAGAATCTTGGTTATGATTAATAACGAAGATTTTGTTTAGTTTGCACTTACACATTCAATAAAATAATTATCTTCAATGTAAAGTCAATGTGCAATCATTAAAGTCAGTTAGAAATTCTATCCACTGATACACTACTAATGGCTGTAGTCTTCCTATTCTTTGAATAAAAGGGGGATATTGGTATTGTGATACGTTTTCGTTGGCATTTTCAAAGAAATAATCATATGAGTTTTCATTGTTGGCAATGACAACTCATATAATTATAAAAGGGGGATGTTGACGACATAAATAATATTATTTATGATTGTATGAAGTAATGTCTAAAGCGAAATGCCCACGACATGACGATAATTACAAGATTTACTAAGCATACGAAAATTACTAAGACGCATTTTTTTAAGTTAAATATTTCTTAGATATTTTCAGCTTGAAAATAAATTACTCATCTTTCAGTTATTTGAGAATGTATTCATCATCTTTTAGATTAGCAAGTGATGTGATTCAGTAAACGACATCTACAGGATGTACATCTACGCTTCACAAAATACATCAGTATAATTATAAACACGAGAGTCGACCTGGATAGTCGAGGTGGTTGGAGCGTGTGCCGACACAGCTTCACGGTCTCAAGGATCGCGCGTTCGAGTAATGCCTTGGTGATTTGTCCCTTGGCTTTCATGTACGAGTACTTGTGTGTTTTCGCGGAAGGCCTCGTGAGTCTGCTGACTACGGAACGACGAGCTCGCAAGACTACGTCTAGTATAATGTTAACTAGTGTCCCCATGAAGGACATGGTGGGTACTCGATGCGGATAGTCGAAATCGACATCCCCTGAAGCTGGAAAAAGCCTCAAGAAGAAAAAAAATATGAACACGAGTAATTCAAAATGCAAAATTTTGTTTTTAGTTTGACAGATATAAAGTAAACACTTTACTGTTGAGTAAAATGTATTAATGTACTCTATTTGTGTTGTTAAATATTAAATTATTTTTTCCACGTTACATTAAATTTTATATTTTATTCGTTTTAATAATGGTATGAGCATCTCAGACCCTAATGTATTATCTACTAAGCTTCATTTTGGAAATATTTCTAATCGAATGCCAACGCACATTTCACATCACAGTATATAATGAAGTACATCTGAGATAAAACTAAACAGAATTTGACTTTAAATTAGCTATCAAAGTAGACCCCAATTATATTATCATAAGTAAAGACTCATACGACGTATCACGACAATTGTCAATTACTTCGTGGATAATTAATGTTTAATTTTACGACTCGACAATCTATAATTCTTATTTGGAAAATACTGGATGAAAACATTCATTCGAAAATACTTATGATTTGATCTATAATTTTATTGTCTATGTACACACTTTCAAGGAGTTTCAAACTATTGAAAGCATAAATAACGCAAATCCCTTTCTCCTTAATGAAACCATCATTCAAGTGTAACGGAATGATCAGATAAAAATAAATAAAAAATAACCGAAACTGTAATGCCTCTCTTACAATCAGCTGAGGGTCGGAATCATTTAATAAATTAAATATACAGAAAATTAGCGATCAAAAGACAAAACATTGTGTCTGAAAACATTGTAGTAAAACACAGCACTCACATTTGCATAAATTTTCAAAGAATTGTGGCACATTTATCTCTTTTCAATACATTTCATTACAAATTTATTTAAGGAAAGTATTAAGTATGTGCAATTAAATTGTATTGTTCTTCCTCTAAATTATATTGTAAGAAAGATGAATAGTCAAAAGATATGCACTCAATGACCCTCACGCATAGTCATTAGAGACAAAAAATTATGCTATTTACAAATCAAAACATTTATTTTATATTTGTCAAAGAGTATCGAATGGAACGGGGGAAATATTAGAAAATCATAGAAAATATTTATTTTACATTCAAATAAATATAATATTAATCAAAAAAATATCTTGAATGTAATGAATTTATTATTCTGTAAGATATTATATATTCACATCAACATGGAATATGTTTATATTTAACATTATCTAATTAATTATGTTTTTAAGTTGAATTGAACTTGATAAAATAATATTTGAATGTACGACAGGACATTGCGTCAGAAATCAGATGCCATTCACCTTTCACGAAAGTTTTATTTTTCATTGCCTGTATTTTAAGACTCTTCTATTAAAATTAGAAATGTTGATGAAGTGTTGAGATTCTGGAAAACATTTATTACTTTTTATAAATTATTTATTAGTCTTAATGAACTTCAAAATTATACCTTATATATTTACTTTCCTGAATTGTGCTGCAATACAATAAAAGACATACAGGAATTAAATTTAGTGTGATTTGCGAATGTTGATTATTTTGTTAACTTAGGGTAACATTTTTGGTGAAAATCATACGTTCAGTTTCTTCGTCTAAGGAAACTCAACCATGACCTACCCGTAAACATCTGGCAATAATATACCCCTAACAAATATATTTTTGTTTAAATATCTCAGCTCGCATTTTTCACATCAATAACATTAAAGGTACCCTAGTGATGGTGGGTTTAATGGAGAAAGTAAATACAGGAGATAAAATGTGCGTTACGTAATTATTTAAAATAATCGATAAAGGTTGTATTTTGGAGAGTTCCTGAAATTTTTATGGTGGCGGGCGGCGCTAATGAAATTTTCGGAAGAGAGGCACTGTCCACCCACGCTCAAGCCGGATCAATCAGGGGCGCTGGGACTGGGCACTGTGGGGCGACGCGATGCGGCGCGGGGCGGGAGGTGCGGGGCGGGGAGGGGCGGCGCGGCCGAGTAGAGTGGGGGTGGGCGATGCGGCACGGGGGAAGGCGCGGAGGCCGCGTGGGCACCACACGGAAACAATGGCCGGCAGAGGCGCTCTAGAGCATGCTACTTCCTATAAAAGCGGGTTCTCTTTAGGTAAATAATCAGATGATATTCTGCGAGATGGAGCTACTAAAAGTCAGGTGCATTGCGCAAGCTTGCTTGATGGGATGTGTTGCTTGACGGGATGTTCCATCAAAGTCGACGCATTTTTAATCAGAGGCGCACCTAGGATTTTTTGGGGATGGGGGAGGAGAGGGAGAAATAGTGCCCAGCCGATTTGAGTTTGTCTGAAAATGAACTTTTCATTTATGTCGAATATAAAATTTATTTTTATTTGCTGACTTATCAGTAATATTTACAATGTAAATAACTGATGCATCGACAATGTTAACTAACTCGTTAGTTTGCTACATATTTACTTCCTTTTATTTGGGGTTTAGGAATTTTCCTTACCGTTACCAGATAAATAACAATACTTGCATCAAAGGCCAATAAACATTGAAATTTCCGAGCTGCTGTAATCATAAATATAAACAAACGTTCATAACATTTATATTAAACCCAATTAACGATTACAATAGCAACTCTGTTGTTATCTAATATTTTTTCCCATACTCCTGCCCTTGAATGCAAGTCCACTACCGTTTTTAATATTAATTTATAATTTATTAATCTATTTTGAAAGCTTGGCCTTCGTACATTTATCAAATTTAATATATCCCCTTCGGTAACTTTCCAGTTGCGGTCATCTGCCGTCTTGATCGTCGTTCCCGCGTTCACTCAAAGTTCCATTTCAGTTTAGTCCACTCCCCATTGCGATATCTTTTTCCTTTCATCACACGTTTGATATTTTGTCCCGTTTCTAACATTTTCTCTCGGATTAGTCATATGATCTTGACCCGATCGTCATCGAATCGCAATGTCTTCTTCCCCTTGTTTATATTACGCGCTCTTCTTTTGTCTTACCTGATGGGGAGGATAGCACCTATATCCTTTTCACTTTCGTTCCTCCCCGCAAGATCTTCCCTTCTCCTGTACATTCTCATTTCACATTGGATGATCTCATCTAAGCAATTTATGGTTATTCCATACCTATTTATCTCTGGATTACTTTCGTAATTTAATTTGCTACTCACGGGCATTAATGTCTTTTCGTAATTTTACGAAAATAATAAACGTGTCTTTTCGTAATTTTATTTGCCACTATTTCCTCTATTGTTCCCTATAATAATTATACTGTCATTCCCTTGCATTTTCATTCTTTATCTCGTTATCAAATTCTTCTCATATATCCACCATTGTTGATATAATGTTTATATTCTACACGAATTTGTTTACTTTAGTATACACCTTGTGATAAAGTATCACAGTATAATGGCACCATGTACTGCAGTTGCCTACAGCGTGTACTTGGGGAGACACAACCAATTAGCCAAGATTGTCAATCAACAATTGGTTCTCAATGGTTCATTGGAATGTTAAATAGTTAGAAGCTCCACCGCATTATAAATACAACACAGTACCTGTAATTGAAGCAAATAATACCATCATTTATTGGGTCAGGCCCATATTAACAGATAAATCGGTGGCTTTCAATAGACAATTTATAGTTTTCATTGCTAGGAATAAGAAAGAATATTTCTGGATATTGCTGTAGCATTGACCGACAATCTAAAGAAAACAGACACCGATAAAATTATTAAGTATAAAGATCTTGCTTTGGAAATAAAACAAATGTGGAAACTACAGAGTACAACTAACATATATCCACTTTTTATTTCACCTGAAGGTTTAAAAAAATTCAGGAAAAATATTTTTTTTAAAGGGATTATCACAACAAATCCTAAATTACGGACATAAAGCAGTGATCCTGGAAACATATCATAGAGTTTGCATGTTCATGAACTGACACTAATGAGTCTCCCATATTGGTCTTGGGGGTCACAGTGAAATCTCTCTCCTCAGGGACCGAGCTCTTTCCTTAACGTGGCAGGAATGGGCAAATTGAACCCATCCCAAGTTTATGAGAATCATATCAGATAATAATAATAATAATAATATTAATAATAATAATATTAATAATAATAATATTAATAATAATAATATTAATAATATTAATAATAATAATAATAATAATATAAATACGTATTATATAAGATTTAAATACAGTACATACGTATGTTTCTTTAATAACAATTGATATATTAAAAAATACTTTCGATAACGATTTTAGCATTTTTCCTACATGATTTTCAAATCTCACTAGTCTTTTTGCAGGGGGTAATTCTGCAACCAAGCGAACACGTTACTATCGTACTTTTTCGTAGTACCAATCTTTGTTATGCTGAGCCTCGCAAAATAGAGCACTGCTACGTTCTGCCATCTTAGTCACAAGCTGGATGCATGCACGTTTGGCTTCATTGACCGGATCTAAGGATCCTATTCCTTTCACTGGTGCTCGTACTCGGCAACAAAGGTAATTTACGTTAGCGGCAATGCCTGCGTCACCAAGTGGCACTCAAACATCGTGGACTAAGGAGACCAGTACATCAGGACACCATCAACATTATCTAAAACTAGTGGAAGTAAAATGATGTTTCCTGCGCTTTTAATTGTCACAATCATTTATTAGACAGGAAAAGCAGCACATTTTATCTGGTTTTATCTAGTGGCATACGGAAGCAATTTTATCCCCCCCCCCACATGTCCCCCTACGCACCACATTGCTGCGCTCCTTTCAACCTCGCCCCCCTTCGCTCTACCCTGCTAACCTCGCTCCGCCCCGACCTTTATCCCGTTCTCTCAGCACAACCTAACTCTTATTGCTCCTGTCTTGCTGTCCATACCTGCTCTTTTTCTAGCCGTTCCCGCCCCGCCTTACGTGGTTCCGCCGCGCCCGACCTACCCGGGCGCGCTCTGGCCACCCCCTGTCCGCGCCGCTGCAGCCCAATCCTACATATGTGCAGCGCGGGTTGCATTAAACCTCGTATGGATGAGGATGGTGGGAGGACGGGAGTAGAGAAATATATACAACGATCAAGCACTAATGGAAGCGCGTAATAATGGGATATGATGAGAGTATCCATGTTCGAGCAGAACTGGAAGGAATGATGACGTAGGCACATAGCATTCAATTGGTGTTCTGAGTGTTCTGAGGATCTCCGGATGAACATTTTGTGGGATATTGGTTTGTTAAGCCAAGATAAAATAACAGGATATGTAAGGATTTTGATGTCAGAATGAGGTTGGTAAAACTTCGTAAAAGATATGGTCTTCATTTTGAACACTTTTTTTCTCTTCCATTTACAAGATGTTTTCTGAAAAATGTGAGGAATTAAGAATAGTTTATCGAACGGGGAGCTGTTAAGTGATGGGAGAGAGTTAATAAGAGATAAACAATAGAGGCAGAAGCAAATAAATGATGCTATTTGGAAAAAACAAAGCTTGAGGAATAGTGGAGGCTGTAAAACAGCTCGAGAGAAAATCGAAGAAAATTAAAGAGAGAAATGTAAAACCACGGGAATCGGTGCAAACAAAAAGGTATCTATGCATAAAGGTTTGTTGTCCGTGAAATCTATGACGTCTGTAGATTGTCCTTCAACTATTATTGTTAAGAAAAAATTATCGATGTCTGGAACGTAGAATCTTTCTGCTGGTTCTCAAACTTTCAAGCCGCTGGACATCGAACGTTTTTATTTTTCTCCGATTCAAGTGCGGATTGAACGCAAAGCACGTTCCAATATGAACGGGAGAGTCGCACCATTCTGGGTTTTAGGGGATGGGATAGACGAGCACACGAGGCGGCGGAAGCTGCGCGCTGCCACGAGGCGACGGAGGAAGCCAGCACCGGCTCCAGGGGAAGGTAAAGGAGTGGAAGGGGCGGAGGCCGCCGGTCCGAGAATCGGCCCTTCCGACTCATTGCGCGCTCTTGCCGCTCGGCTGGAGTCGTTCGCGGGACTCGAATCGGCGCTGACTGGCGAACGAAGGCTACGCCGGAGGCGGAACGGGGTCGGGAAGTGAGCGAGGACTGGACGGTTGCGGGAGCCGCGGGGACAGCGGCAGGTGAGTGAGGGGCGAGGGCTGCCGTGGAGGCTGGACAAAACCAGTGGCGGACATGAGGACTGGGATGATGGGACGTGATCGAGGATAGTGGCGGGGGCTGCCACGAAGGGTGAGAGGATGGGGACGGAAACGAGGCGGAAGGACATAGAGTGGCGAGGGCGGGGTAGAGGGATATAAGGTGGATGGTGGTGTCGAGGTTGGCAAGGGGATCGTCGACGTGTGTGTGAATGTGCGGAGAGGCGAGACTCGATCTGGAGGTGCTGCAGTTCATTGGCGTACGGCAGCGGTGCATCCTTCTCAGCCGCTTCAGCTGCGCTTGTGCTGTGCTTGTGATGCGCCCTGGCCTGCGCCTCGTCTGCGCGGCGCAGCAGAGGAAGAGTCACGTTGCACTGAGCTGCGCTGTCTGCCCGCGAGGACAGCAGCGTCCCCGGCATGCACGAGACCTTCCATTAGGGCCTTGTGGCTCTACTTGGGCGGGGGGGGGGCATGATATTAAATGTGCACGTGTAGCCGCATTGGGTAGGTGTTGTATTAAAAAATCTGAGTCATTGTTACACTATTTATCATTCATTTAAAAGTAAATTAGACGAATAAATACGGTGTACATTGTGTGTCTCAAGCATTCACATAATTTTAGTGAATCGCAAAATATCGGGTTCCTGATTCGTTTTATGATCCAGAAGTTACAATTCACTTCACGCGTTTCAATAACGTTATTTTGCAAGTTATATATGTTGTGCATGTGCAGTATTCCAGAACGTTGAAATGCAACTAGAATAGATTCAAACAAACATGATATAATAAAAAGTTAATAAGGAGTTTATTTAGACAACGTGAACTGACATTAACATTAGTATTGTCTTTCAATCAAACAACGACTAATAAGTATATTCTTACAGGCTTTCCCCTTTTTCCCTTCCATCAACTTTTATTATACTGAAAAATCAACAAAGTAGAGTTTACACTTGTGGGATAATTGGTTTACCAATCTGACAGTCAATACTCTTTTTACCCCTTCAATTACATATTGTATTTAATAAAAACGTCCGAGCATTCACGAGACCGTGGCCTACAGGTCGTATCGATGAGGTACAGTCATGATAAATTTCATCTCGTCCTCTGTTCATTCTCGGCGCCCTCCATTTGTCCCAGAACCCTGCGCAAACTAGTACACAAACACGTTTATTCATGCTTCTTCGGAGCACGTCATTCGATTACTCGAACACTATCTATTGTTTGATTTGTCACTTTCGCTCACGTACTTTATCCGCTTACTGTCTGGTTTTTGTCGTAATCATTTTTCCTAATTTATTGTCAACTCCCCCCGGAATTGATCACATATCTTTACGTTATTTCAACTTATCACAATATTTTCTATTTTGCCCGCTGTCGTTTGCTTTCACATTTCCTTGTATTATTCTTTAACTTGCTTTACCTATTTGTTTATTTTCCTGTCCTCCATTGTTACTATCGTCGAACTTACTTTTATTACGAATCATACGGTATGTATTAATTTTCACTTGTGATAATCCATCACAATATTCACCAAATTCAGGTTTCGATATCCATGTTCATGACTTTGGTTCAGTTCAAAGATTATTTTGGGAACAACAGCAAACTGCCAGAGATGCTCCCTCAAAGAAGGAAGGCCGTGCTAGAGAGAGAACGAAACTAAAAGAGCTTTTGGGGGGATGAGATCTGAACATAACTGGGAATTGTATTGGACGTCGCATAGATCATGGATAATTGGTGACATTAAAAATATATTTTTATGTTACAATATTTAGAACAATATTTTAAAGATCATTCGCCCAAAAACATAGCACTGTTTGAAAGTGTAGTATATAGAAATGATATTTCACATTCACCAAGCGAGTGATAAGAGAGAAACTTGCATTCTCGAGGCATCTGTTTGTGTACTATTGAAAATTACAAAATACGCTCACTGATGGAGAAGTAGATATCAATCATGAACTTTCGTCTATTTCAGAAATAATTAACATGTGACAAATGCAGAAAATGTATCAGTGTTCCTGTGAGTGGCATGTCCCAAAGTGACCAATTCCCTTGTAAATAGGGAACGCAAAACGACGGGATCTGTATTGCATAGCAATCATCTGAAACAGCCTCAAAGCGATTGTGACGATCTTCCATCCCTTTAAAACAGGCACATCTATGGCTATTCATAAATGGACCCGATATTCACCCTACAACGGTCCTATTTAAGAGCAATGTATATGAGAGATATTTATGTGTATTTATGTTTGAGATAAAACAAAACTTGAGTTTATATTATCTATTGTTGAAAGTGAATACATCGTTTATGTTACGAGAATAGAATATATGAGATTATTGTGCATAGCGTAGTTAGGTCTTTGTAGTGGATTGTAGTAATCATGCGAGTCGAGTGTACGTGAATGGGGTATTGAAATAATGCGTAAAGTAAACAATAGTGTAATAAACAAATATTCATTATATTGGCTGTGTACTGCGATTGACGTCCAAGAGAAATATTGAAAAAAATACGGCTTCCACATTCATTGAAAGTAATTCAACGAAATGGAAACATTGCATGAACAGGATGCGACTAAAATTCCATGAATGTCACATTGCTAAAAAAGGGTAATTAAATTGTTTCCGAGAGAGATCTAACAACATTCGCTGCCTCGTTAGAAACACTTCGAACCAAATGAATGTTTAAAACGAATGAAGGAACTAGGACCAGTTTCGCCGGCATGTGCACATTACTGCATTTCCTACGAGCTTAAAAGAGACAAATGCCGCTGCAAATTAGCCTTTGGACATCAAAGAAAACGCAGGAGTAGAAAAAAATTCATTTCTACAAAGTAAGTGGTCATTTACATGTAGGAGGTATTTAGGGGGAAATGGAGTTTCTAACTTGCTGAAAATATTTTAACATTCTGCAGGAAACGTTTGGCTGAAAAAGCATTTGATAAAAATTACTATGAGAATGTTCTTTTTATTTTGACGCACTTTACGGTATTGAGTTTGCATTATAAAATTATTATGATTGTGTATAAAAGTTCTCTTTAATTCCACACGATTACCACAAGATAATGATCTTACTTCTCAAAACTGCTCCCTTACTTTTGATAACCCGTGTCATTTCATCTACTCTGCATTCATAATCACTAATCTATAACAATTATTCCATCATCATCACTGCTACATAAAGTTCTTACTCCATAATTCAATGAAAAGAAGAAGCTCAATGTCATAAAATGGCGCTTTACTTCTAGGCTGTCCGGTTGACGCCGCGTCGTTGGCAGATAGGCCGACGTTTCGCCTGTCATGTCGCAGGCTTCTTCAGGGTACTGACATAGTAAAGCTCCTATGTACTCGAGCCGCGGAAGCCTACGTGTACATAAAATGGCGCGGTCGTTACTGAGTAGCTAAGACATGAGTTAAGATATAGTTACCTTACATTTTATTGATTGACTATTGCAGGCAAATAGTATTCATATGATTGGAAAGCTTGCAATGTTTCAGTTAAAAATAAGTTTTCTTTATATAACCCAACTTTTATATTACTACATTATAATTTCATTTGCAAAACTGACGACCGTACACTTGACGAGATTCAGAATATTATTGTTATTTAACTTCCAATGTTTCATAATTAAATTATCTTTGAACGCGTATAAGTAATACAATTAGCTATAATTTACATAATTAGTAGTAGGGAATGGTGCATATTCAGAGATTACGCACTGCAATAACTTTCATTGTATATGTTTCATTCGATCCGCAAATATTTATTTGTCCGTGCTAGTGCACCGATGCTTTTTAAATATTTACTGATTCACATCTAATTCGGTACAGCACTCTCGTTAAGCATGCAAATTATAGCGATACAGCTAACAATCAGAGATAAAAAGTTATCCTACAATAAAAACAGTCTCTTTGCGGCTGCTAAGAAAGGCCAACAACTCACTGCCGTTATGAATTGCGCCTCCGCGGTCCTCCGACACGAGGCCGGCACGAGGAAGGAGGGGGAGAGATGGCGTCGCATTTCTCCGCGCTCGATAAATCACGCGTTTGGACTTATACGCATTCGCACGCACTCGCGCACGTGCAGCGAGCGGGTGGGGC
>BOPP01000014.1:4268750-4278896 GCA_017312745.1 Gryllus bimaculatus | reverse complement strand
AGGGAATTTGGCAAGTCGTTAACAAATACCTCCATTGGGTTATACGGCCGACGCGTAGAAAATATAACCGATACACGCGGCCCGTGGAATTTTCGGTATTCGTACACCAGCCATTGGCTCGAATGCGCGCTTGCCCGCCGGTCTCAGTTTCTGGCGCAGGGGTAGAGAAATCGCTCGGCAGTTTGTGGAATGGATGACGGGGACTACGCTTATGCTACTGCTCCATTCCTGCATAATGTGCATTGTTTTTGTTTGTGAATTACGAGATTTCATTCGAATATCAAATTTTATCTGCATATTTGCAATAAGTAGGTGGTTAATGTTCAGACTTCACAAGAGAGTTTTCTTATAATTTATACTACATGCGATATTCTTTACCTTATATCTCTTTGAATTTTGCGACTAGTTTAATGCTGATGGTGGATTAATCATTAAATAAATATAAATGAAACGATTAAAGCCTGGAAATCAAAAGAATCCCCTCTTAAATTCATATGACAATCTTCTGTTTGTGATAGTATTGTTATGAAACTTCCTGAAAGGAGAGTTTAATACCGAAAATCTAATAAACGTAGTAAACTTATGTTCCACGATTTCTCTCACGAGTTATAATCCTGCAACGTCCTATATTCACCATCATCTGCAGCAGCACGACAACAAGTTTTAAGAGATTATTATCAGGTCCACATCATTCGAGTAAAGCCGAACAAATCCTTCATTCGACTCAAAATCGAAAAAATTGAGAGTGGAGATGGAAAAGGCCTTGCGTCTGTGAAAACCAAATAGTTACCATTTACCTCCACATCCACATTTTTTTATTGAAGTTTCCTGGAAGTGCTCCAAAATGCCGGAAAAGGGACTGCATCTAGTCAGAGATTCAATGCTTAAACATGCGTTTCAACTGCGAAAAGACTTGCGACAATATGACACTTATTTCTAAAACATGATATGGTAGTCGAGCTGGAACTGGTCAACAATACAAAGGCGTATTTTCCAGCAATTAATTCTGATGAACCAGCAAACGAGGCTCTTTATATTCTGTTTCATATTAGATAAAACATATCAGTAAAAAGCAATGTAATTTACAATAATGATAGTAATGTAACATCTGCTCATTACGTTTGAATGTAGAAGATATCAATGAAAAGACTGGGCCTTCAAACAAAAAAGAATCTGTCGGTGAAGGTATTGTCCATCGCATTACAAAATATTATTTTTTTCTTTTTCACAGTGTTAATTACCTAATTTGCATTTTTAAATAATATAAAATAGTTCAATATGCGCAGTATTTATTTATACACAACGTTACTGCGTATAAATTATGTACATGAGTTCGTGAGTCATAAGAGTCATAAGGGTAAGAGGCGGGCTATTTTCATAGTAACATCCAGGCATATTTTCATTCTTGCAGCAACTCTATTGATCCAAGAAAAAAATTACGAATATATACAACGTACGCTATTATATTTTCTTAATATAACAACATTGACAAAAAATTGATAGTTTGTAAGTTATATTGAGAAAAATTGGAATAATTCCCATTTCTCGATTTTTTTACTACAGCATCAATTTTCGTGATGCTGTCGAGTCTAAATCGTTGATTGAAGAAAAAAACTTAAGAGATTACGTACGGATTATTTTTGTTCTACTTTATTTCATAGGAGTCATCCTTTACCAAAAACTGATAGTTTTTTAGACGTGAAAAAACGTGGTAAAAGTCTTAAATTCTCAAATTTTTTTGCTTAAATTTTGTTTTTTGGCAAATTTTGTTGGCTAACCTGATACATGTTCAGTGATCCAAATACATGCAGGGCGTATACAAATAATACACCAAAATTCACCTTTACTTTCAATCATTTGACTGAACTATTTCTTCATATTATTCTGATCAGAAGAGGGAGTTAATACACAATTATTCTTATGTTTTTGTCCTATTTTATTTCTCCGATAAGAATGCATTTTCTTTAATATCTCTCCAGAATTAATTTGTTATACTAATTACTTTGAGAGAACCTTCCATTTCTTCGATTCTAATTTCGAATAGTTACTTGTTCTGAGATCTCGCACGGACTCTCGATGGGCCACAAAGTCACAAAAACTCACATTTTACAGGTAGCTTCGAAGTAATGACATTTTGCTCATATATTTTTATCAAACAATTATATTTAAGTAAAGAAGAACGGGATAGTTGCCTTTGTAAAGCGGGGTGCTCATTTTAATCGACTGTTCAGCGTTTGGTCTACTTTTCCATTTTTGTAAATTTATTACGCAGTCGTGAGCAAACGCTCTGTTCAGTTTTCTCATAATTTGAAATGGATGTTCTTCGAAGTCATTAAAAATATGTACGCGTAAGAATGTTTCTGTAAAGACTGCAATGGAGAGCAGATCTTAGCTATTTTTAAATGAACAGTAAGTTCACAATAATACTGAAGCTCGACCACTTTGCAAAAATCAAACATGGCGTCCCTTACCTCGTGGATAAACCATCCCCCGCTGCTCCCGAAGGGTAGCCTAGTTGAACTCAAGGTTCCGCCTGCAACGATAACTGATTCGCTCTTGCAACTTAGTTCTCCCGCTTCAACGCTAGGGTTCGGGACGTTCGTCAAGGCCAGGTTGTCTCCTCCCCGCCCGCCCAGGCCGAGGCGGCGGCGGCGGCGGCGGTGGCTCCTCAAGGCGGGGAAGTGGAGCCTCTAAGTGAGGGAACCTTCCCCACTTTTCGCACATGCGCAGTCCAGTTTTTTTTTAAATTTACATTTATATATTTCCAAAATTAATTTGTTATAATAATATCTTTGTGAGATCCTTCCAAAAATATGACAAAATAAATATATTAAAAAATAATATATTGTCACTGTATACACTTCTGAAAGCCATTACTCTAAAATAACACAATTATTCTGCATGTCTTGTGTATATTTGCTTATTATAATGCTATTACAAAAACAAATGTTTTTTTCATTGATTCCAGGCAATATTACAATACGATTTTACCCTTATATAAGTACAAATTCAATCTCTATGTTTCCAACAAAACTGAATTAAATCACTGTCCAACTTCTGGCCTTTATTGAAATATTCCTCGAAAAGAGAGAACAGATAAAGAAAATATATCTTGAACATATCAATCCGTATATCCCCAATGAAACTCAATCTCTGATGTCAGTGTCTGATCGTAAGCTTTTCTTATAATATTATTTGAATTGAGATACCACGCGAGAAAATATATAGTGAACATTTCAATATCTACCTAAAAAAGGAAATATAAAATGTCAGTTACAACTACGGGTATAAGAAATCCGAAAATGTTTGGATAAAATTGAGACTCTCATTATTACATTCGAAATGAATGTCTGTAAAAATGCTTGCAAAGGTAGAAGTCAGTAAAAATGATAACATATATTCTACTTTAATATCTTAGAGAACCATAATCTTTAGATAATTTTGATCTCACTTATTATTTTGATTTATAGATCATTTGAAATAAATGTAAATAAGAAAATAAACTGTAAACATTAAAACTTAAAATCCAAATATTTTTACTCATTTATTAACTAATATAAAATTTCATCACTTCACGTACTTACTTTGTCTACATTTCGATCTACCCCGCGATGTGTAACTCCTTCTTTCCGTGTGCTCTTTTGGAGTTGGCAGCGCGGCGCCCGGAACACAACTCATCCACCCCTGTTCTGCTTCACGAGACCTCGGCGGCGGTTAAACACGGCTGTCCCTTTGGTCGTGTGGAAAGGGGCCAGTAAAGGAGGGGGGATTGATTGATTGATTAGAGTTTTCGGGACAAATGCTGCGGTCATCAGTTCCGTACGTGTTGTGCATTTTTTCCATCATGGTGTTACTTTTTCCGTTGGATGTCGAGATCCGGTGCTGACCTACATTTGCATTTTGGAAATAACACTCACTAAACAATTCCCTTTCAGCAATTCTAGCGGCAGAGGTATTCGCAGAGCCGTTTAAAATGGGATTTAACTCAATATTTCTTCTGAAACACTAATATTTCAAATAGTACTGCGTTTCTCTTTTTATGATCGTAACAGAAGACACTATGTGAATTCATTTACAAAATAAAAATGGTTGAATTTAGACAATATAAAAATACTTCTAATAGTTCTAAGATAAATTATATGCACTTAGTATATTAAGTATTGATGAGGGAAATTTAAATTTCGATATTTCCAATTCTGTTGAGTGATGTAGAAGTTGTAAGGGTGGTCTGAACTTGGTGGTTGATGATACTGTGGGAAAACAAACACATTTGCTCTTCCAATACTTAAAAAAAGGATGATGGCGAATCTTTTTAACAAATATGCAAACATTTACAAAGGTATTGAGAAAGATAAAAACTATGAACCATCATTTTCTCTATCACGAGTTTTTTTCTTATTATAATTGTTGACAACGACATGCAGCGAACAGACGTCAAGTAGAAACTAGACTTCTTAGCGCTGTTTTATAGTTTTGTCAATCGGGCTGGTGCAATGAAATAGTCTGTGCACTTAATTAGGACGCGAGTTTCACATGAAACGCCAGTTGCTACGACAAATGACGTGATTTGGACGGAGACAAGAACCGGCTCATACGAAATTCGGGTCACTAGCAGGTCCGTTCATGGAATTCCATCTTTTATTGGCTTCCCCCGGGGAGGTTGTTGGAGAACGCAAGACGTCGAGAGAAAGAGGGAGAGAGAGAGGGGAGAAGGAGAGGTGGAGAGAGAGGGGAAAATGAACGTCCAATTGTATGCAATCTGTCCATTCATCGATTCGTGCAGAAAGGAAATTGCTGGATTGCAATTCCACTGAAACGGATGTACTACCGTTAACAAGAAACAAGAAATGGTAGTTAAATGCAAATTTAGGTTGAGGAAGAAAACAACCCAGAACATTGAAAGAATTGCTGAAAATAAAAGTGAGAAAAAGATGTTTCAAAGGTGATAAAACGCGATAAAACACTACGCAAAAGTATTCACAATATATTTACATACTCATCGCTGAAGTTAGATTTCACGAGCAAATTACGAATAAAAAGATCCGCACTTACTACCTAGGTCGAAACATTTTTCAATCTAAGTTGTACAAGCAAGCATGATAACATCGACCCAACACGCACATAGTAACGCTGGGAAATAAAATTACGTTTGTAGCATTTTGGCGACTGCGCTTCCAACAGTCATAGATAGTTCCAATAGATTTCGCTTCCTTTTTTGCTTAATTTAGGTATCTTTGTGATGACGAGTCAAAGATTGTATAATTATTTATTAAATGTTATTCAGAGGGTGTCCATGGATACGCGTGTGTGTGTGTATTTTCAAAAAAATGAACCTCCGTTGCGAATTGATTTTATTCGAGCTTGGAGTGTTTTTCCATCTCGGTTCGTAGCAAAATTTTACGGGCAACTAATTTTCAACTTCATAACTTCAAATTTATAAAATTTTGATTAATTGATTTGTAATTATTGAAAACATTAATTCAACGTGAGAATATGTAGGGTGTCAGCCCTACTGTCCCAAATGTATTTACATCTCTAAATGTTACTAGAAAAGTTGCTACCCCAGTGCATAGAGGTGGCACTGCCGGGGGCTGTGGTGCGGGGCGAGGCCGGGCGAGAACAAGTATGGAGGGCAGGAACGGGTGGGACAATCATGACTGACGTCATATTATCTGGACGGGACCGCAAAGGCGTGAAATGCTGCTTAATATGTATTAATTGATTGTGAGAAATAAAAACCCAAACAACTCTGCATAATTAGCTACATATTTTCTACAGAGGTGAAATTAACACTCAAGGAATAAGAAGTATCTGGTTATAAGCCCATAAATAAAATATAAGATATTAATAAAAAGTCAGATGAGAGAAAAGCGTTCGTAAGCGATGTTACAACCAAAGAATATCTATAAGATAATTTAGGCACAAATATAAACGAGAAATAGCTTGTAAAAATGCGTGTAGTACAGGCGTGTACTGTACTACAGGCGTATCTTTGGTTTTTAATGGATTGTTGGTTATAAAAACATTAGTATCTGAAATAACCTTAGTAGCAAAAAATGAGAATAGAGATGGACAAAATGGCATGTAAGTTGCAGGACAGGGTTATGAGAGGGGGGTTAATGAGTTGTTAAAGCATGTTTGTTGGGAAGTATATAAAAAACATAGAAACTGAGAAATGTGATTGGGAAAGGGAATGGGAAATATTTTGGAAGAATAAAGGTTTTTCTGGGAGGAGGAGAAGGTTTAGACTTAAGTAAAGAATTGATGCAAAGAGATAAAGATCAATTATTGCAGGAAGATTATGAAACATAAAGATTTCAAAATTTAATAAATGGTATAAGATTATTCAGTTGGATGATATTCCCAGCTATTTGAAAGGTAAGGATGTCTAAGGAAATGTAAGGAAAATTACAGACGTAGGAGTGCAAGATATAGGTTAGGTAATGAATCGAGAGCGAGCAAATATTGGCTCAATAACTAAGGGGAAATGTGGGATCTGTGAGATGGAAGAAGACGATGATTGAGAACATATTTTAGAGAGATGTCTTTTTCTGAGAAAGGAAGAATGTGGACACGTGGAATATTCAGGATAAGGTGAGGTGGTTATTAGAAGACACAGGTGAAAGGATCAATTGATTGATAAATACAGGAAAACGCTTAGTATACAGCATATATTATATTCTTGTATGTATGTATTGTGTATCTTGAATGTATCTTGTGTGTATTGTGTATATTATGTATTTGTATAATTCAACTGTTGTATTTTTTTCAAAGTTGTACAATAAAATTCAAGTATGAGTAGTATCTAAAAATTATATTTTTTAAATCTAAAAATGAATTGTAAAACAGTTTAGAATCACCTGAAAGGTAGTAATGGTTGAAAATAATTTTCAGCAATAATATATTCAGCAGAGATTTTATATCCATTGTTTTCATATAATAAAAAAGAATATATTGCCATAAAAATACCTAAATAGAAACATAAAAGACGACGCATCTGCATGGAAACACAATATTGCAATCTACACAAACGTTAAATAAATACAAGTAGATATAACTGAAGAAATTTATTTGAAAAAGACAAATCGTCTGCAATGAATCAACGTTAAACCGTTACGGCACGTGTTTACTTAGGACCGTTGTGTGCACATATGAGAGGATGTGTGTGCATATGACAGCACGTGCGAGTCCCATTGTGTGTGTGCATGCGCACGGCGGAGGGAGTGCGAGCGCGAGTGAGCTGTATGTATGTGTCTGTGGGTTTGTGAGTAGGCGCTCGCTCGGTAGCCTGTCAAGAGAGAAAAAGCGGGCACGAGTGAGACAAAACGAGACGGAGCGTAGGCGCGTGTCGTGGCGGTTTAATGCGGAAACCGCTGCCTCGAGGGCTCCTTCCATGCCTCCTTCGCCTGTCGAGGGCGTTGCGGAACACGGGTTACTCCCACCCCGGCAGGAAAACGCTTCCGGCGACCTACTTTCGCGCCCCCCCTCCCCCCTCCCTCCCGCCCGCGCAGCCTGATCAGCGCTTTGATAGATTCCCCACCGCGCCGTCTCGCCAAATTCACGCAATTCTTGCTTTACTATGCATGGATACACGTTATCCGGAAAACGTAAATGCCGGCGCTATCTTTCATCAAAGGAGGCAAGCCACTTTCGTGGGATGGTCTTGCTATCGATGACCGCTGGCTACGGAGGGCTGCAGAGCACTCGATTTTCCTCGAAGCGCTGTTTTAAAATTTTAGTGACGTCTTCATTTGGAGCCACAAAAATACAAATGGGAATCGACCTGCTATCTGAGGTTGAACGCAGGTCACCGTCCGATGGGATAGGTTTGTTCCTCTCTAGGGACCCCTCTGTTTACGATTATGGCTTATAGCCTCCTTATTCGGCATAATTTTTATTGCTCCCCGTTGCGAGGCTCAGGCGAGGGAATATGGGTGGAGAGGGAACGGCCGGGTATCGTCGTTCCTTGGAAGAATATAAAAAAGAGGGTGTATTCCGAGATGAAAGCGAAGAGGAAATAATAAACTGAGAAGGGGAAGTTAGTGATATGATGAAGTGGGACACTCCTGAAAAGCGAATCTCGTTTACCAAGAACGCAGTCTCCAAGGGAATGTTTATTTCATTTCTCATATCAGATTCTGTGGATTTATTGAACATTTCCTCTGCCAACAATTTTGAAGATAATTTGATAGGAAATGTATTATGTAATAAAATTGGTACTGTAACCCCTTTTTTAATTTAGTACCTGTTATTTTATAGGACCTTAAGTGAGGACATACCGTAAACACTTAATTTTTGAATCGTATTACTAAAATATACCAGTTTACCTCTTGAAAATATTGAGCATATAGAAGAAGAAACTTTTTCTGCATACCTTTATAGATGAACACAGCGAAGATCCATAATCTAGAATTAATTTACTTCTTTAAGGAGGTACGACCGACCTGTATATTGGAAGTGGATAGAGTGCGTACCAACACATTACTTCCGAGCCAAAGGTGATGAGTAGGAATTCGGCTCAGATCTTAGATATTAGGCTTTTATCTTTCGTATGCGCGTTTCTGTCGTGAAGAGGTTAGCGCTATCCGAAGTTCAGATCCGAGAAGTTCACAATTTTTAAAGGCAAGTGAATGGTTCAAAATACATATCATTGGTGGAAGATGGAAACCTCTAGGCTCCGAAAAAGTTATACAAAGAAAATTGAAATTTGAAGATGAAAGGATAAACCCGGAGAAGGTGAAAAGTACCCCCAAACCAAATTGATACTTTTGATTCTTATATGAAGGAGAAGCAAAGATTCCCAAAAATTGGAATCCTAGAGCAATCTATTTCAGAGATACGATGAGAAACATGTTTTATATGTTTTATTTTTTCTCAGCTTCTATTACATGTATCAGGTTGAAAAATTTCAGAGACAGTAGAAAATGGTTGAATTTGAAATTATGTTTGTCTATCAAATTTGGCACCAAATTCAAAAAGAAGAAATAAATGAAGTTTTGAAATTGATCTTCGACATGATAATGTGTGAGTGCTGTCTGAGTTTTATTTATATAATGTGTCATAACATTTTATAATTCTTTTTCAGATTTTTGAACAATGTAGATGATAGTAAAAAACAATTAAAGCCAATTTTACCTGTTTTCATAAATTTTATTGGTTTGGTGGCACTTTAACCTCCTTATTCACTTATGTCTTTTACCAAATAATAAGGCAATTTATTACCATCACAACTTGGTTTACTTTGGTTGACACTATGTACTTTATGCTACTGCACATTATGCTACTGCACTATGCACTTGTCGTTTGGTAATATTTTTGAGATATACTAGTGGCATACATTATTTTTTATAAAACAGCATTATAAATTTATATTTTCTTGTAACGTTAAAGACGGTACAAGATATAATGGTGCAATATAAAAAAGTTAGCTTTTTTGAGAGAGATCACTATTGATAGATACTGTGAAATTGGAGAAGATGAGAAGAGCAATGGAAGTTATGTACATTTCTATCATTCTATCATTCATACATTCTAATTGGAGAAAAAGTTTTTACATGAGATCTCCCGCATTTAAAAACAATGCAATTGGAGAAAATTGCTATAAACACAATATACATGAAAAATGATAATATTCAAGTGTAATATTCAATATGTAATTTAGTTTTAACGCAAATATATTGTCAAAATTGGTAAGAACACTTAACTATTACAATATTGAGACAAATTATTTTATGCAAAAAGAAGCGTATGTGTCAAATCAGGAGGAAATTGTAATACAAAAACATTGGATATAAGTAAATAAAAGTACGCCGTTGCAAGCTGCAGCGGCAGCATGTGAGGAGATGACATGGTGCAATATTGTAAAGGAAGACAGAAGAAGTGAAATTAAAATGGATAAATGGCTGGATATGACGGTGAGATGCAATGGGAGAGAGTGATGTTATGATGAAGTATCGTTGGAATAGGAATCCCGAGAGAAATGGGAAGTGTGGAGGTGTAAAGGGAAGAAAAGGGAGGAGAGCTGAGCAGAGAGGGAGGCGGCGACGTGCCCGAAGAGGACGAAGGGAGTACCATGAGCTGAAGTGTCATTGAGACAGGAATGAGGAACATTTTTTGAGAAAAAGCGTGAGAAATTTGACAGGAAAT
>BOPP01000014.1:4159007-4265294 GCA_017312745.1 Gryllus bimaculatus | reverse complement strand
AGGGGGCGGGCGGGTGGCGCTGCAGTGCTCGCTGCGCGCCTAAGCAAACAGCGGAGCGGCCTGTGCGGTGTGAAACAAGTGAGCGCAAATGTTTCCCTTGGAAATCAATTGTCTGCCTGCCTGCCTGCCTGCCTGCTGCCGCCGCCGCCACTGTTGCCGCTCCCGCTGCACTGCGCGCCTTATTTCGCGCGTGTTAGCTGCGCCGCGTTAGCACTGTCTGGGTCGGGTGGTGCGGCTAAGCCGTGTTTTAGCGTGCGCGCGCTTAAAATGTTTTAGTGTTATGATTATCTAACAAAAATTCAAATTTTGAATTTGAATATTCAAACTTAAATGCAAAGTTTCTGGCAAGACTACGTTCCTTCCTGTGATACGGTATTTGTTTCTCGAAACTTTGCTTCAACAATTTTTCCCTCTACATTTATGTAGATGTGAGAAAAAATAACTCTACTTTCAGCAGCAGAGGTATTTTGTTCAATTCATTTGCTGAAAACGTGATCTTTTCATGTATTTTCATACATTACATGCAAATCAAATTCATCAATATTAAGTATTCTGACGAAAAAATCGAGTCAATGTATTTTATTCAGAAAACGGATAGAACTTCAGAAATTACTTACACAATATGACACAATATCAACGAATATTATATTTCATCAAATACAATTATTCCAACACATTTTAAAACGTTTGTATTTAGCTTGCACTATACGGTCATCAATTTTTTAACATCAATTTTGGTTTTATAATCAAATCAGACATGTGAAAGTTTAAGGAAGTGTGTCACTTTGATGATAACACATTATTAGTTTACTTGAAATCGAAGAGAAAAATCTAAAAAAGATTGATATAATTTGATCTAACACTAACAACGAAAACCATAAGTTAGTTAACAGATAGCAGTGCAATGCTAATAACGACGTATACACATATATCGGTAATATCGAGAGAAAAGAAAGTAAAATAATATAGATAAAGCACATGTACCACAGCTGGAGTAACAGCGAAAATTCATTGAAAACGAGTATTTTAAGCATATGCTACCTTGCCTGTCTGTCCGTCTGCTTGCGAGTCTTTATGTCAGCTTCCCTGCCAGGCTGTACGTCAGTATATCCGTACGACAGTCTGAGAACAGCACTGCCCCCAAACGGTCAATATACTGAACACTAGCAAATTCGCTAACAATCTAACTCCCACAAATCTCTTCGACACCCATACGTATTATTCAGAAATGGGTATTCTGCGACCTGAACATTGAGCCCAGAGATATTGAAAATCACTTTTTTAAATATTGCAAAGTTTTTTGAGGTGACGCACATTCAACTTTCCATACAAATTAAAATATTTAAAGGATTTTAAATTTTTTTAATTTAAAATTATTTCAGCTTGCGCAAATATGAACCTCTTTTCCAACAAGTCTACTGCAAACCGAAATCGATGTCTCCATAAAATACCTAGTGTTCTTTTTAACGCAGAAGACAAAATTAAACTAACATTTCATTTCATGTCATAAAGCTGTCCAAAGGGAGAATAATTTCATTCATAGTTGTGAAATCTGAATATTGGACCATTTGAGGAACCATTATAACCGTTTCAAGGTACAAACTCTGTACCAACTGGCTCCTGTCAAAATTGAAATGAGATTATATGAGAATGATATGCTGATTCGAGCGTTCAAATGTGCGCACCATTTGCTGTGTTTTATGTTTGTTAGATCAAACAGAAAGAGCAATGGAAGTGTTCGACTGTAAAAAGGGTCACGCTAAAGCGACGAGAAAACTACGCATACCTTTATTTACTTATTGTCAAGAGCGCGTAAGCTGCTGCATACTTACATTCTTACGTTCTAGCTGATGATTTGCATGTATACATAGGCGTGCGCAGAAAGGGGGCACGGTGGCAATAGCCCCCAGCAAATTTTGAAAGTGGTTTCCGTAGCCCGTAGTAATACTTTATTCCCGTAAATATATGCAATCTCTGATTTTCGCTTTTTTAACCTGACAATTTGAGGTATTGTTAGAGGACGAGCTATTTGGCAAACTTGTAAATGGTTCAACATAAAATTAATAGTATTTATTAATTAAATAATTAATATTATCATATCATTTTTCATCAAATGTTTTATTTATTTACTTTTAAAATACGCTATATAAAACTAAAACAGTTGAATGGGAAAGGGAGACCAGAAGTGTTCTTGCCCCTCGCACTCTACCTTCAGGCTGCGTAGGCGGACGCATATATGAGGCAGAAGTCATGGCAACTATTTTTTCCTAAAAGAAATGTTAGTGGATCAAAAGAAATATTATCACATTTATTTGTCGAGTGAAATATATGCGTTTACTACAATACACGGCTATGTGAATGTCTCTGTTAAAACAGGGAGCAATGTGAAATCAGTTGTAAGCCAATCGCCCTGTGAAATGAATTTAACCCGTTTCGAGTAGAGCTCATACACCAACATAGCAGTTCTGCATGGCCCAAATGCCCGAGAATGTCGCAGGGAATTGGTAGCAGCTCTTGGGAATAAAGCCCTTCCGACATTTGATGACGACGGGTTTCTTCTGGAAAATACATATTTTAGTGGGCCTTTCATCGTGTACGTATGATCACATAGGGACATGATGAGGATAAAGAAATGATTGCAAGTGGAAAATATTAATCACATTCTCGATCGAATGTTAGAAGCAAACAAAGTCATGAAAACATTACTTCCCATGAAAATAAAGACAGGTATGAGAAGTAACACATTTTTAAGTGTTGAAAAAAGAAACGAGTCCCTTCTAATTGAGAAGTTTTGCTTGCGACCTTTGTAGAATGGGTAAATACAACTGACGTCTATATTTTCTTACACTCGAAACATGTTAAGACAAAAACTTTACATGTAACATTTAATTTATTCATGTTAAATATTTTATGTAGTTCCATTAGTCAGCTAGTGCCAAATAAACGTTTGTGACTTCTTGACCAACCAACGACGCGGCGTCACCTGGACAGCCAAGTCGTCAAGAACTCGAGCGTACAAACGAACGTTTATGCCACCAATGATGTTTTATTCATTCATTGTTTATACGTAGTCGATGTAGGTAATTTCAAATGTACAGTTTTTGTTTCATGGCCGACTGGACATACCTTGACCAGGTTTGTATTATAGTGACGTAATTAAACGATTTTGATCCTTTTTCTGAATATTGATTGATTCTTGTGGAGTTTTAATTGTGCGGTGTTGTGAAGTTTTAATTGCATGCGTGGAATTGATGTAGTGAAAATCAACGATTTTCAGAGAATTAATGAACATGTGTGACTCACTAAACGAAACGAAAAAGAGTAAGCTTTTGGGGCTTGTTTATTGCTGTGTGTTAGCTCAAATATTAATTTTCGTACATAAATAAACATTGTAATAATAAAGTCAAGATTATTGAATATTTAACTCGCTCTTTCTTTACTTTGTTATTGGAGTTTAAGAGATTATGAACACAATTCAAGGTAATTATTTTCAACATTTTCCCTATCATAGGATATCTCTGATTTGTATTCGCATAATAGCATATCAAATCTATTCAAATATTAGAATCATCAACCGAACCTTTCACTAATTCCTCAAACTTCGTGTTCTTAGTGAAATAGAACCCTACATATAAGGGTGCGTGCAACCTTCGCAGGCACAACCGCATCGGGGTCATGAACGAGGTGGGCAACGAGCTAAACTGAGATATCGAGCGGTGGAAAGCAAAAGATTGATGGATTAAGAAGGAAATTCATGAAACTTTGGTTATTTGGAAGATACTTCAGAAAAAATGATGTGCGATACCTAATATTCTTCTGGGTGAGTAATTTTGATGGTTACTAACGGGTAATTTTATTTATTGTGCTTAAGAAAGTGTATGAACTATAAGAACGTACATGAAGTTTAGCAGCCCTTTTTATTTATTGAATAATTTATCAAAAATAAAATTCTAATTGTTTTAGAATTTGCTCCTTTTGAATGTAATGATATCTTTTCAAAAGAGTATTACTTGCGTTCTATATATAAAGAACATGCGTAATTAGCAAATATTAAAATGGAATAGTGTGCGAATAGTATTCTTAAAGTTATAAAAAAGCACTTTCTCTTGTTATATTATTTTTAAAAGATAACACGTTAATTCATAGAATCAATGTATTCATAAATTTTTAGATATTGGGAAGAGAGCGAAAATTTGCAAATACATAAGTTCGAATAAGAGATTTTTAAAAAGTAATTATATTTCAAAGATTGATACTTTTGAATATGTTCCTGTTTTTACTAGAACGCAGAAGAATCTTTCCAAATTTCCGTATTTTTATAGAAGTAACATTTCTCAAAATGCAGCACTGCAACTAATTTGTTACTATAAATGCGAAAATTGTTAATGACAGGATTTACAAGTCCAGGCACTTAACAATGAGCACTCAGGAATTGAACAGTGACGGAGAAGAGCAGCGCCCTAAGAAAAGGTTCTACTGCTAATCGCTTGGGTGATGAGGGATTAGGAGTTTAGTGATGTTGGTATTCGGAAGTTTGAGTGTTTGCCGATCGATATATTAGGGGGGTTGCGAAGCTGGAAGATTGCGATGTAGAGAAGTTGAAAGGTCACGGGGTTTACCAGAGCAGTTGGGACATTGCTGTTGGTGTTATTGGGTTTGGAAAAGGGTCTACCCCATCCATCGATCTATCGACTTTATCAAGTTAATCAAAGCAGAAAATAGAGAGGATTTAGTGTCCATGAAACCTCAAATCCCTCTATTGTTTCTGATATCCTGACGCAGCCAACAAGCACAGGCTGTAACGAATTAGATGAGTAAACTGGATATAAGTACGTATTTAATGGCACTTCATAAGCCGTCACTTCATAATCTTTTAGTTAAAAATAATGAGCATTATGAAACTCTAATTTAAAAAAATGAACTCAAATATGTTTAACCACTTTCATTTTCTAGAGGCAAAATTTGCGAAAGTGAGACCAGTGTCGAGTTTAATAATTCTCCAAACTTGTGATAAGATACGATATGTCCTTATGTTGTAAATAATTATAACCAGGGGATGATTTCATATAATTATTTTTAAGGAGAAAATTTACCTGCATTTAATAATTCCTTTTAGAGATATTCTGAAAGAATTAGAACTAGTTTTATCTTACATATTTTAGCATTACTACATATTCACTTTTTAACAGATATTTCTTACATAAGGAATTATATTTTAATACATGTATACATCCAAACAAAACATTTCATATACGAGTTTGCTATGTCTGTTAGTGAAATCATCTTCTTACAAAGTTATGTAATTCTTCTACGCTTTCATGACCACCGAACCTTCGCAAAGTATTCTCAAATTTACCTCTCGCCCTCTATTTGGAAACTATTTGGGCCCTCTATTCAGAATCAAGGATGAGCGGATGTTGGTGAGGTAGAAGAAATTATAATAATGTACTTGCTAATATTTCATAGTATCGATGCATAACTCGATCAAAAACTGGCAAGTATTTTTTTTACAGATCATTGTGTTATCACATTGTAGGATTTTAGGAGGGGTTTGTTTCCTTTAACCCTCCCTCTATCACGGTTACACGGTACTTCACTTAAAATCGATTTTCCGGTATCAAGGACGCATAAAACATGGAATCTGGCCCCACCACGTGTTAGAGGATTTTTTTTTAATCTATCAACTGAATTTATTCACTTTGTCGTTATGAGGGCCCGGGAATACGAACTTTTGTCTCGAAAATTCGTCATTTCCCAGCACACAATTACAAAATACTTTCTCTTCTTCTAGTAAGGGCATAAAACTAAAAGTAGATGTTTTTTAGACATCGTAAGGTCGTTTTGAGCATTTTGATGAGTGAAGTAAATATTTATATGGGAACTGTATAATCATTCAGGGTAACACACAATTCTAAATATAGCAAGAAAAATTTCAGATTCTAATTCATAATTCTAGTTTCTGTTAAATATAATAATTTTCATTAATAACAAAGTTGTCCTTCAAGTAGCTATAATATTCTTACGAAAATATTTATTTTAGTATATATGTTTCAGAATAAAGTTAATTCAATTTTTCTCAACGCTGTATATTTATATTTTTATTTTGCTTCCTTGGGAAGGGATCGCTGACTAACACTTTTAAATATAGCATTTAGAAATGTGAACATATTATTTGAACCTGCATTAAATTAATGAGGTTACGAGTTAATTTTGCCAATGTACCTTGTTAGTCTTTAAGGAAAGTGTCCCAATTAAACAGATTCATTTCTCTTTCAAATCTAATCGGATAATCTAATAATTTAACATTGCGCCAGGCATGAGCAATCGAAGCTTCTCATACCTTTTAGCGTATGCCATAAAGCGAGCCAGAAAATAAAGGACGTACTTCGAATAAAGAGCTGGCACGATTGCAATATTACAATGTGCCTCGTATTGTCTTTAACATAAATACATCATACATATTTTGTAATGGGCGAATAAATATATTCATGTGTTTTTGGTACCGTAATTTCTGTGTTGTACTGCCTCACTGTACAACTGTTACAAGACTTCGAATATCCTACGTTGACTGGGTCCACTGAACAGCCAACTCGATTTTTTTCACCCATACCGGTTATAAATTCTTGGATACTTCGAATTAATTACGTGATATATAAATCCATTCCATCCTCAAACAAAAACTCGAAGTCGGGTAATAGTTGGAGCTGAGAACTACACAAAGAGGCTACTGCTAGCACAAGAGCGAAAGAGCGAGAGATTAAGATTTCGTGTTTTCAAGCGCGTCAACTACGAAGGTCGCGAGTGCCGTAACTGTATTGTACGTTTTTAATCGCCGGAGGTGGCGGTGTTCCTCACTCGTTCGATGGTGAGATATGGCGTCAACCAACACTTCGGCTTACAGTGTTTTCCCAAGCAGGTATCTCCACAACAGCGGGACACCGCTCCAGCCGGGACAAGAGTGTGTGCGTATGTGAAAGAGGGAGGGAGGGAGGAGAGGAGAGGAGAGAGAGAGAGAGAGAGAGAGAGAGAGAGAGAGAGAATTGCATAGAAGAGGGCGAGTGTAGTGATGAAGTGCGCGCGGCGACGAATTACGAAGGTCCGCAGGCGCCCTAGTTTATTCATTGCTTCCCAGCGCGGCGTGACAGCCCGACTCCGCTTCCGACAGAAGCGACAGAAGAAAATCGAAGCGCGCTGGCCGCCGGCGTCGCCTGCCCTGCAGCGAAGCACCTCAGCTCCATTCCCACTGCACTCCATTGTTTGTCGCAATGGAGCAGCGGCTCATCAAAAATTTGTTTAGATTCTATTGCTCCCTCCTGTACAGAGCGCTCCGCACAATTCTGTTCCTCGGTCTGAAAGTCCGCGTTTTAATCTCCAAGCGAAGTAACGGGTTGATTTCTTCTTTCCCCACACACGCGAGAATTTCAAACGAATGGTCCACGTTTCGAGTGGGTCGTGTTCGAATTCAGTATCGCGCAGAATTTTCGAATATAGTGCGATTATGCAACGTATTGGATGCGGAATCCTGTAAGTCTGGATGGATTATGATCTCTGCGTGAAATTATAGCGACGGAATTAATCCGCCATCACAATTGCATATGCTTCCATACAGCAATCGGTAATAATCGAATGTAATTCCTTTTTTGTCGCCATGATCGCGTATGAAGCCTCGCATGAGGCGCAGCTGAAGCTAAAGGCAATGCAGCTTTACACTCAACCGCTTCCAGTTGGTTTGCAGGTTGATGATTTGCAGGAATAATGAAAAATAGTACTCAATAACTATTATAAATTTGATGCGCTTATAAAACTTAGTATCGTGCAATTAGTGGACTCAACATAATTTTCCATTATCCATAATTTCAATATTTAAATTTGTATAGTCTCTAATTTGTACGATTATTAAAATTACCAGAAAAGTGTTCAATTAATGTGGTTAAAGTGGCCTACTAAATAACATGAATTATTGTAGATTGATCAATTGAACGATAGAATTAAGTTGTTAAGCAGGCGAGAAGTGAATTTTGAAATCAGAAAAAAAACTTTCTTTGCATCCCCTTATAATGATATTTTATTACATATTTTTACATAGCGTTGTATGAACTTCCCGCCCCCCTTTCAATCATGATTTTTTTTAAATCTTATTATTTCTGCTGTTTAATTTTGTATAATTTGCTTAATTATCAATAAAACATTCATTTAAGAATTCAAAACATATCTTCCTTTCGAATTATGTCCATTATATCATCAGTAGTTGAATCAATCTAGGAATGACAGCCCCCGAAATTTCACGTCCTGTTGTAATGTGTGTAGTGTAATCTGTGTCATCGCTCTCCCCCGACCCGGACGACCCGTCGAAATGGAACGCTATACCTACGCTCTCCTGCTGCTCGCGACGTGGGGGCGACGGTGGTCGCGGGGACGTAAAATTTTTTATGTGAGCTAATGGTCCCATAACGCGGCGTTTAGTTCCGTTTCATGAGGCGCATGTTAGCGTAAACAGGTCCTTAACGTTTTAGGGCGAAGTGGCCATCGCGGAATTGAAAGTTGGGCACGGGGTATGGAAAGGGGCGTGGAGGGGAGTGGGAGTGGAGGGGTTTGGAGGGGAGTGGAGGGAGTGCAGGGGAGTGCAGGGCGTGGGGGGAGTGGAGGGGGTGTGGAGGGGGGGAGGGGAAGGGAGGGGAGTGGAGTGGGCGGGTGGAGGGGAGAGTGGAGGGGAAGCGAGGGCTGCATCAGCGCGCAGTACGCGCAGGAGAGCTTCGATTGCCGCTCGTCTCGGGGGGGGGGGGCTCATCCAGCAATACGTGACCCGCTGGCAAATTACTCCCACCAAGTTCTTTAATGGACCCGTAATTGGAGCGACTGTCGACAGTATATATTACGCGACTGCAACAAAGTTGGTGCTAAGTCAATTGTGGGGAAATAAAATAATGAAATATGAGGTAATGGCTCGAGGAGACGACTTCAACTTTGCGAAGCCAATAGCTCTTTAAAGGCATTCGATCTTTTCTCCTTCGGCTGTACCCGCCGCATTCACAACTGCTGTCGTAGGGAAAGAAATGAGTGAGACAGAAAAGTAAATTGCCTGAGAAGGGACTTGGAAAATTGCGCTAATTTTAAGGAATGAAATGAACAATCTGTGATGATCATTCGAACATTGGATTTTTAAATTATTCAAAACGAACTTAATAAAAGAATATTTGCTGCAAAATTAATTTTCTTTACATAAAATATGCTAAATTAGAATTCTATATGAAAACCTCAGTTGAGAATTATTTACACGCAATATAATACGATACACTAGTAGAATTCGAAGTTTATTGGAAAACTTAAATAACTTAAATTTCAATACCATCGATTTTAATATTCTTCGATATCTCTACTTTAATTAATCTCCTGCTTTCTGTATTTTTTTCTACCAGCTCTTTAAATCTCGTTATATAAATATACTCAACAAAGTGAAATAATATTTAATTAATTATATCGATGTTAAAATTATAGTATTAATGCTAATTATTGTTAATGGCTTTCAAAATCTAAGTAATGTAGACCGAGTTGTTACGCACCATTTAAGATAATGGTACATTCTATGCTAGACAATGTACTCATACATGAATTACCAATGTACTCGTACATGAATGTACAAGACACTGTCACGCTAAATAAAACATTCTTTATAACATCAACTCTAAATTATTAGTAAAAAAAATCTTTATTACGTTTACGTGATTTTGTTTAGTTACGCGACTCTTTATTCACAAAAGCGGCAAGGTAAGTTGTATCCTTCTGAAAACAAAACCACTTGAACGAGCCGAAGCCCCTTCAAATTCCAGAGCCAAACAACGCGGCGCATCAATCACCGAGGGCGGCCTGGCGCATGTTACGAACGATCGCGACACCGCGCCCACGCCGCCCATTTTCTATCGCAAATCGCCATCGCACTTAGAATGCACAGCGTACGGCGGCATTGGGGGCCGACGACCCAGACGGCCGTTGTCAAATCGGACCGCGGGACCCGCCATTGAATCGTTCCTCACTCGACCACAAAAACCGGGCGCCGCCCACAGTTTATGAATCGATTCACTGGCCAACCGACCCATTCAGTCGGCTCTCCTATCTGCGCATTCATCCACGCCACAAGAACCGGGTCGCGGCCACCCGGCTCGCGGTGTCCCAATAAACCAACCGCAACTCCACACTTTGTGAGTGAGGCCGTATCATTTCAATTTGGGGAGGGCGGCGGCGAGGAAATGAAGAAGAGGGGGAAAAAGAAAAATGAAAACGATGCCCGAATGCTAGCATTAGGTGGAACTGAAAAAGAAATGCTCTATATGTTACAGCACATGCTAGCATGCACACATGTAAATGTGTAAGTGAAAGTATTCGAAATTATAAACATTATAGTCGAGGTGACAGTTGGTTAGAGTAGTTGATTCCAAGAATATTACTTGATAAAATGAGATTGATTGCATTTAGAAAAATTATTATATTTACTATATTGACTCATTCTATATTCAAATTTTCAAGTCAATATTGCAAAACATGTGACTGTCTTGACTGTTCAATTTCTGTACAGGATTTTCTACCTCATAAACTAAATTATCGTATGCGACATTATATCACAATTCAAACTACTAGCGAAAATATTCAATGAATTTCTCACTCACTACAAAAAATCTGGAATATATATCGAACAGGAAATTACACTTGTAATATTTGCGATATTTGCGACACGCAAAAGAAAATGGTTGATAGATATCGAAAGAAAATGGTTAATAAATAGATTGATCATATCGAGTGGTAGTTTGGTGTAGAGATGTTCCAGTCCAAAGTCGGTTTCGAATAGAAAATAGCACCAACCGAACGCAGTACAGCCAAAAATATAAACATTACATAACATTCACATAAAACAAATACTAAGTTCATCGCAAAAGCTTAATCGAATTTTTTGACTCACTCGCAGCTCTAAGATGAATGACCTACGTCTATAGATCTTCTATAGACTAATGTAAATCTGTAAAACTTCATCCAAAATTTGTGCACTCATTCATACGTCATTCAAACTATTTTGTGTCTTTTGAATAGGGATAACCCAAAAAATGTACGACATACGGCTGAGTGTTTGGAATATACTTTCGATAAAGCAACCTTGTTTGTGCATGTGAACAACGGGGGTGATATAAGTTCAAGTTCAGTTGGTGAGTATCAGCGCAATCAACTGCAATTTTTCTATAATTCTGAAATATAATGGGACCAAAATTAACTTACAAAAGGTTAAGATAATTCACTTAAAACATTTAATACTTTAGTTTATGTAAATCACTAGTTCGAAACATACGTTTACCGGAAACAGGTTGAGAATTTACAGTTAGGTAAAATAGAAATAAGTAACGGCCTACTGACATTTTGAAATAAAAATATGACTTAGAACTCTCTAATAAAAAACTTCCGAATATATTGTTTCATAAAAGACAAATAATGAATGTTATTACCATTCATGCGGTAAATCATTCGCCTTTCGATAAATTGCTTTGTGTTTTCGACATACTTCATGCTACGAAGAATAACAGTTTAAACAATTATTTCATTTTCATTAATGCCTGTTTGTACACGCAAGACATTGCCCAATTAAGACAAGGATTTTCTAGATGTTGATTTTCGCTTAATCACTCCTCCACGAACACTCAAAGTTGGTCCACTGTGACCTGTCACTAACGAGCGACTTGCACACCGTCAGATAAAAAAAGTGTAGATGAAGCTTTAAAGAGCCAAACCCTGTATTAGCGATATTTAATGAGAATGCCAATAAATAATCTCTAAATCTCTCATATCTGTCTTTAATTTGAATGCCAATCTCCACTCTCTCCCATCCATCCTGCTTCATTCTCGTCTTTCTCTCCTTCCGCCTTGCTCCACGCTGTCCCAGCCGCCCCCTCCACCCTTCCCCACTTGTCCTGTTCTGTCCTGGACCTCTCCGTCCCGCTCCACCCTTTGTTATCCGGCCTGCTCTATGCTGGAACCTACCGCACCGCTCCATTCAGCTTCGTTCCCCCGCCCTGGTCCCCTATCACTGCACCGTCTCGCACGCCCTCCCCGCCCTCGTCTACCCTGACTCTCCGACGGAACTAACTTCGGAATAAATCAGTGTCTTTGCTGATTTTTTTCATTTATTTGCTCAGATGGTGAATGCACTGCTCAGATTAAATTAAATAAACATATGTTAGATGGCTTACTAGCTAACTTAAAACATAAAACTTAAAGAAACTTTTTTAAAAAAATACAATGGTTGAGGTACCCCATCGGGCTCGTCTAGTCGGGATCAAGTTCGGAGAATTTCTTGGCAAAAATATAAAAGGAAAACTTGTTTTTATTTCTTGTTCTATATAATGGGTTTTGGCAGAGCCCGTGAACACGTAGTAAAGGGATTTGGGATATTTTTGTGAATAAACTTGTAGCTAGATAGGTGATATGATGGTCTATAATCGTTGTGATCGAATTCGTTGTGTAAGTATTTATTGGGGACATATCCTGTGGCGTTTGAAATTATTAAGAGAAATTTATTTTGTACTATTTGTAGGTTTCTTTGGTTGTTGTTGTTGTTTTTTTTGCATTTAACTACCTCGAGTAGGCGTATAGTAGCAAGAATCTTATTATTGCTTTGTAAATCTGTAATGCAGAATTATATGGTAATATATTGGATATGTGTTAATGGCTTTAATTGTATTAGCTGTATTCTAGCTTGAGTAGTTTAGGCGTCCATAGGCTGCTTCCATTGGAGTTTTGTGTTTATGTTTAGTCCTAGAAATCTCATTGGTTTGTTGGGAGGGAGCCAGTGGATAATTATATTTTTTAGCATTAGCGGACGCGGGTTGTGGTCGGTGTGTGAAGATCTTGGCTGCCGTTTTGGATGGATTACAGTGCATTGTGTAGGAATGGGTTTTCCAAAGCTTAGATACATTTGTAAATTCCTCATTTTCGAAGATATTATAAATTTAAAGAGTGCGTATCTGTATTACGCTTTATAGTTGTTCCGTCATCTCATGTTTACAGTAGCTTTTTTCTTCTTTTTAATGACAAAAGTACAAAATTTTAATGTGATCGGAATACAACTGCAGATTTGAATAAAACAATTCTTCATATAACCGAAAATAATGATGCTACAAATAGTCTTAATTATGCCCGACAAAATATTGTACCTTTCGGTGAAAATCCCGCGAAATGGGTTTAACCATTTCTGAGATTATCCCGAAGAAAGAGACAGGTAAAAATTGTTTAAACCATTGAATGATTTTTAAACCCTATAAATAACGAGCACATGGGCACGAAACATTGTTTATTTATTGTAATCATAAAAAATATTCTTCAATTTTACATAATTTTATATAATAATATTTGCTATTATTAATATAGGTGATATATTGAGACTTGCTTCGTTTTATTTGTTAAATGTTCTTTTTCCTATCATAAACGTTACATACATTCGATGAAAATCAAGTAATCCCTTTTTATTTATTGTCCTACTGCCTTCAGTTAAACTTTTACCAACTGTATCTACCATTTCCCGTATTCTTTCTCGTCAGCTTCTCACGCGAACTTCCGGGCCGCTGTGTGCAGGCGAGGGAGGGGCTGGCTAGGCAGACCGCCCGACGCCTCCATTAGGCCTCTGCTAATAAAAACGACTTCCCGTATTGAAGCGTATCGACACGTCAGGCGCAGCTGGGGTCTGTGGACGGGCGGTGGGTGGAGGTCGGTGGGCTCAGCGGTCACAACTACGAGGTAGCGGAGAGATCCTTAAGGTAGCCAACAATCTCAGCGGACACATAAATAGCGGACAGACGAAGGGGATGTGTCGGGACAGGTGTAGTTATAGAAAAAGAGGGGCTGGAACAGAATTATAAAAGGCACTCACCGGAATCCAGGTAAACAAAAGTCGGCTTCATAATTAATTATTGAAATAATTATTTAGTCAGAGATATCCCAAATGCAGGAGAAAGAGAAAGAAAGAAAGAGAGGGAGAGAAAAAGAGAGAAAGAAGTAGAGAGGGGCGGAGGAGAGAGATGTTCAAAACGAAGAAGACTCTAATAGGAAAAGGATTTTAAAATTACATTCGCTACAGAAATAATAGCATAGCGCAATATTTTCTATTCGAGTGAAACTGAAACGTTATAACTGCAATGCCGCAATCAGAAAATGGAAGTTGACAACGAAAAACACGCAGCGTTAAAGACATTCGTAAAGGACGACAGATACTAGCTGGGGGCTAAGGAGGAAGCAACTTCGAACGACGACTACACACACCAATAGCGGAAATGGTGGGAAGAGGAGCGCAGCTGTGTCAACGGAGATGAGCTCGGCGAGGAGCAAGGCGAGAAGGGCGCGGTGCTGTATCAGGTACCGATGGCGGCGACGGCGGCGCCGCCGTCAGTGGGGCGAGGTTGGGAGGGGAGGGGGAGGGGAGGGGGGAGCGGGTCGGCGGCGAGGGTATTTGACAGGGGCGTTCGGGTTCCGGGCTGCGCACGCACGGCTGTTTAAAAGACCACGTTAGGTACGCTCGATAACCCAGCAGTTAGGTGCAGGAGTAATTCCTCACAAAAAAAGTTCCTCCTTCAAAACATAAATTAGAAGCCGTAAAGATAAGCGCAGGGGCAGCGGGGGCGGGGGCCCGCGACGCGCTCCTCCTGCGTGCGGGGGGGGGAGGGGGCTGGAATCGTGATTGCGCGCCATTTTGAGGTTCGAAATGGGGCAGGGGAGGTGGTTGCAGTGGCAGTGAAGAAAGAAACACGAGTGGTGGATGGGGAAGAAGGTGGGCAGCGGGAGATAATATTCACGAGCAATGCGATGTCGATTGAGTTGTGTCAATAGTGCTTGGTTGTTGTAGGGTATATGAAATCGGTGTCTATATGCGTTGTGGAGGTAGGAAGTGTGCGATATGTTGAAGGGGCAATTAGACTTCTTCGAATGTTGGATGGAATTAGAATGGTATTAGTACAGTCAGTGAGTGCAGCCTTTGTGGTGATGATGGTTGGGAGTCGTGATGGTGGCAGCAATGAAAGTCTAATGAAAAACAACGATTAGAAGATGCAATTTGTGCAATTAAGAACCTGAGTGTTGCTATTTCCAACACAAGTCTGTAATGGCAGTCTATACACGGAAATAAGTATCGATTTTTGATTATTTAAAAACACAAAGAAGGCATAGGTAATTACATGATAATTAAAATTGTCAATTGCAAGGTATTTAATGTCTACGTTGTTTCTTAAGATATAAGTAATGTTGGGAAAAGTAGTCTGACATACTATGTGTGGTAGATAGAATTAAAAAGTGTTTTTTAGAGCGATTTATGGAACAAAATAATATACAAATCAATTCTTAAGTTTGACGTCCTCTTGAAGTGACTTGGAAACTTTAACAAACTTGAAACTTCTGTGAAAACAATCTAATGTTCTTGCACTTGCGTTGTTTCTAGACTACAACATTTATATGTACTACATGTACGTGTGTGTTTCCTCAGCTTATATGTAACCTGAATAGGACTCTAACTTTGAGTGGCATCGTCGTTCATTGTACAATATGTACAATCACTATGAAATAAATATCAGTTCTGGTCCTATGCCTCCAAAATTTGTATTATTAATATTCGTGTCTTATTTCATGATACTTTTCAAAAGAAATTTCACAACTGTGAAGAGAAATGATCGTATGACTGGAAAGTGATCCAGTACATCAGACGTTTTAAATTATTTTAATCACAAAATATTCCATTGAAAAGACGCAAAAGAAAGTAAACAGATGTGATAATCCTCAATCAAGAAAATGAAGGGTTCGAATTGTGAGTGGGAGAGAAATGATTGTAGTAATTTCGTTGGACTCAAGGGGATAATAACCACAAATGATGGCTGTGTTATAAAGTAAACACAAATCTGAATTGATTTTTGAAAAACACAAAGAAATAAGTTGAAGAATGTAAACAGTGAACGGAGACATCGAAGACTTGACTGTACCGTAAACAAAGATGAAAACTCCATTTGCCAGAGTTACAGAGTACTGGGAGGGAAACGGAACACATGCGTCGTGGAGAGAGGTGAAAGAGGAAGGGGAGCCAGTGCGAGCGACGAGGAGAGAGAGCAAATGGGCTGACGGCACGCGCGACGGTGGGCGCGCACGACTGCCGCACGGCAATCAGTGCAACTGGAGAAGGTGAGAGGAGAAAGAGGAGCGACGCAACAAAAAATAAGTACGGAAGGAAAGTATCGAGTTAGGAAGAGGAGAGAAAAAAGTTTAAGAAATGCAGGATGCAAATCATTACTTGTGAGTGCAAAAGAATAGAACGAAACATTAAAGAATGCCTAAGGAATTATATTAAAGGGGAGAACATGAGATGGTTGAACAACTTCATAGTTATAATGTACTGTTTATTATATTAAGGTACTACATACATGAAGAACCAAAACATTCAAGAAAACCAAACAATAAAGGAAAAGAGAAAGAGCGAGAGACAGAGAGAGAGAGAGAGAGAGAGAGTGAGAGAGAGAGAGAGAGTGATGGAAAAATTTTCTTTAAGAAAAAATTCACTTATGTCAGTATATATCAATAAACAATATTATCAATAGAACATAAAATATCTGCACATATAAACATCCTTAACGACATATTGTTTGCAATACTCGAGAAAACATCAAAAAATACAAATAACAAGTGTAACACACTTGCAATGCTCTGGCGCGGGCCAGAGTATAAGTTTATCTTAAAATGAATATTTTTTATCAAACAAGAAATAACTTCATCTTGTCATCAACAACATAAACCACTAGCACTTCAAAAATCTCAATATAATATAAATCACACAAATATGGTTCAACATAACATACGGAAACACCTCATCAACTTCTTCCACAACAACTTCCTCAATCTTATATGTGTAACTATCAACCTCGGCAAATAATACTATCACAATGTACTTCACCTTTCCAATCACAAACACTTGAATCTGAAACCTCAATGGTAACGCCTCTTCAGTGGTATGGACATGTCCAGAGGATGCAAAATGAGAAATATCCAAAACCAATTTTAAATTGAAAATCGGAAAGAAGGCGTAGAAGAGGCAGACCTGTTTTGATCTGGAAGGCCGTGATGGAGGAGAAATAATTAGAAGAAGGTAATGGGATGACCAAAAAATATGGAAATCGAAAACGGCAAACCTTTAGGGGTGGAAACCGTCGAAGAAGAACTAGTAATCATTCCGTCATCTAATTGAGAAATTATGTATGTTGGTCTTTATTTTTTTCGTCTCGTCAATATTATACATCTTCAAGTATGAAATAAGCTTTGAATATTCTGTACACACTTTCGTGTGATCTTTTATTTTTTCTATACTAAACTAATGTTTTGCTAGGAATTTCCTTAATAAAAATCGAGCACCTGCAACAGTCAGAGGAGGCATGAAGAAATATTGTGCGTGTTGGTAGAGTTCGCGCGCGAAATCCCTGCCCTAAGTGACGTCATAAAGAAGGGAGCGGGTGAATTGAATGACGCCTCAAGAACATGGACGTCGAAATTTTCGACCGGCACATTTGGAAACGGTTCATTAATATGATCGGAAGTTAAAATATAAATGTAATAATGACATTTCTTAAATGTTTATTTTAGGTCCCATCAAACTCTTGGGTTATGAGCGACCTCTTTTTCATTACATACACACAAATACATTATAATACTATGCCTTTACAAACACATAACAAATATATCATCCTTACATTACATCTTTGGTTTTAATTAATACAGTACATTAATCAGAGGTTTATCTCAGTTCTTGATTACAGTTACAGCATAATTTATTTGAAACATAATCGCATAACGATTACGAGAACAGCGTTACGAGTACATAACGGGCTCTCAGTGGAGCAAACCTCCACTCCAGTGAACGTCGCCTTAAGAGCGTTTGTTTGAAGAGAAGATGGGATTCATGAAGACGATCCCTAAGAGTTTCTTTTGTATCAACTACAGCCATTCCCGTGAGAAGATGATGTAGACTCAGTCAAGATGAATATGATCTGCACGCCCATTAACGTAGAGACAGTAGAGTTTACAGGCTTGGTGCAGCACATTACTGAATTTTTTGTATTCACTTCAGAAATCACGAAATTTGCACAAATAATTCATAGCCCACTCTTATGTGATCTCGTAATAGTGGGTTCCCGAATACTAGTAGAGAACACAACCCTTGATGAAATATAAGGGGAACTGTAAGCGAATACCCGATAAAACATAAAAGAAGCAGTACATTTCGTAAGGCGTTGAAGTTTGAGCAAAAATATTAAAATTGATAGAGTATGAGAAATGGGTAGGGAGAAAAGAGAACAGCAGCTGCAACCGTTACATTAATTCATGCATTTCTTATTGATAGCTGAGGTATTAGACGCGGCTGGGTGATTTTATAAAAGTAGTCCAGAGATTGAACATAGCTATTTGAATGTAAAACTGAACACTATCATAATACGTTGACATATTACGTAGTGTTCTATTTTCTATTTAAAAATGATTCAACTTAAGCGAAGTGAAAATCAAACTCTACCAATAATTAATTAATCGTCACAATCATCTGTATTTAAGTTGGCAATATACGTTTTTGCATAAATTGCTCTCAAAACATTGTAGAATTAATCATTGACTCATCAGTATAATTAACGACTTTGATTTCAATCTGATTTACTTAAATCCGTTAGCACATCACACACGGAATGAATTAATGGAACTAGCGAACAGAGAAACATAATTTTAAAATCTGCATGAGTGGTATAATGAAAATTCGTTCTTTCATTTGTTAGCTTAATCTCCTATTGTAATTTTCATTGACTGCAGTCACAATTAACATTATTTTTTCCCTCGCTTCATGAGAAATATTGCTCTGTAAGTTCATGGAAACGAATATGTGTTTACATTGTTAGAATAGGTATTATAAATTAAAAGCCCTATTATCCCTAATTCCCTAATGACAGAATATTAAAATAGAAACTGCTACTCTTATTACTACTACTACTACTACTACTACTACTATACTACAGTTTACTACTACCACCATTAAAAATAATTAATATAATAATAATAATAATAATAATAATAATAATAGACGCACGAAAGCAATAGATTAGTGGGTGCTTTTAATCATATTGTTCCAAATAATATCTCTGGATTAATCGTATTGTTACTAATAGACTTCTTAAGAAAGGGTTATCACGTTTCATATGTACTTGTCATGCCATAATCTATGAAACACATCATACTTTATATAAGAATCACTAATTATTTCACAGTTGTCAACTGGTAAATAGTTCTATAGAAAACAAAAAAAGGGACGAAACCTTTTTATAAGCTTTCAAATATTCTTGGAACTTGTGTAATATTTGTTGGAAACTGAAAGAACACCATCCGTCTCAACGAAGGATCTTTATCAATGAGCTGAAATTAAATTGTTACAAAATGAATAAACAACGCTGATTCCCTATGACAAATCGTGCCATTTCAGTATAATATTTTAATATCAAGTCTCAGTTTCACATATTGAAACACATTCATTTGACATCGAAAAAAATGAATGTACAAGAATAACGAGAAACATATATTTATCGGCAGAGGTAAGTGGGGTTTTTGAAAAGTATTTAGTGATCATCGTGAGTGTTCTCTGAAAGTACATTTTCAAAGTTGAGTGGTACTCGAAAATTATTCTTTTGGTTATATCTAAAAGAAAATGTGTTTACCTATAAATGTGCTGTTTGTCTAATTTCATTTACTGGATTTGAGAATGCAACAATATCTCTGAAAGTTTTCGAAGGACAAAATGAATTTCTGTGTATTACACTGTAGTGAGGTAGATAGTATTTTAATTTACCGTTTTATTTTTGTGTAACGCTAGAATTTTACCCTAAACTCTAGGTTAGCATGCGCAGCAAAGTATTACTATTGCAACTTTTCTTAAACGATGACCTTGCTTCCCTCTCTCTGGCACAATAAACAGTTGAAGGAAAAAGCTCGCAGCGAGTACTGATGCCAGCATTCCAAATATATCTGCACTAGCGCGAAATAGAAACTATTTTCTGTTGAAGACGAGAAATTCGGTCCGGGATTTTCTCCACACTATCTAAAGAAATGCCTAATAAAGGTGAAGATCCTCTATAGGAGATAACTCGTACTGAGAAAGTTAGAACGCATATTATTGAGAACGTTGCGAAAGCTTGACTGATTCTCCAGAGATTGGCATTGCTTCATAAAATCTAGTGGCTGATTACGTAACTAATGCCCCTATTCTACCCACATTTCTTCAATCCGTCGTTCAAGAAAAGTTGCGCGAGTAATATGAAAACTTTCGCTACGAAACGTTGTGAAGGGGAGGTAACAGGTCGCTTTCCAACACCTTGTTGCACAACGGTACCGATCGGAAGCGTTGAAGCTGTGTTGTCCACGTATTAATTAAATGTGTTAATACTCCTCCACACGTAATTTGAAAGAAAATACTTCAATAATTTGTATGTATTCTACTTGTGAGCTGTTTCCAACACAAAACCATATCGTAAACTCTGAAATCAGCAGTCCACGACTAACTGGAAAGTATTCCATTTCCTTTCTTGCCTTCGCGATCCACTAACTCAGCTAGATTATTTATCCGGGGCAGAAAATCCGCTGCCTCTGGCTCGTGAACGCGAGGCTCCCCAAAGGCAGAGCGTGTGATCTCCAGCCCGGCGGCCGCCCGCGCGGGGCGCTCGCCATTTCGCAAATGTCTGTCCCTGAGCGTGCGCGGCGCCGCTTCTCGGAAAAGGGCCAGCGGCGACGCAGAACAGTCGGCGACGGCTGCCGCGGCCGGGGGAGGGGGAGGGGGTCTCCAGGCGACGAGGGCCGAAATAACTCGTTTTTCCTATTAAAGGAATTTGAATTCGACTAACTTCCACTTCTCTCCTCCGAGGGTAAGTGATATATAGTCGGGGTTAATCATGTTTCGGGGTGAAGATGAATGAAGAGGCGGGCTTTGTGCGCGCTGCCGCCGCCGGCAGCGTTGGCGTCGGCTCCGACGCTCTCTGCGGAACGCGCGCTCGCGCTCAGTTATTTCTGCGCGTTGCGGTTGGTTTATGCCGGCCGTAAGCTCTCTAAAGATAGGTTTCGCCGGCCACGCGAGGAGGCCGTCGGCCAATGCGGGGATAAGCGGCGACGTTGCGCTGAAACGACGCTCGGATCACGTCTGCGTCTCCGGCGCCGCCCGAACACCGCGCGCCTTTATGGGCCTGTATAAACCGCGCATGCCGGGACAGTGCCGGCCGCGCTGCGCTAGCATTTGGGGATATGTCTCTCTTATGTTTCTGCTCGTGGCTTTGTGCTCTGGAGAGGCGGGGATTTGCCTTAGTCTTTCATCTGCTTGGGATGTTAGAGACTAATAGATTTTGATGAATTGCTTCGGCGCTGGGTTGCGGGGTTAAAATATACTGCCTTTTTGAAATTTCAAAATGCAATACAATTTTCATTAATGAACTTTGGTATTGCATTAAATACGCTTATTGGTATTTTATTCTGCGTTTGTTCATAGAACAACACAATTGGTTCGCAACAAATGTGATCAGATCACATATTTTAGCTCGCTAGGAGCTAGGAGGCAGGAAGCTTTCCTAAAGTTTTACCTTCTTAATTGTTGCAAAGAACGTCGCCTAGAAGCAGTCATTCGTGTGTGATTTTTACAAAAATTAATAATTATTGAAATAACTAGAAGTAATAAAAAGATATAAGGAAAACACTTTAAATCGAAAAGTCGTATTACAAATTAAACTAATATTACTAACGTGGCTAATCATTGACACTGCAAAACACAAAAGCGGACTAAGCGGAATAGTATGCATTATCCATGAAATAGCAATGGAAAAATATCCTTGCAAAGAAAACGTAATTAAAAATATTACGATAAAAGAGTAATTAAAAATATGATTCAAGTAACATAGAACATAGTATTATTCATTTCAAGTAAAAATATCTCTCTCCTCTAAATATTAACTATATTCTCTTGACTAATTGAAACCTCAAATCTAAAAAAATCCTTATTGATGTTCCCTGCATTAAAAACTTCAAAATTATTCCGAATGCAATTGTTGTTTATGTTCAGTCAAAAGCAAAATACAATGATAAATCAGAATAAATTACAATGGTAGGAGGGTGTCAGGTATC
Source organism: Gryllus bimaculatus (assembly GCA_017312745.1). Classification (NCBI taxonomy): domain Eukaryota; kingdom Metazoa; phylum Arthropoda; class Insecta; order Orthoptera; family Gryllidae; genus Gryllus; species Gryllus bimaculatus. The sequence goes on along the minus strand of BOPP01000014.1, from coordinate 4,243,103 downwards.
TACACATGAAGCACATACCCCTTTAGATGATCAAACGTTTTTCCTTCTCTTATAATTCATTCGAGGAAATGTCAGGTCTGTGAATCATAAAATTATGACGTAAAAATGAATGACCGTTCGTTGGGGACAGATCTAACACCTAATTTCCTTGAACGTTTCCATCACATCCTGAAACGAAACATAGTTTTGTAAATCATTTCAAACCCAGCAATGGAAAAAACTTTCAATTAATCATTGTGTGTTCTACGAACTTACGTGTTATGTAAACGGCCGTGGGGAGCAGGATGGCAGTAGGCAAGTAGACTCTATTCTCACACGACACGCACGTTCTCACGACACCTGAAGCAACAACGTACGAACGAGATTTGGAACAGCCTTTTAAATATTGCCAGAGTGACAATACTTTTATTGCAAGACCACACCTGGGTTACTAGATGGGTCCCGAACTGAATTCGTGACAGGAAGAAGCCTCAGCTCAACTAGGGTGCGGCGAGTAGAAAAAAGGGCCGCCGACCAATTCGGCGGGCGATCGAGCGAACCAAGAGGGCGCGCCGGCTCGTGCGGCGAGTCCTTCAGCCTAACTCCGGACTTCCCGAACACGGAACGAGCTCGCCAAGCACTCACGCACAGCCCTGCCCCGCATCGCCCCGCTCTGCACAGCGACGCTCCGCACGGGAATGGAGGGAGCAAGGAGGAGAGAGGAGTGGAAAGACGTGATGTGAGGTTACGAAAGAGGAGTAGACGTGAGGAGGTGAGAGTAGACAAAAGACAAGATTAAGTGAGGACACGAGGGAAGGTTAGGTGAGGAGAGAGGATTGGGGAGGGATTTCGAGAACTGGGGAGAGAACGAATGAGGAAGAGGAGAGAAGAGGAAGAAAGAGAAAAGGAAGGAGACGAGATGCGAGCAGAGGAAGTGGGAGAGGAGAGAAGAGCTGAGTAGGGAAGAGGAATGAAGAGAACGGAAGAAGGCGAGGAGAGGAGAGTTGGGAAGAGGAGAGGAGCACGGCCTTCCCTTGCCACCAGCCCTGCTGGCCGTGACCTCGTCCTTGCCCCCCTTTCCTTCCGCCCCTCCTCCCCTGCAGTCACGAAGATCCTTTCGTATTTATGCGGCGCTGTGGAGGCGCGGGCGCCCCCCTTGGCCCCGTGCCGCGCCGCGCCGCGCCGCGTCTCGCCTCGCCTCGCCCTCAGGATCCAATCTCGCTCGGGGACGATGCGAGAGGCTCGGGCGGCCTAAGTCGCGGCGCGAGTCTTCTCGGAAACACAACTGCCGGGAATTAGCCTGTTTGTTCTGGTTTCAAAAGATCTCAGTTCAAAGGTGTGCTTTGATTTTCGAGGAAGTGCAAAACGGAACAAATGGAAAGTATTTGAGGGACGTAACGGAAAGGAAAGAGCAAAGAAATAAGAAATAAACAAAGTATAATTAAGGCTTGGAGAGAATTGAAAACGCAAAGCCTAGACATACAATCTAATCTTGGTTTTGTAAAAACAATTCGATACTATAACGCTTGAAATAAATTGTCAATCGCTTTTTTTAAATTATTAAAATTCATTGATTTACGAAAAATTATTAAATAATACTAACGAAATATTTCGTATTTAATGTCTGAGAAAGTTACTTGAATCAAAAAACGTCCAACATGATGAAAAAAATATATTATTAAGATAAAGTAAATCGTTACTTATCATTATATCATAAATGAGGTATATGGGCATTTAATATCTTACATGCAACTGTTGAAGAGTTTTCTTTGATTTAAGCCTAACAGGAAAATTTTGTGGTCTGGCAACTCTTCTGCAAGGTATAAGAGATTTGTTTTCAGTATTAGGAGTATTCATTGAATATTTTGAAAGCAGCATTAAATATGGTATGTTTAAAATGGTACAAAGAAATACTGTTTCCTAGAAGAGCAATGCATTTTTCATACAATAATTTATTTTTTTAATCCTAAAAACATCGAGAATATTTTTACGTAATAATACATTATAAGGTACCAGGTAGATATTTTTTACTATTAGCTCTTTCAGCACCTTCGTAACGAATGATACCAAAATATAATATAATGCCACGATACCATACATTGTTTATGGGAATAAATTCCAGAGAATGTCTATACAATCAATGGAACAGTTTTGCAATACGATGGGGATTACATTTGAATGCTCGCATACCATTACCATACTCAGCGTCACGTTTTTCTCTAATGCCGCCAATGGTTGAATCTAATGGAGCTTTAATTCAGAGATGAACTAACGGAAATCGAAACGAATGTTAACATCCTCTGCACTCAAGATCAGTTCTGTTAAAAAGCGCTGCATCCATCTAGTTACTTATTCTGATATTACATTTACACGTATTATCTCTCGGCGATTCTATTGTTCCAGGGTTTGCAGCACAGGCATATTTATATTCCTGGGTTGTCAAACGTTTTATAGACTAAATTGGCTCTCCAGATGGTTTCTCCATTATTTTAGATAATACGATTATTTGGTGAAAATTCAGTGTAATATTTCTTATACAATAATAATGCTATGCAAGGGCTTTGAGACGCCTGAAAACTTTTATATCAACTAATGATGTAAAATTTTATATTTAATTATGCAAGTGCATTTTCCTTCAAGAATGAAATGCCACGCAGAGATAAAAGCAAGTTTCTATTTCACCATCTCACCACACCAACTACTGTAAGTAAATTACAACCGAAATTAAACTTTTTTTAACGATTAATTCTACACAAAAGTAATAAATTCATTGAAATATTTCATCATTGCCTCAATATTGCAAAACCAAGGATAAAGATACAATTTTGAAAGCACCACTGAAAAATACCATGTATATCATAGTCTCATCTGTTAACGTTTTTCGGAAGATAGCTGCCTGAACTGCCTTTACTAAGAAATGGAAGAAGCCAAGAAAACAGGACATCAAAGATCCACAATCACCGATGTTCAAGATTAGAACTTTCAGGGATGCAAAAGGTACACATTTCTACGTCCACTAGAAAAAAAATACGATGGAAATTAAAACTTTTCATAAATAATATTGTCAATATCTGGTTGATATATTACACTTTTTCGGAGAAAATGTCAGCTATTTTCTTGAAAGTGCGAGCTGTAATTTTCAAACTGCAAACAATATTGTAAATTATAATTTTTTATCATTCAATTGAGATTTCCTGGTACTGAGTTCTCAAGAAAAACATACATGTACACACATTTATTAGTGTGAATATACAATTTATGTGTCAAAATTATTCACTTCTCTCGTATTTTAAGAACATGAGCAGATTTGATTCCAAATTACACGGAATAAACATTTATACTCTCCTAAACATTTATACTCTCATAATAAACACATTCGTATCTTGTTATTATTGGTTCGGAAAAGAACATCAGCAGAGTTTAATTCAGAGAACGAAATGTATTTATTATTTACTAGTATAATACAACGATAATAGATTTTTATCCAAAAGTACGTATTTTCCAGGCATTTTACGCTTGAATATCATTCACGCAATTTCAAATTTTCTCTCAAACAGCTGTATTTATTTGTATATGTAGTCCGACGTACCACAAACGCGTGGAGCATATTTTCCCGAATGCCGGCGCGTTCGCATGCGAGAGGCTGGCAGCTTCCCCGCGAATCCCTGAGTGGCAGCCCCAGCCCCCGCGCCAGCGGTTCGGGCCGCTGCCGCTGCCGCCGCCGGCGCGCGCCGCCGCTAAGTCAAGCAGTTGCTTCCCGTGCGCCTTCTGCGGCGCGAAAGCCCTCGGCCGCGGCTCCCGCGGCGATAACCGCGCGCGTGGCTTCCGCCGCCCACGGAGCCCGTGTTTGTCTTCGTGTTTACGGCAGGCGGCGGTAGGGGTGGGGGTGCGGCCAAGGCGCAGAGAAGCGGTGGCGGACGGTGGTGGGCGATGGGTAGAGGATCTTGGAAAAGGTGGGTGGAAGGTCAAAGATTTCGTTGAATGGTCTAAGAAGAAAAAGGGGAGAGGCAAAGTGAGATGGATGGCGAGATGATTAGTTAGGAAGTGCAGGTAGAGAGAGAGAGGCGTTAGAGAGGGGGAGGGGCAGGGCAGGAGAGAGAGAGGGTGGGTAGGGGGCAGGGGCAGGAGAGAGATAGAGAATGCATCATGAGAGCGCGGGAGGGTGCAAGGAGAGGATATTGAAGGAGCAGATAGCATGGTACGATTAAAAGTGGAAGATAGAGTGTCCAACGTTCATAGTGAAAGATTGAGGGTGTAAGGTAAAAATTGCGGAGTGTAAATGGTGGAAGGTAAAGTGTAAAAACGCGAAGAGATGAAAAAGGGGTGAAAAGAGGAGAGTAAAGAGTTAAGAGAGCGCAGTCGAGAATTAAAAGTGCTTTGCGGGGAGTTGAAGGAGGATTGTGAAGAGATAATGTTGTGAAAAGGAGAGGGCAATGGGGATGGGGGCACCGGTGAAGGGGGATGTAAAGGGGAATTGGGACTGATAGTGGCCACTTAATATATAGCACGTGCTGGGGACGTGAAAAAAGCGCTTCTAAAGCTAATGGATTCTTCTACCGTAAGTATAAATCAATTACTAAACTACGAGGTGTTGAGAACGACGATACACACATGATACAAGAATCTAAGTTTGAACAGAGCAGAGATAGCTTATAAAACACGTTAATGGATAGGTAATTGGAGAAATATATTAAATGATATTAGACTGGAAATATTAAAAACAATATTGGGAAAGATTCGAGAAAGACAGAGAGAAAAATTGTTTAATAAAGAAGGAGTAACCACTCGCATCGTGTCGCTAAAATTCTGGAGTTGCGCCACTACCCACTACACTTGTTCGCTTCAACAAGAGACGCATAGGCGCACTGCGCGAGCAACGAACACAAACATTCAACACCTCAAAAGAAACAGCAAATCAAAACTGTTTGTGATCTTTCAAACTCAATTCACTAGAAACAGAAAAAAAACAACTATCTTTGTCACCGAACGTCGTGAAGAAACGATCGCTGTGATAGGTGGAAAGAGTACAACGTGGCTGTTTTAGAAACAGATATAAATAAGATCGAAAAAAGGTAAATTGAATTCTATGAATTTACTGATTCTTGTGATTATTTAAAATATTACAAAGGAAGAATTAAAAATTTGATATTAAACTCGGCAAAGTTCTCGTACAACCGAAATAATAAGCGGTTATACAACGCTGTCTTTTATTTATAAAAAAAACTAATGCTAATCGTGATTCTTTGAAGTTCTTAAATTTATTTTTTATCTGTTATTCGTTTTGTTTTCTTTTTCATTCTGCGACTGAATGGGAAATGCATCAAATGAGAAATCAGTACATTGGACTTGGCCACCAAGTGCCCTCCTAAAGTGTCCCTCTTCTTTGGAAGGAAGGAAGAGGGACAGTTTAGGAGGGTGGCTTATGTATGCTTCCATTGTGAATAAGCAGCTACTTCGGGTTCCTGACGATCTCGCCTAAAAGCGAACTTCTGAGAAGTCAGCCAGAGCATCTCGCAGCCAACGAAACAATTCACAACGAGAGCTATCTCCCATGTCCAGAGCCCGCCGATCAACTCGATTCACCTAGTTATTGGGTGAGTTGCAAGCGAAGCTGCAGAAATAAACAAATTGGAAGCTGTATCACTGAGTCGTTATTTCGGAAATTATAGTGGCTGCACGCGGTCAAATTCATTTTACTTTGGACAATTTCAAAGTGAACTTTTACGCTGTTAGCTAAGGTGAAACGTTACGGAACCCGTTGAAATAAATACATTTCTGAAAGTGAAACTTGAGAGATGTAAGAATTGTATCGAACATTTAACGCAATTTTTCATTGTTTGTTAACGGGCATGTCGCTGATTCGTTTCACTACGTGGAAAATTAATTGCTACAGTTAAAATTTAACAATATCTTTAAATAATTCATTACAAAAAAGCACGTTGTTTCAACATAATAATTCATTAAATGACTACCAAGCACTTAAATCACTGAATATAAATATGTAAATTAGAATTCATATTTCTTATGTGTATAATTGATTAGTCTGCCGCCACAGGTTTTGCTGTTAACTTTTAAATTGTACGCTAATTCTATTGTTTTGTTGTTTATTTACCTATATGTATTGTGATTTTTTTTACCTATTTCTTTTATTGTGATTTCACTGCTAAAGTAAATTTATAACTTTCGTCAGTTTAGGTTAATGATAGTAGTATACGGATTTTATCCAGAATAGAACACACTGAATTGGTACTATACTGTTTCTTTAATTTTCTTATTCGACAGACTATTTCTCTGATTCTGGTCATAGTTTCTGCATAAATTAAAAAAGAGATATTACGTGACATCTGGCAATGGATAACACATGCCAAACATTCATTCGTTTTTAAGTCATTGAGAGCAGTAATTTTTCGTGAGTAATTAAAACTCGAGAGGTGATAGAGCATTTAACGAAATTTATTTCTGTAATGTCGCACCCACTAATTGTGTGAAATATATGTATCTATATACATTTACTAATATAAGTGATTAATTGTCGCCTTAAACTCAAATTTCCCATCCCAAGAAGTCCAAGAAGTCCAATTGAACACGTGAACGTTGTGTACGAAAAATATCGCCACAAGATAAATAAGGAAGCAAGAGAACAAGGAGGTCCAAGAAGAAACCAGAGGAAATGGATTGTCAACGTCACTGGCACCGTAACGGAGTCCACGACTTCCCGAGAACAACGATCCACAGAACCGTGGCCTTCGGCGTCAACGGTGAAGTCGTCGGCCTCAAGCCTCAGCCTCTCGAGCATCTTCGCATTTCGCCCCCACCTCTCCGGCCCTCCCGGCGCAGGCTGCGGCACCGCGCGCAGGGGCGGGGGCGGCGCGGGGGCGGGGCGGCGGCAGGCGGCCGACGCGTTAAGCACGCCTCCGGAGCGCCGGGCCGCCCCGCCCCCGCCCTCCGCCGCGCCACGCCTCGCGCCGTGCCGGCGCTTATTTAATTTCCTGGGAATTTCCGCGGCGTGATTTAAAAGTAATATGTACTCGCGGAGGGTGGGCGCCGGGACGCAGCGCCGGACCAGATAGCGGCGGCGCGGCGGCCGCGGCCGGCACAGGAAGCGCGCGCCAGCGTTTTTTGGCGGAGCGGCCGCGCCAGCGTATTTACATCGGCGTAATTTTCGTTGCCGACACAAAAGCCGCGCTGGCTGGCTCGGCGGACGACGGGGATCGCTGGAGGAGGGAGCAGCGGCCGCCGCCCACGTCTCGCCTCCGCCGCGCACCTAATCAGCGCCGCCCCCCCGCCCGCCCCCGCAGCCCCCGAGTCAACCCCAGGTCTCGACCGCGCCGCCTTTGATTCCGCGGCTGGGGCCCGGTTAACCCGAGTAACCGGATCGGCCGCAGCAAACGCGGTTATGCAGACGCGCGCGGCGGTAACGCGATCTCGTTGCGGGTGCGCCGCCCTCCCTGCGGGGGAAAAGGGCGACGCGAGGGAGGCGCGGGGGAGACTGTGGAAACGCCCGGAGGTGGTGGGAGCGGAGGAGGGGAGGAGCAGGAGGATGTCAGGGATGGAGGCGGGGGGCAAGGGGAGGTCGTGATGGCGGCGGAGTCGGGGACGTCGGCGGAGGAGCGAACGCGCGGTCGTGGAGACGTTCGAGAAACCGAGTTGCACGTGACTGTGACGGAGACAGAGCACGCTACACGGGGAAAGGACAATGCGTGGGGAAGCAGGCTGCAAGGGAGAAGAGACGGAGGGTGCGACAATACAGAAAGTGGCTTCGCGGACGAGGAAAAGATTTGGATCGTAAGCGTGGAAAATGAATGCGCAGGAAGTCGACGCAGGGGAGACGATGGCAGCGGAAACGGTATATGGAGTAGTTACGGAGGACGATATACAGTAAAGGAGATATGGAGTTTGCAAAGAGATGTTGCTATGCAGGGTGCTTTACAGAACGGAAATTGAAGACAAAGCATTTGTTTATTCTCTTTTTATTCAATTTTGTGTTTTGCGTAATGTAATATTGGCTATTATTTTGTTTGTCTCATTCTTTCTCCGCTGTGTTTTTCGTTAACATCATTAATTTAGCCACTTCCGTTCTTCTTATCTCTTAATTTGATTATACCTTTTTCAACAAATGAATTGTCATTTTCTTAATTACATGAAAAATTGATTTTTTACTTATTGTTTGACAACAAAAGTCCTAAAACCGCAAGGGAGTAGGCAAAAACTGCAGGGATTTAAGAAAAAAAGAGTCGTAAATCAGTTTACGTAAACTTTAACATATGTCCACGATCTTCATAGAAATAAACGTGCCAACAATGAAGAGTGGGATCAAAACGACTTCTTGAAGAGGCGGATGGTGGATGAAACTAAAACCGCTTGACGATGACGATAGTGCAAAGTAGTACAGAATTGCTACTGGTGCGAAAGAACGAATATATTCACAGAAGAAAGATTGAGGAATGACAAGAGTGTTAACAGGAATGTAAACTCACAAATAGCATGAGGTTTCGTGAAAACTGCGCAGTGCCTGCGAGAGACTGTAAGCCAGCTAAACAGCAGGGCACGCATGAGCCTCAGGGGAGGCTCAACCGCAGCGCAGGCGCAAGTGCACGAAGTGGCCACCCGCGAGGCTGACGCCAGAGAATCTGGAATCTGCGAACCAGCTCGTATCGTAGCTACTCCTGGTGACGTGAGGCATTCTCGAAATCCACCTAACCTCCGATTGAAGGTTGTAAATATAATCATGAAATTTCACCAGAATTAATAATACTTAAATTAATATCAGTTTGATAACGACTTGACGAAAGTCAAATTCAAGTCAGTTTGACGAATCATTATTCAATATCACTTTGACGAAAGTAAAAAATATTCAGTTTGATAACGAAATGCTTTTGTTGAAACGATTTATGATTTTAAAGATGTGTAAATAAATTTAAAATTAAAACAAACTAAAACTTGTTTTAAACATGAAGTCGTATGCTTCCGTGGCCAGAGTCATGTGCATGATCTTGGTTGCCCGGGTGATGCCGGTTCAAAGGCTGTGTTGCCGACGTTTTGACCATCTTGTCGTGGTCTTCCTCGCATAGCAGCCCTGAGGAAGACCACGACAAGGTGGTCGAAACGTCGGCAGCACAGCCTTTGACGCGGTGTCATCCGGACAGCCAAGATCATGCATCTGTTTTAAACATTGTTTCTTTTATTTGTTCAATATTTAAAGGTCTTGAGGCAGTAACGCGATAAGCCACATCAGACCAAGCAATTCCCCGTTCCCTAAATGTTAATATCTCGATTTTGGTAAAAGAATGTGTTACCTCTTGTTACTGCCCCAAGCTCTTCATAAATAATATGAACAGCATAATTCTCGTAACAAGATAAGCCAAAATTTCACGTAATCGAGATACCATCACCGATATTTTTACACGACTTGCTGTGACTGGTGTAGTTTATCTTGTTCCTGCACCAAGCCGTTCGTTTATATTTACGATGGTTTTTTTTAAATATTTGTAGAACACTCTATAAATATAATTGAACTGGAAATTTTGTTTCAATTTATTAGAAAGAAATAATATGTTTGAAATGTTCTGAGCGTACGTCATAAGTACATGAAATAAAAAAAAATCAAATCATCCAGATAATTGAGAAAACGTTACATTTCTGTGTATTAAACTTTTTTACATGAACACTTGAGAAACATAATATCTTGTCTTGGAATTTTAATCGGTTGTTCCAATTAATGAAATATGAATAATATTACGAAGTATAATTATTGTTATTTAATCCGGATGTCCCCCGTTACTTGTGTCAGCCATACAATGCTTCTCAAACTTAGTAAAAACATGTTTTTACTATTATTATAAATTTATTAACATAAATTGAAAATTAATAACAATTTATCAGTTTATATCGAGGCATTTGAATGGGAGAACATGCTATTATGTGTCATTCTATGTTCTTTAACACCATGTTGAGCCCTATATTTTCTCGACATTCTTCCCCAGTATCTTTCATCAGCTTACTTATAACATTTTAAAATTAAAATAAAAGAAGTCTTCCTAAACAAAAGCTAAATAAGTACACACAACCTAGGAGACTATTAAATATGGGAAATGCGTACGATTCATACGAATAAGCTACATTAATCCCTTAGATACTTCTGGTTGGCGCCTCCAAAAATGCGCCATCCAATCCGGCGCCCCTTCGCCTCCCGCTGCTGGGAAGCGCAAACCCCCGCGGCGCTGCGCGGCGGGGTCGGGGGCGGCGGCTGCGAAGGCAGAGGTGGCTGAGGCACTGCGACGGGTCACGGCACTGCTTATCTGCCCGGGCCGGCGGCGCGGCTGACGAGGGGCGGGGGCGGGGGCGGGCGGGCGCGCGCCGGGAAATACATATCGTCACCACACACATCGGCCGCTCGCCGCCTCGCCGCCGGCCGCCGCCGCCGCTGCCCGGCGCGCACCTCTCGCGCGGCACGCCGCGCGCGTTCGTCCGCCTCACAGACTCGCAATTGTGGCGAGGGCCCGAAGAAGGAAGCGCGGCCGCTGGGCCGCCGCCCCGACAGCGGCTTTGTGCGCGCCCACCGCCACGGCCGGCCGCGCGGAAGACCTCGTTACTTTCGGGGTGCGTGTCTCTTGCAAGGTCTTATCTCCCACAGGCGTTATTACTGCTGTTCATTTTGTATGACATGCCCTCAGATATGAATCGTTTAGAGGACACTTCTCGATGGGTACAAACCAACAGTAGGTCGTGCGTCTTTAAGAATGTTCTCTGTAACATTAGAACCACTTTGTCCGTTTTTGATAAGATGGCTGTGGGCAAAAGCTGCGTGAGTTGTTACTTTCTGCCAAAATTTCATCATTCTTTTATTATTGTGTTTATTATTGCATTTATTAACACAAAATGTACGATCTGCGAAGGAAAAATGAGGACAATGACGTCATAAACAGATCTTAATTTGAAAGATGTCGAGCTTTTCGGCGCCTGGGAGTTCACATATTTAAACATTTATATATTCTACGTCATATGGACCGATAGATCTTCAAACTCCAGTATTTGCCATCAATAGGAAAAAACACAGCGTCTAGCGAAGAACATATTATTTAAGCCAATATTTACTATAAACTGGTTTATTTTGACATTGATTGATAGTTTATTTTTCTGTCTTTAAATGCCGTTAAAATGTTTGTGAAAATGTTACTTTTTAGGTAATATTTTGTTTGAAACAAAACGTAAATGAATTTTTAATAACTATTATTTCACATTTGATATTGTAAATAATGGCTTTGAAGTACATCAATTTTCTCTAAGTACTTAAACGCACAGACTGTGCTTCATTTTCAGCGGATGCCATACATCAAAGCGGTTTAATTACAAAACGATAGTCTTGGTAATGTGGTTGTAAACTTTGGAGCCATTTATTCTGGAAATATTCTCTTAATCAACAACAGAGGGTAAGCAATTGCATATACTCAACAATATTTAGGAGTAATTTCAAACTGACGACTACTAAAAATAAAAGTATTTCGAAAACATATGGGATAACATTAAACTAATAATTTAACGCTAAACAATAACGTAAGCGTTATGCTTTGAATCATAATAAATACAAATTATTAATTTATCAAAGAATATTCATGTGTATAGAATAATCTTGGCTTCATGTGTATAGAATAATTGAGGAACGAGGCGACGATACGAGACGAGTCCGACATTTTGAAATGAGTACGCCAACTACACTTTCATTGCAATGTACATTACTTATTATTACGAATTCATGGATTTCACACTCCTAGGATAACTTTTCACATGCGAGGCGGCATCCATGTTAATTTATGTGGGTGATCTGGACTGTCCGGGTGACACCACGTCGAAGGCTGAGTATCCGACGTTTCGACCATCCTGTCGTGGTGTTCCTCAGGGCTGGTATATTAAGAGGTCGAAACGTCGACAACTCAGCCTTCGACGCAACGTCAACCGGACAGCCCAGATCACCCACATGACTCTGGCCGCGGAAGCCTACGACCTCATGTTAATTTATGTCGCCTCGTTTGTAGTACCCGTTGTCATGTAAGAGCCATGACATCTTTGCGCTACGCCTACGATAAAGTTTGTTTTGGCGTACGCGGACCGCAAAGTAACAATTTTTAGTCAATAAACACTGAAGAAATAAGTAGGCTATTTTTTATGCACGAGTGCTAAAATATTGGATTTTGCTGATAAATATCCAATATGGTTTTTATCTCGTTATAACCTAATGTATTTACCTTTTTATTTAATCCGGACAGCCAGACCGGCTGAGTTAGCTCAGACCTAGCATTTGCTGTTGCCATTGCAGAGACACTAACCAGGTCATAGAGTTCGAGTCCTCTCCGTGGCGAATTATTGACACTAGCTATATAAATAGGTCGAATTCATCCCCTGTATGGAAAATAATTCTTGAGGTCCGTTGCAGTGATCGGTAGTTTTCCGAGATTTCTCTGATCAATATCAGACGAATTCCGGAACAGCACTCTTAACAAATGGGCCACGATTCGAGGACGATATTTCCTTCCTCTTCCTTTTCCTAACCTCTCCCTTTACTCACACACAAACTTTTCCGCTTACATGCACTACATTACCACACGTCAGGAGATTACTGGGAGCTTAGAGCTTGTCTCTGGTGCTCCCATTGTGGAGATACATGAAGAGGGAAATGTTACACAAGCGAACATGCAAGTCATTTCACTATTCGGTGGGCAGAAGCATCGCAACCTACTTGCACTGTACTAACGGGACTAACGACTATAGCTGTGCACATGCCCGGAAACATCAATAAATCGATATAAAATTTGCTTCTGCGTCCACTAAGGGATAAAAATCTAGCATTCAAATTATTATAACCGTATAGTGAATATTTATACATCGTTTTAAGTAACATCTGCTTCAGAGATGGTGGAATTTTAAAGGGCATTAGCTCCCAGAATTTTTTGCTTCTACACTTCAGCTCCTCGGCGTAAACAGCATATCTATCAAAGCTCTCCACAACTGCTACCATTCGCCTCCCGGAACGCTTCCGCCGAAGCTTCTCCGCACGCTCAATCGATTACGGCGCTCTTGGCGCTTACGGCATGCTGCGGATTTGATTGGTGGTTGCTTTTACGGAAGGCAAAATCAATTTCGAAACGCAGATGAGAACCTCAGGGGATGCGGTAGTTATTGACACTGAGATCGGTGACTCTTCCTTGATGCAGTATTCTCTGCTAAACACACCGTTGCGGATAGGGGAATATAGAGACCAATAGCGTGCTTCTGAAACGTGATTTTTACGTCGCGACGAACAGTTCTAGGAAACGCAATACAAAGAGCCGCGTCCTCCGTATGGCAGTACGAGTAATGGAACGCATTTACGTCGAGTAAAAAACTCTTATTAGAATGACAAAAGTAATTTTTAAGCAACATATTTCACTGTATGTTCACTCTGTGAAAGTTCACTTAAAAGGACTGAAATGAAATATCATTCAAAAAACTTTTGAATAATTGTGAACTCCACTCAGGTAATCATTTTTTTCATACACTCGCAAGAAATAATGCACCATGCTTTGCTCACGTACAACCCATCACTGACCCCATACTAATGGATATATTTTAGCTTTTTCACTGTTACAAAAATATGTATTAAGATAATTGTCACCGGATTTACTATTGGATTAGTACCCATATCGTAGTACGGAAATTGTTCAAATGAAGAAGACAGATTTATCGTGCATTAGGTTGCGTATTTATCACGTTCGGCCGTCTACATATTTCACTGGATACATTATGAAGAGCCGCAACATATTGACACTGAAAGCACATATTTCTTTTTTTAACAGTAAATTCCTGCAGTCAGCTCCAAAAATGCCGCAAATGAACATATTTCGAAATATGGAAGTTGCTAAAGTAATTCTTTTATTTGAAAAAAGTAACGAATAAGAGACAATAACTTTAAGGTTCTCTGACACAGACTTCCTGAAAAACGAATTGTACCCTCTATTCAAAACTATTATAGTAACTACCATTAAGAAGTTAATTCAACGAAACTATTAAGGGTAGCCGACATTATAACTATTCTTTGGTAATGAGGATAGCAGCGTAATCAATGCTGTACTTTATGATTAAGATATTTCAGCAAATAAAAATATTTGGATTACGATATCTTCAAAGACTTCTTGATAACAAAGTGGCATGAAAAATGTTGATAATTTTTTGAAACTTTTCATCGCCAAATAAGTATATTTCCCTTTAACACGTTTTGATCAACAAAACTAAATAAAATGTGTGTATTCCGTGATGCACCACTCCTAAAACGCAGATGATAGAACTCTCACATTGCCCAACTTCTAATTTTGGGTTGGTTATTCAAATGAATTCTATAGGATGTATAACACAGGAAACGAAAGTGAAATGATAGTGTGTCCGCTTACTCCTATCCACAGTTCTACTTTCCCTGCTTCGGAGCCGAAAGCTATTACCTCGAGATTACGGACTGGCAAACTTGTAACTTAACCCAATTTACTAGCCTCTAAACATCGTGCTTTCCAGAATCCAACCTCACGCCTCCCGCAACCAAACCACATGCGCCATTTCCGCACCCACCAACATCACTCTTCTCACAACCCGGCTAAAAAAAGTATTTTCCACTCGGAAGCCATTAGCGTCTTCGATAGCCCTAAAGAGCGACCACTTCCCACGCAGCGGTGGCGGCCGGCCTCCCTTCTCCTCCGCACCCCCGCAGTGGCGCCACCGTCGCGGTTGCGGCTGCCGCCTGCACCACACGCGTGCTGCAGGAGAGCGCCGCTTGCCCGCAGCGCGCAACCCGCGCCACAGGTCCCTCCAAATAACGGTAGTTCCGAGGAAAATGTAGCTCCCCTGGGGAGAAAATTGAAAAACTTTTACCTCCCCGCGCCACCGCCGCTCGCGGTCCCGCCGCCGCCGCCGCCGCCACACCGGCTGCCGCGTTGCCTTGCAAGCGAGGCGCCGCTGTTTCTGTTTTAATGTCGCTGGAAATTTATTCCGCTCTCGCGATCACCATCGCAAATATCGCCACCCGCACGCCAAATTTGAGGCTAAAAATTCGGCAAATCGGCGACGGGCAGGGAGGCGGCGGGGCCGCCGTCGTCGGCGACGGCTTCGTCGGCACGTTGGGGGGGGGTGGGGGAGGACCCACCCCGACGCTCTAACGAGGAGAGGCGGCGCTGATGGCCGCGCGGGGGCGACGGAGGCGACGTCGCCTCGGGCGCGTGGGCGGCGAGAAGAAATGCGGCGAAGGCGGGCGAAGGTGATCCGGACAAATCCAGAGATAAAGCGCGGGATAACATTAAAGACACGTTAAAAAATTAGGTATACGCAACGCTAAGAAAAAGAGCTGCGACGGAGGGAAAGGACGAGACCGTGAAGAAAAACATCGTACATGCAGAGTACGAGTTTACGCCAGGCGAAAAAGAGTGGGCGTGTCGCTGTGAGGAAGGGGGCGTCTGATATTCAAGAGGACGGTTTGATAGAAGAACGACAACCATGAAATGTTTCATAAATGCATAATTTGACACGTCGTATAGCATTACAGAGAAAAAGAAGGTTAAAATTAATTAATCTTAATGTGGTACTTTTGTTATAAATATTTTATATAGTTACTGTTAATTTGTGATAATAATAGGAATTTAAACAATGTCTTATTACAAAGTATTTTTTAGAATCGACCGAGCTGTTTCAACAACTATAATTGACAGACAGATGAGACACTACAGACGATGTGACTAGCTGCCATCACATTGATCGAGATCTACATTAATTGAGGGAACGTCTAGACAAGGAAACTAAAGTTTTACCTATTATTCAATAAATTTTATCGGTGAATACTGAAATAAAAGCTGCAATGATAAATACCATAACCAAAAAAATAAGCTTGATATTTATAGTGTAGATCTGCATATCAAAGAGTTTTTTTCGATGAAAAGGATTGTGAAAGATATGTGGCGGAAGTTATAAATACAGAAACTTCTGTCAGAACTACGACTAAGCGTTGGAACTCCAGATTCAAACCTCGGAGCAGTGTCTCTACGTCTCTGAATTACAGCTGTACGCTTGATTGTACCTAAACAATTATTTTTTAATAAATATAGTTGTAAGGCAGGAAACAAATAACTCATACAACTACTACAAAGAAAAAAGAAGCAGAAAAAATGTAAACCGGTAATCTTAAATAACAAATACTAAGAAAATGTCAGAAATAATTTGAGGAGGCAAAACGAGAGAAAATAGAAGTAAATGGAAATTTATATTATACGTCAATGCCTACTGCGAATGATATTTCTCAGAAAATATTTGAAAGGAAACTCCATTCCATTGTGTGAGTGTAGCGAATAATGTTTGTAGAGGTTCGTTTCCGATTACATAAATCTGCGCATACGCTCAGTCTATCTAAAAAGCCTTCAATATTGGCTGGTGTGTGTACTTAAGATTCAGCAAAAAATTCAAACTCGAGACCTGATCGATACATTTAGAATCGCGTCACCCGTCAGTCGGAAAGAGGAGTCGTTAGAGTGGTTAACAGATTATGCTAAATAAAGAGAAACAGAGATGAGGCAGAAAAAGGAAGGAAAAAGGAAGAGAGGGAAAGAGGAAACAGGAAAGCTATTAGGAAGAAACAGAAAGTTAAACGAGCGTAGAGAGGAATCCATCGAGTAAGAAAGAGTATATGACATGAGATGGAGAGGTATAGAATGAGAATTCCTTTCAAACAATCCATAACAATAACCTTTGTTGGTGTAGAAATTTAACAGATTAATGAAAACATTCAAGAAAACGTAAAAAAATATTTCTACCCCTTCTTTTAAATGTTACCTTTTTGAAAGTATATTGTTCTGGGTTTGGTGTCTGGGACTAGGGGAAAATTTTGATCTGGTAATTTCCGTGAATCGTCTCTCGTCTGCCTCGTAACTACGAAAGGGAACCAGGCATTGTCGTTATTCATCAGAATGGCTGAATAAAAAATCATAACGATGGGCATATCTGCAATCGTGAACCACGCGACATGCTCAGACCACGTCAAACGGACGATATTCAATGTGAGGGATTCGTCTATAGAGCGTGATATCGCGAAACAAAGTTGCCGAGAAGTTATTACCTCGAGTGCACAGATCCAGTGCTATTTGTTTGCTTTCCGTTACCTATCCTAGACTTCCGTGCAGCGCACTAACGTTAGTTATCCAACGAACAATCGTATTGCACCGAATCCGATGCTTGTTTTAGCTGATTCACTGCACAAATAGCATCGTCGAGTTACATTATTTTGAAACAGAAGGTCAGCGGGAGAAGTCTCAATAACAGACTGAAATTACCGACACAATAGCATACACGAAGTGATCGTTGACCGATGTTACAGCTAAGGGAAACGATATAATGTTTCTAGCTGGCCGATTCCCGATTTTCTAAAAAACAACTAAGGAAGAATTACCTTTCACCCAGAAACAACAATGTATGACAAACACGATGGAAATGATTAGAATAATGTGCATTGCGTTTGACGGATGTTGGAAATAGCGCGTGATAAAGGGAGCTGAGAGGACAGCAATGCAGGTAAAGGCAAAATAGTTGAAACGAGATACGAACATATAGACACATTAAGTTGAAAGATATCTAAGAAGTGTCTTTGAAAGTTTACTAATCTTAGAAAATATAAATAGCAATGAATGAATTAATAGAAAAAGGGTACACTATTATGTAACATTTACGGTCGAGTGGAATGTGATTATACAAAATAGTGCGACGAAAACTGGAAAACATTCGTGTCTGAAAATCCTATTTGAATGCAAGTAGAGAGAAGTCAAAAGAGAAAATATGAGATGGTGAAAAAAATGAGTGACATGTGGTGTCAAGGCAAGAAGAAAGACTCCCGACAATGCTGTAAATTGTAGAGGGACAAAGCGAACTAAGGAAAAGTTAAAAATTGAAACATTATTAGAATATACGTTAGCACGTATTCCCGGTATTGATGAGGAAAATTGTTTAAAATGGCGTTCAGTTTAACTCCGAATCTGGCGTTGCAACGGAGCAGGAATCCCAAAACTTCCCGACATATGACATTCACTTTTGTTACAGCACTAATGATCACGTTTGTCGCGGCCAGAAACACAACATAATCAATCAGAATTGAGCTCAATGCTAGGGGAAAATGGAAAAATTAATAATATTGGACATTGGAGCAAAACATTTAAGAAAAATTAGTGCAACTAAATGACAGAGACTTTCTCGTACTAGTTAGTTTTGCTATTTGAACTAAGTTAGCTTTTGGATCTTGTTTTTTCCTCTTGCCAGCTGCCATCTATCACCGCCCAAAGTACATTTTTTAAAATTTTTTTCAATAATTTGGTTTCCTAAAATATTACTTTCCGAATATTACAGAAGAATAAAACCTCCTCTTCTAGGGAAATTTTCGTTGAAAACTTTTCGGCCGTTTTTAAGAAAATGTCGGTTAGTCGTAATGCGATATTTTAAGCTCTTTTCCAAGGAAACTATTGAATGTTTGAAAATCTTCACTGGAATTTATCATTTTATGCACTTACATTCATATATGCATGAATGTACGCAAAGAGCTGGAAATCTGCTCATTAGTCATGAGAGATATTTCTAAAATAATTGTATTACGTATTTAAAAAACAACAACATCAAAATAACTTTTGTCATCTTAAACAGTGAGCCCTTACAAAAAAATTAAGAAAACAATTGAAACCGTTTTAATAAAATAGCGTTTCAGCTTATCTGAAAATGGAGAAATTTGAGCTCATTTTCACAGAAAACTATTGTTTTCGAGAAACTTTAAGACATTATTTAAATCCCAATAACGCATAAATTTAATATTGTGAACCAATCGACGCTAATGTAAATATTTACATCATAAGACATACGTAAATACTACATTTTTGTTATTTTTGAAAAAAAAAAGAATAGGGGAAAATGGCATTAATGTCATCTTATACTGTACATTTACCACTATCCCAACCAAAATGTGAAAGAATAAATTTGGAGCGATTTTTAAGAAATTCTTGTTTCTAATATTTTTAATGTTGGACATATTGCAAGGAATATTGATAAAACTATTAAAGTTTCAAAATATGTACTTGATCTTAATGAAAGACAAGTTATGGACAGCAAATTTCATTTCAAGGAAAAAATCTTTGTGTTTAATTTTGTAGTGAGATATTTGAAAACTCAAAGTTAACCCTGAATATCGGACCTATACCACCTTTATAAGTGTATTTTACTACATGCATAGAAGAAATTTAAAGAGAAAATTTTGAGCACTTTTTGAGAAAAATGTCCCAGGGTCTTCATGTAAAGAACCTCCCAAAACTAATGAATGATTTTCAAAATTCAATGCTTCAAAGCTTCGACTCAGGTCAAATGGACAGGGGTGTCTTCAATTTGGAAAAATCCTACGCCTATCCTGGTTTAGGCGATGGTGTTGTTCAAATACACCACACACGGACAGACAGACAGACGGACGGACGGACGTTGTGAAAAAAAAAGTTTTTCAGTATCAAGGGGCCCAAAATGTGTATTTCCATTGAAATCTTGAAGTCGATTTCCGGCAGCATTACACAACTTTCCTAATATTACGTTGATTGATTGATTGACTGTTTTAGTGATTCCGGGCACATCAAATACCAGGGACATTAGTTCCGTAGGTGTAGTGCATGTTTTTGCTCGGGAGGTGCCTGTGAACTTTCCCTCGCTGTACAGCCATATGTGGGGTCCGACGTACTGGGTTTTCCTCAATCAGGTATCTCCCACCAGCAGGGCACCGATCCAGCCGGGATAAGCTCTACGTTCCCGACGGGTCTCCGAGCATGTATGTTTGTGTAATGCGTGTTAGTGTAAGTGTGTGTGTGTGTGTATGTGTGTGGGTGTGGGTGGGTGGGTACGGGGAGAGGAGAGAACAAGGAAGAGGTAGGGAAGATCGCGCACAGTTCGTGGTTCTGATCCGGCATTCGCCTGGATGATCGGAGTAACTACGGAAAACAACGGATCAGAGCAGCCGGCCGCTAGAATTCTCTTCCAGACAGTGGCTGAATTCGATCTAGCTAACGAGCTAGTGTTGAAAATCCTGCCACCGTCGAGACTAGAACATAGGAACTCCCGGTCAGAGGGACTGCAATGACATCAATTTGCAATGACATCAGTTGAATCCCTGAGCCATTTCCCGATCTATACTTCGTATATTACTTCGTATGCATACGAGAAAGTAAAAACATCACTTGTTGAGTGTCGTAGATTTTCGGAAAGTAAAAAGAATAGTATACATAAACAACGCATCATTCTATAACACTTAAGACCTCCATTTGTTAATGGACGTTTTTACGAGAAATCTGCCTTCCCTCGGTCGTTAGTACTAGTAAAGAAAATAACTAAATTCAGAGATCAGTAAGACTAGAAATACCGTGAAAAGTGGAAAGGAGAGAGAGAAAGGTGAGGCAAGTAAGACACGAGGTCGAAGGCAAAAAAGAGTCAGGGAAGAACAAGTCACAAATGGCAAAGAGCAAGGCAAGGCTCGTGGTCCAAGTAAATATTGATTCTGGACGCCGCAAAAATTTAGATCACTAGCCCCGTACATGCCATGCCTCTGGTAAAATCTCGCAAGGTGGCGGTGTTCCTACCTCGGTGAAACGAGAACCGGCATCCTGCCGGCGGACATGCGGAATTTTCCCCTTCAGATATCTCACTTAACGGCGCTCCAGCCGGGTGAAATTTAAGCTCCCAACTAATTTCCCGACATGTGAGGCAGTGTTGTACATTTCGGTGTGTGTGTAAGGAGAAAAAATCATGAAAAAAATATAATGAGCGTTACATAGCTCATTTGTTAAGGTACTGCTTCGGTATTCATCGATAATTCATAAGAGAAACTCCCAAAAAGTTACCGACCGGAGCAGCTGGCCACTTGAACTTTCCTCCAGAGAGTGGCTGAATTCGTCCTCGCATCGTGGCTATTCTAGCGCCTGGTCCGAGGGCAGAGACTAGCGAGCACAAGACACTGCAGCGTCGTGGCGCGGCGGGGCGTGGCGGAGTGTGGCGAGGCGGGGCGGGGTTTGGCATGACGTGGCGGGATGTGGCGTGGCGTGGCGAGGAGTGGCGGGGCGTGGCGGGCTTTTGCGAAGCGGGGGCGGGGCGGGCGGGGCGGGGAGGGGCGGGGCGGGGAAGGGCGATGCCAAGAATTCACAGCGCGCGGCCGCGCGACACGAGGGCCGGCAATCGCGTGTCCGACCCACGCAGCGCCGACAGGAGGCCTCCGCCCCGCCCCTTCTCCCCGCCTCGCCCCGAATCTCTCTGGAATTAGGTCGCGCCCCGCGCGCCCGTCTCATCGCCCGGCGCACCGCCCGCGGGGCGAGCGCCTGACGTGTGGGCGTGCGGCGAAGGGCGGGTACACGAGCGTAGGGACAGCGCTAGACGGGTCGGGAACCTGAACCAGCTCGCAAAATGCGAGTCCGAAAGGTAGAACAGGCCCTAGAAAAGACACAAAGCGAAAAACGGGACCCACTGCCACTGGAACGTATTCCGACTTTGTAATGCGTTTATATTGCAACAACATCGAGCGTGGTTGCAATTGAAGAATGGGTTTGAAACTGATCGAAAACAATTATACTTTTTTAAAGGGGACTTCCTGGTGTTAGAAGTATATAGCGTAGATTTTTGCATCATATCAATGAGACTAAATGCCAATGTTCTGTAAAACGTGTTATCTTGAACAGTGATGCGTCAACATTTATTTGCGCTGTTGGTTCGCTTTATGATTGCACATAACGACAGTTGATTGACTGTGTGTGATTCACTTTGTCTGCTTTTGTAAATGCAACTTGAAATTGAATAAACAGATATTGAGCGCATCTGGTCGTGATAATTTAAGACGGAGGGTCGCTTCACCGCGCGTAGTTGCGAAGGAAACAGACCGAGCAGAAGAGTCCTGTTGGGAATCCTTGTCATTACCGCCGCACGCCTCAACGACACGCCATCTGATCAATGTGGGAATCTTCGATAACTCTGCAGGTGCAGGGAATACGATAACCCGCAATAAGGGCCACGATGAACGGCGTTCTTCGTCGCACAAAATGCGGTGCACAGGATGAAACGTTATTCCTTGATCGCTTGCTTCGTTTTCATTGCGGAGATACGTGTATTTTGGTCGTAGATCTTTCAAGTAAGCTTTTTGACAAGGGAAGAAATAAAAGGATAAGAGTAAACTCCACAAAGTTCTCATATAAACATTATATCTTCTTCAAAAATATAGTTTCCTAAAACAAAGGTGTCTCAAATATAATTCAAATAATTTAAAGCTATAATGTACAGCATTAAGTATGTTCACCCACTTATTTATCAAAATATTTGTGATAATGGATTCCTTTCAGAACGCTTTTTAAGAATGTATAACCGGGATGAAGATAATAATTCAACTCCAATAATTCATCATAATCTAAGTGATGTGGTGTGGGATTTCATTTTCTACGTCTAATCGACTCATCGTAAAAGTGAATTGCCTTTTTTGTTATAACTCTCACATTTTTGTCAACTGTTTATCATCGCCACATCTCTGTACATTTTAGAAATTAAAAGATATTTATCACCTTGGAAGTGAAGATAAATTAAAACAAAAACATATTACCTTTTAAATGAACGTGTTTTACAAGGATTTGCCGACTTACAGCAGACAATAATTCAACTAACTTTTCAAACATTCAAATGTGTGTTATTTTTATGGTCTGATTACAGCAAGTTATTAGTAGTTTATTCGTAAATGAATGTACTAGCTTAGGACTCTAACCACTACGAAGTACCTATCATCAGGGCTACACGTGACCACAAGTAAGGTGTCACTCCATGAATACTAGCATGCATGTTGAGTTCTTTCTCTTGGCAAATCAATTGCCCAACCTCTTTTGTGATAAAAATATGAAGAAGCGATAGAACCTAATGAGTCTTAATGGAGGCCGTGTGACCGTAACATAGTCACATATTTAAAAAAAATGAATCGATATTTATTTTGACGAAACTACTCTCCTAATACATAATAACACGAAGTGCCTGTTACCCATCTTTTCTTCTTCCTGTTTGATAACTATATTGTAATAATCCAGGAATCTCCAACTTATTTTAAACCGAAAAAACGGCATCAAGCATTATAAATACGATACAAATGTATAGGAAGTTTAGAGCCAAGGAATGCCCGTTGTTAGGACGACCGACAAGCAAGTTATTAGATTCCATGATTGATGACGTAACACTATTCATTTGGGGGAAGGAATAGGAACACTGCCCCGAGAACAATACATGTAGAATGTGTGAAGGGGGCAGTGGAAGCCGTGGTTGTATGTGAAAATGTTGAAATATTCACCCTCTGGCTAGTCGCCAAATAGAACGGTTGTAGCAAACTAAACGGCATGAGTATTCTTTCAGTTGAGGTTAGGGTAATAGTTCGATTATAGGGAAGAGGGGAACGTACAAGTAATTTCTACTTGTTAAGTATCAACGAATAAAGAAGTCAAAGATATCATTTTAACCTAGGTTGTTATTTGTAGATTAATATAGACTCCGTGTTCGTAAGGAATTTATATTAGGATAGATCCGCAGATGGGGATGACATTTAACCAGTTGGGTTAAAGATAGACTGTTGCATGTAGGTTTTCATCCGAAGCACAGACATGGCAAATCGCGAAATAAATTAGTGGCAATTATTGATTTTTATGGAATTACAAAATAGTTTAAAATACTCCGGGCACATTTGCAAACCTATCTTGACGTCAGGCATGATTACGACAAAAGAGATATCAACGAGGATATTCTACGGGCGGAATCAAGCCAGTGGATGGGAAGTCATCGTAGCGCACGAAAATCACAGTAACACAGGAACTCTAATCGGAATCGTACGGAACTATAATTATTGTACATAGGAAAATTAGATCACATTGATGAGCTCAGTATAAGTGCTATTAGTTTCATAATAAATTTAAATTTGTATTGCTGAAAAAGAAAAGGTTGTTAATTTGCAGTTAGTTGCCATCAATTTAATAATTGGTTTTAATTTACAGAGCTTCCAGGAATCGCAATTCTGTACAGAATTCACGTCCACATACGACAGATAAAGAGATAACACGTAGTATGTTGAGACCCATGATCAAAATTAAAAGTAGGATCATGATAATAACGATTTAATATTGAGAAACGTTACAAGCAAAACAGGGCAAAACAAAATAAAGGAAATTATGACTGTGATAAAGTAATATCAGTCGGGCACGAAAAGTAATTAAATAAATGAAAGTAAATAGATATTGCACAAATAGCTTGTCCAAGTCCGTCAACTAAGACAATTAGGTATCAAAATAGATGTTTCAAAAACGCTTTCAGTGGGAATCGCAAATGCCAGCATTTTTGAAGAGTTTACGAGAAAACGTTCCTAAGGGGCGTTGTTCTTTACATTAGTCACACAAGAGAAAAAACCCGTAGTGAGTGCATGTTAACATCAAATGTAAATACATTTAACTCTTTAGTTACTTGCATATTTAGAAGCTTTTGTAATTATTAATAATAATAATTTATTTTGAATTGCTTGTAATATGTTTACAATAATTGCTTTTTCAAACAGACGACGTGCGTACATTAATGATCGAAAAATTTTCCCCTCAAATCCTCAAAATGTGACGAATCTCATGAAAAATAAGCAACCTATCATCGGTTCTAAGAGCAGCAATCGTTCTATATCGTGTCCAAAATTTCTATTTTTTAGAGGTTTATGCTTCTTTTACAATTTCAATTACAATTGTTTCTCATTTTTAACACCGTCATTAGAATGAATTAATTCGTAAATCAATTAAAAAAGAATGTCATATTTATGTCAAAAAGAATAATTATCTAGTACATCTTTTTAAGAAATAGTAGAAGATCGTACTTTTCAGCTCGCAAATTTCTGTGTAAGTAAAATACTGGGAATTATCAAGCCTCTATACATATTACGACTCAAATGCCATATGTAAAGTTGGTAGCTTTACACCGTAAGTGCATAAAATGACGAAATAATGTTCATTTGCAAATGAATTTTAGGACAAGGTAAAGAGACGAGTAACGGGAGAAGGAAGTCTACAGTTTTAAGTTAACAAGTTACCAATAGAAAGAGGATAAAACATCTTCACCAAATAAAATTACACTTAAAGATTTACGATACTATAATTCACTTTCAGCATCCTTTGTATCAGTAGTCCCTCAAAAATGCAACAAAGAAAGTATCCTTATGCATAATAGAATTTGTGAAGCTGGAAACATAATCTCATTCGCACAACGTAGTATACGGAAGTGACACATTTTTTATGAACCCAATACTTCAAGTTATTGCAATGTTTTATCAATAAAATAAAATGAGAAAGCATTTTGTTAATATAACTGACATTTCTTATAAAAAGGAAAATTCACAAGAGAACTGATCATTGTTTATTCTAAGACATTCGAATTTCCTTTCTGAAAGTCTCACACGGTGGAACTAAATTTCTGGGGATTAGCGTCGACCAAATTTCCGGAACTCGCGCAGCGCGTCCTTCTGCCTACCGATGTATCCAATCCCCAAGAACTATTCCACTGAACTATTTCAATAATAAGAAGCAGTACGACATCTGAATGCGACGTGCCATCGTTAAAATTCTCACATCTCGAGAACTTCCAATAGGCAAACTGGAGATTAAGGTGGGCCTCCGCCACGTCTGTCACTTTCCACAGAAGTCCCTATTATAAAATTCTGGTCCTCCTACAGGCGTGGGCGGCTGCGGCGTGAGAGAGAGAGAGAGAGAACGCGAGAGAGAGAGTGTGCGAGAGAGAGGGAGCGAGAGAGAGGGAGCGAGAGAGAGGGAGCGAGAGAGAGGGAGCGAGAGAGAGAGCGAGAGAGAGAGAGCGAGAGAGAGAGCGAGAGAGAGAGAGAGGGGGAGTAAAAGAAGACTAGCGAAAAAAGAAGAGGGGGTTAAAGGCGATGAGGAAGAGGAGGTGGGGGGGGGGCTCGAAAAGCGGGGCGAGCTTAGCCGCGCCGGCTGGCGTTCCGAGCAATACACCGGCGTATCCCATGCGTACTAAAACGCGCCCTTTATATTCCTCTTAAGCGCGCGCTGCCGTAACTGGATCGATAAAAGAGCTCGCTCACTCCCGAAGAACAGAAACTCGACACGCGCGTTTCTTGCGCGGGAGGCCGTTGCGTCGCGTCGGCGGCAGAGGGCGCACTCTAAAAATCGAATAGGGGTAACGACCGGGCAATGGCGATAGACAGCGGCGTAGGAGATGAATGAACGGAAGAAACCACGCAACGCCCTGTGATGGATGTTGAGCTGACGAGAGTAAGGGGAGCTTTAATCAATATAATTTCGCAAAGTCAGATATATTCAGAAAATAATTTAAATAGTAAAAACAAATTAGTAGTGTCGAGATTATTATGAGAATAATATTTTCAAGTGTGCTTGTGCGAAGGCGTTATTTGTTTTCCTAGTTTTCAATAAAACTTTCAAAGAAAGATGGAATTGAACTATTCTGTTGAATGTAGAGGAAGGATG
This sequence comes from Gryllus bimaculatus, assembly GCA_017312745.1. Lineage (NCBI taxonomy): Eukaryota > Metazoa > Arthropoda > Insecta > Orthoptera > Gryllidae > Gryllus > Gryllus bimaculatus. Next base: position 4,216,563 of record BOPP01000014.1, on the reverse strand, counting down.
TAGAAGACAATGAAACAGAGAGAAAATGTAGAGGAGTACATAATGGCAGAGGAAGATAATTATTTTGAGAAAAACGATAGTTAAAAATACGAATTATAGAAAAATTGAAACAGTAATGGAAATAACAGTGACAAACGATACCAAATCACTTTTATTCAAAAAACAATTGTTGCGTCTTCTTCGCATCACATCACGCAGTCTTTCTTGGGTATGGTGCGTCTATCAAAATCTGGGGTAATTCCCTATTAAGTTTTGGTCTTTTGTCTCGCAATGTCGCGGTCAGTCCATTTATTTTATCCCTTCAGCACAATTCCAGGTTCGGCGCCGTTAGTAACCGGGGTCCGCAGTCGGCACACCGGCCAGGAATCTGTGGGGTCTAAGGTTGCCTAACTTCTTCGGCTTCACTGAGCGTAGTTGACGTATTCGGGTAACGATGATTTTATAATTAGCAAAAGCAAAAGGCAAAATAATGTCGATAAGGAACTGCAAAAGAAAAGTACACTGTGAATGTAAATTATATTATTAGAAGAGACAGAAAAGTGTATTTCACATATTTGCAGATGAAGGCAGTGTAAACTCTACGCATTGAGTTAAATTTTAACTCTACGTAACAGTCAAACACCAATGTCATTCTAGTAGCCGGGGAACGTAAATGAGGGAAGTCAACACAGAACGCCAGAAAAAATTGCAATATAGTTGAATATTTTTTTATATTTAACCCTGTGGCCCTCGGTCTCTGAGGTGCATAAGGTGACAGAGAGTGAGAGATATTTTTGAGAACACCGTCGTTCTCGGAACCTATTATTGTTCTCTGGTGCTATAGCTTCCAGTTCGTGCCAATAAGCTGTATGCTGTCGTCACGAGAATAATCTCAAATAAGCCGCGTACAGTCAGCGTACAGCTGACCCGAGTTTTAAGTACAATTTACAACTGATACAACTTTTTAGTGTATAACCTGGTTCTTTATTATTGATAAACATTGTAGTTCAATGAAGTATTAAAGTTTTGACGTTGGTAAATGTGTTTAATGTCTGTTTGTGATTGAAACACCCACGAGTCAGTTTGTGAACCAAGATAAGCTAAAATTCAACTGATGCATCTAAGAAATCACCGTATGTGCTCGAATACCTTTTACTAGCGCGTATGCCGCAGTGTTAAGAACTAATGATATATGTATTTTGCAATTTATTACAATCATTTGCTGCAGGTTTGAGAAAGACAGTGAAAAAATTGAGGTATGACAACGGTACATATAATTTGAACCTTGTCATTGCATTTTTTCCACTAGGACACAAGTAGCGAAGAATATTCTTGACAAAAATGCAATATTCACTATGTTGATGTAATTGCACAAATGTTCTTATTTTTGTATCAGACGCAACTGAATAGAAAAAAACGGAGTTTTCATAATGTGATTGAGCACGGTGAAGGTTTCGATTGTTTTTGTAAACATCCTATAAGCGGGTGGAATAAGAAAACTATCACCAAGGGTTCAAAAAGATTTTCATGTAATATATAAACACTAACTGAACCTGTGCGATTACATTGCACAGAACAGTTGTTGAAACGTTACGACAGAAAATACTGCATATCCATGCATATTCATGTTTTATATACACTAAGATATTTATACATATATACATGGATATTGTTTTGGTCTTTAACAGCAAATCCTGCAATCAACCTACTATCCTAATCCTACTACAACCAACTATTAGATTAATGTAATGAATTAATGTGTGAATGTCATTACTAGAATTTTCATACTAAGGGACACTTAATAATAATAATAAACAGAACTCCGTACCCTCTTTAGTGTTTTCCGCAGTTATAAAAAATATATAAAATAAAGTGCCTTTATCAATTGAATACTTTTACTTTTAATTAATAATTTAATTATTTTTAATTGATAGTTACTAACAACTGTCTTAACGACCGCAACACAAGATGTTCTCGAATCAAGACCAACTGCTCTGTCATTTCCCGCAAACTTGCCAAGTTGTGCTTGACGCCATCTTCCCGTTTCAATTCTAGCGGCGCATTTCAAACAATACTCATTTCGTATCTTCTTATTAATAAAGAAAAGCTGGAATTTATTCAATATATTGTGACCTCCATTGCGAATTTCTTTCTCTTTTTTTGGTACCTCACTTGTTTAAAATCGTTTACTGAGAGCCGATTCCAAGGTACATCAAAATCGTTCTCTTTAGAGCATTAATATAGTATACGATGATATATAATAAGTCCTAAAAGATTAAATAGTAGCTTCTTGCGTAAGTAAGGAATTAAAAAAATCTACGTTGGGCTCTGTTGCCACCCCCGCCTTCATTGTTATACGACTGTTGAGGATATAATAAACAATCACAAGAGAAAAGATAGCTACCTGTGAGGTACAGAATCTTGCCGGTACATACATTTAGTATGAAAGAAGCATAGAAATTTCAAATGTATAATGTCTGACAACCAAAAAACGCGTAGGCGGTAGTTTGAAACAGTTTAGTAACAAGGCAGACTAGTGTGTAGCAGACTCAATCAGTGGCGCAAGTAACTTCGCCATGCAGTTGCTACGAACTGTGGGGGAGCAGACATTGAAGCAATGCAAAAAGTCACGAAGAGTAGAGAGGAAGAAAGGGGAAGGATGAAAGCGGGAGCTTCAAAATGAGATTTTACTAGCAACACGGTGGAAAGCGGAGTGGGAATACACCGCGTGGAAATTAAAGCAGGCGAGGTGCGACAACTCCTACTGTGAAAGGGCACACAAAGAGGGAGGAAGGCACGACGAGTCGGGAGGGAATAAGGAATATTGATTACATTCGCTTCAACTACATAAATAATTATTTCTTTAAGAAACGTGAGATCCGGTGCTGAGTCAAGGCGACTAGCGGTTTCCGCTTCTAGGTATCTCGTCCAGCGGGATATCTCCTCAGACAAGATAAGCTCTCATCTTCCACTTGGTCACCGGACATATGTGGGAATGTACAATTTGTGTCTGCGCACGCGCGCGTGCGCGCGCGCGCGTGTGTGTGTGTGTAAGAGGACAGGAGTGACAAAGATTTGGGTCGATTACTAGGGTACTGCCTCGCATTCCCCAGGTATTGATCGTAGAAACCACAGAAAACCCACGATCAGAGCAGCTGACCACTAGATTTCTTTTCCACACAGCGGTTGAATTCAATCGAGCTGTGTACCTAGTATGCCCACTCCTGGCAGAGAGCGAAAATAGCCTGCCTTTCACCAAGTAGGTCCTGGTACCATTCCCGAGCAATCACATGTGCAATGTGTTCCGCCAAAACGATATACGTGTTAATACTACTATGTGGCTCGTAGAGGGCTGCGGGCGTTCCATTTTCTCGCTCGAGCGTTTCGTCTTCTAGCTCCAGACGTTCGAGCGCCCTGTGATCGCTTGCGGGGGGGGGGGACTGTCGACATTCAGAACAATGGCTTTGCCGGCTCTTTTCCCCTCTTAAATAAAAATCGTGAGTCATATGCCATGTGCGGTAGCGTAGCACAACTCGGTAAACATTACACAAGAGAAACCTGTCAGACCTATTTACTACGTATACGCGATTTGGTTGAGAACGGATATTTAATGAATTAATCAATGTTATGTTTTTTTTCAAAATTACGGATCATTAAAATTTTATTGTTTATTTTCGAATCAATATTTCTCCTTAAAAATACATGCCTTTAAGTTTCCTTCACTTATATAATTTGAAGTAGGGGCACAAAATATTTTCAGAAATTCCGCTGGTCTATAGAATGCTAAAGTTTTCATTATAGTTTTTTTACTTAGGGATTGTGAAATTAGCCGCTTGAAGGATAGTCCAAGTAAAATTGGTGATTTTGTCTTTTGGGGAGATCAATGAATATCTATCATTAGAAATATTTTGGTCTAGTCATTCAGATATACATTCCCCATGTTTATTAAAATTTCAATTCACGAGAAGTTCAATTAAGGGTTAATATTAAGGCGTATGCCTTTTGTAGGATATAAACGATTTGTCACAGTTAGCAGTGTTACACGGGTTCCATTGTAAACAAAAATAAATGCGAATACACAGCACATACAAGTTAAAAATTAAATAACATACATGAACAAAACAACAGTAAATATTTATTGAGCCAGCTGTATTTCAAAACAGCTTAGCAAAGGCTTACAAAAATTATCGTTAGACTACCAACATTAGGTATACCAAAATGAAATTTTCTCAGAAACTGTAGTATAATATGATGCTTCATTTAAAACGGTTTCTAGGAAAAGGGCACATATATGTGCCCTTCTTTAAGAATAGGCCTCCATTGAAATTGTATCTTTAAATTTATTATTCCATTTGCCTTGGGATATCATTTATTTATTTATTTATTTATTATAAAACTATGTCATATGTAAGAGAAAATGTTTAACGAAAAAGATTCTGTGAGGGGCAAGACATGACTTCCTCCTTTTTGAGGCTGTGGACGCCTAGGTGCAGGAAAGAGCAAATGTAAGGAAGCGATTGGCCGCGAGCAACAGTGCTCTGTTGAAATATCAGGGATTTTCCTTCATTGCAGCGATCTGTTTCGTCCTGGTGCTTCGCAACCCGCACTGCCCTCTGGCGACAGCCGTGACCTGCTGCGACTGGAAAATGCGGTGGGTCCAAGTCTCTCTTTGCAATACTGCAAACGTGCATGTGCTATCATCACAGACACACATAAAGAATATTTTTCTTATGAACGCATCATAAAAAGTTGTATTTTGCATATACTGATTACACATGTTACTAAACGTATGACAAACATCATATTGTAACAACACTGTCTTGTTATTATAGTAATATCGGTTATTTAAAGTAAAATTGAAAGCACCTCGTAAGTCTGAGTGAAAATAGTAGTATATGCAAATAGTTTATAATGTTAAGCTTTATTGCATGAGAATATGTTTTGAAAACGAGCTACTTTAGGAGCTAGTTTTCAAATTTGTATGAATGTAATAAAGCAACATTATAAACGAGTTGCATACTATATTTTTTGTATAACAGCATTATACATTTTAAGAGAAACAAACTTAATTTTGCGAAACAACTTCCCTGTGACGACTCTGGTATTTGACATTGTGCGAGTAAACGGTGGTCGACTGTTCCGTTTAGTTCTACCTCCCCCCGATTCTCTCGCTACGATTGGCTGAATGTGTGATGACGCAAAAATTGGTAACTTGAAATCTCATACGTCATCATTTGTGCCGTAAAATGCCCGATTATGAACGATTTCTTGCAGCAGAAAAGGTTATTTTATAATGCTGGAATAAAAAAAATGAATGTTTAATATTGCTCGATTGCTGTTACACAAAGAAAACAAGGAGTTTTCGTGGCAAAATAACATTTTCAACTGAGTCAATGTTTAATAATATCGTGTCAGAATCGAATATACGTTCCGGAATGAGTTATTGGAATATACAATATAAGTACCTAACATTCACAGTCTAGCTTCCTGTACTCAAATCCAGGTTGAAGAAAAAATAATAATTAAGTTGGTTTCTCAATTGCTATAGGTGCTTTTACTGCCACACCACTATGATTACTTATTGATTACTCCAGCATTTGGAATTCAATTAACGGTTTTGTGCATCACGTTCTGACATTAAACATCTGCTTCTTCCTGAGGTTGATATTATTACAAATTATTCCATCTGTACATTACTGTGATTTATAGTTGTAATTTATCAAACAATAAAATTAAATAAAGTTATCGATTTAATTTACTACATAGAATGTAGGACGGGAATTTACAAAACGTTGATTAGCAATGGATGATTATAGTTGAAAACCTCATATATGTAATACGTTTCTTCCGGCAATAAACGTGTAAAATATATTCGCATTGACTACTTTTTTCAGAATCAGGTTGTATAAAATTATAACTGTTCAAAAGGTTCAAAATGGTTGGTTTAAGCAGCTCGGAGAGTAACGGAACTCTTTTCATCACATCTCAAGGGTTCCGCGGTATCCGATTCATAAAAGAACCCTAATTAACTTCAAGCGGGGAGCTCACTTTAACGCTTCTCATTAGTTTCTCCCGGAAATGAGATTGATATAAATTCTTGGCAAAATTCCACAGGCACAGTCGCCTCTTCTCTCAATATTAATATATCTCTCCGCGAGACCGTTTATCATTTTTTAATCCTTTCAAGAAAACAATGAAGGACAATTATTTAATAGAAATATGATATTTACAGTGAATTTATTAAATTCATATTTAAATGTGCTTTTTATAGGGAAAATGTGTTGGCTAGAAAAAAGCTAAGAATTTAAAAAAGTTGGATGTTTAGCTACGGTTTGTTTGAATATCTTGAAACTGACATTGCTTTGGACGGTACTAAGTACACAGAAAGTACAGTTTCTTTACCCTATTAGGCCCCACTTTAATAGGTATTCACTTAAATCCGGGTTGCAACATGAAGCAGCGTCCGGCGTAATTTTCAACTCTCACAACTAAAAGATACGATAACTTAATTGAAGAATTACAACTTTTGAGTAGTATCATTTACTTAGAAATTCCATAGGTTTGACTTTACCTTATTATAAGAAAATCATTCTAAAAATTAAACACCGTTGTTTTCATTAAATCCCATTATTCTGAATAATTGACATGAAAGAAAACTCTGAATATGGTTCAAACTTTAATACTACCGTTAAACGAACAAGCACAAGTAATGAAATCATTAGAGAATAAATAATAGAGAATAAACCATGTTTTTGTCTGTAGTTTTTCTTTGAAAACAACACAGGTATAATATAATATAAAGACAACACAGGTATGCTGCATTCAGAAAAAAGCGTGAAAAAAGTCTATCAACCATAATTTTTACACATATCAATATTTGAATTGCGCGTCTGCAGAAATAAATTCACTTTGTAAAATGGATAACAAAAAAACGATTTTTCATTTTTTTGTAAAGCATAATGACAAATTACACACCTCAAAATGGCACCTTAAGACTCGGATCGATTTAAGAAACATGCAGAGTCAAATATGTTGGAAAAAAATACTTCATTGTGTTTTTTAAAGAATAAAGCAACTTTTTAATAAAGCACTGTAATTAATAAAAAATTGTGACTTTACATTCAACCAATTTCACTCTGTAACATTATATCTATAGAGAACGAGAATCAAAACTAAATATTTTCATTTTTCTTTAGTAATACTAAATATAACATACATCTTATTGAGATTTGGATATCAAAGTGCAGATCCTTAAAGAAGGCAAGACAGGCCCCATGGTATAACATGAAGGTTAAAAAGGTTTCACAAGTTCTTTTAAAAATAACACAGTATCTGCCCTTGTTAATGTGCGACATCGTACATAATTACTTCCTCCGTGTTACTACCACTTCATAAATACGTTGAATTCTAACCAAATTTTCTTACCATTTCAACCCCGCAAATTAACATCAACGTGGGCTCGTTCCCTAGCAACCAGCACGTGCGAATACCACATAACAATAGCGAATTCAATCAGCCCGAACGTTTCTGTAGAAATGGAGCGGGCGGAAGTGATATGATAGCTTTTACTGACTCCTAGCTCCATGCGTCGTGCCGCTGCCACTGATAGCATCAGATAATACGCCGTATCACGCACGGCGTGTGGCAAAGTGTGCGTGTCCCTGCCTTACTCTGTTACGGCGGACGGCGTGCCGTGCCATCTGACGCCTGCCACGCGTGTCGTCCGGCCGAAGAAGCCTCGTTGGCGACTATTCAGCCGTGTGCATGGGGTATGGGGAGCATTATGGAGCTGTAAATGCTTTTAAAAAATGAAGTAACTTCGTCGTGATTTGAATCTTTTCAACTGAGTCTCTCCCCTCCCACGTAAACAAAAACAAACGCGGTTCAAACTTAATAAGTGAATATTCCTATTTCACTGCACATTTAGAAAAACAACAAGAGCATGTTTAATAAACAAAACTAGTAACTAGTAGAAACATTTTGGCGTCCGTTTACAGCACATCATTTAAGGGATGGTATGAGGCTCGCTATAACACTCTTGTCTTTCGTACACTTTTATCTCTGTAGTAATCCCACCACTTGCGCCCACCGCTTACGATTAAATCCCTTCCTTTTCACCAAACGAGACAAATGAGGTGTCATTCGACGCGTCTTGATACCTGGTGAGGAACTGATTATTTGCGTTTGGAATCATCTAGAAGATTCTAGAAAATTTCTCCAAAAACGTGTGTTATGCGCTGTGGTCTAGCGATAGCCGCACTAACTGTCCACCCACTTTTCCGCCTCGGCTCTGACGACAGATGCCGCCCGTAAGGCGGCTCACGACACCCAGACGATGAATAGCACAGGTCACTAGAGATTGAATTTCCCTGACCGCTGCTGTTTGCAGTATGCGGTGCAGGGCTTTTATAACTTGGAAGTAGAATGTTCTTTGTCAGCGCAGACCCCCCGAAGGATAATAATAAATTTATTGCATAATTTTGTAATGTGTAGAGTACACTTTGGTGCTAATGGGATAATCCCCTTTTGTAGAAAAAAAATCAATATAAAAGTACGTACAACCTAACATACATTTATAAAAATAGAACGATATGTGATACTATAGGAAATTGCAAATGTACAAATTTTCTTTCATAAATTGCCTGATGACACACTGAAAGAATTTAAAAAACCTTTCTGAGAGCATTCGGGTTAGGTTCTCTGCCGCCGTGTTTTGGGGTGGATTGCAGCAGTAGCCTAAAAGAACATTCGAAGACTTGCAAATTCACATTTTTTGGTAACATATTTATTATTTAATTATAATTCTTAATATGTTATATTGTTAAGTAGATACTACGCCTGATGAAAGAATCAGACAACTGTATGTTTTAATTTACTATTTATTTCGAACTTTCTTAGTAGAAAATTTCAACATATGAAATTATTTTTAGAACAGATCAAAGCGTCGGCAATGCCTCATAATAATATTCAATTAAAATTACAATTTCAAATTAAGCAACTTTCGTGGATTTATTTTGTAAGTTACTTTACATAATTTTCTTTCAGAAGGTTTTTGATTCCAGGTTCATTTCAACAGCAACATTTTAACACGTAAAGAATTTTGATAGCTCAAAACAATATATCTCAAAAAATCTTTTTGTACCAAAAGAATCCTTTCTTAATTTTGGTGTTAAAGACTTCTGAAGATTACTTTCAGTTATTTTACATTTCAGGACATTCATTTCACGTCTAAACCACTCTTTGCTCTGAACTATCACGACAGGGAAACATGGCGAGTTATCAAACTTAACAACACAGGAGACACCCTAACACCTGTTCCGTCATGCGACAATATAATGGAAACGGCGTCCATCAGTAACGCGACATGTTGTCTGACAAATTATCGCCACGGGGGTGACATGCGTCACGCACGCATTCGCATGTCGCGTTGCAGCGACCGCGAGGTAATGCGCATCCCCAACGAGAGAAACGTTTTCTCATTCTGGCAAACCTATAATTTTCTCAAAATTCACCCATAAAGAAGGCAACAACACGGATTTTTATCTCGTATATAGAGTTTTTTTATGTAAAATTGCTTCCATTGAAATATGCTTACATGATAGTCTTTTAACTTTTTCTTTTATGCTTTGAAGCGATTTTAGTTTTAGACAAATTTGGAAATATTATTCTGAAAATTGTGAATAGAAATTAACAGATAATAAACTGAAACAGAAAATATTGCATTTTATATAAACTATAAATACAGAGACAATTATAAAAATTATTTTAGATCGCTGGTTGAAAGTGGCTCCTGAAATCATATTCACGACTTTAGAAAAAGCTAACTTTTCATACATTCTTGTTTCATTTCTTTCTAGAAAATTGTATTTTTTAAATATGTATTTTCAGTTGATAACATAAATCAAAACAATTTTGGATGAAAATTTCACATTGAAGGTCTGTCAAAACAATCATAAAGCGTTAATTTACTAAGAAACAAATCACAGAACCCATTATAAAAACTCTTCACTACAAGATTTACTTGTGTCTATAATTGTGTACGTAGAACAAAGCAACAAAGTATCGCAATTTTAAAATTACCACCTCCCAGAGCTCGCTGTCGAAATGAGTCCGCCTCCACGCGAGAGTGGGCGCATCACTTAGAAGCCTTCACGGGCTTGGCGCGTGGCGTCTCTCGCCTTCCCCCTCGCCACCTCTTCGCAACCAGCCCGTTCTTGACCATCCTCGCTCTCTCTGGTCAACCCCCGCCGCCGCTGCCGCCCAGTACATAACGAACCGTCACTGAGCGCTGCGGGGGAGAGCCAGGGGGCCTACTGTACGAAAAGTGCAATTCAGCACCATAAAAGACGCTCACTAGGACACTGCCCGCGGCGCTGCCTCCTCCCGCTCCCTCCCAACCCCTCTTCATCCAGTCCGCCCCTTCCCGGACTCCCCCTCCCGCTTTCCTCAGCTCCCGCGTGGCTTATAATCAACGACCGGGCACCAGGTGATCTTATTACCCTGTCATTGCAGTGTATGTGCTATTACAATGACTTTTCATCGCAATAGCGGTTATAGAATTCTTACTTATTATTCTAAATTAAGAAAACTGCAGTGAACTCACATTCCTACCCCTGTTCTTTGAGTCTGTACTTCCTAAATCCCAATTATTCAAGAGATGTCGCTGAAATACTATAGTGTGTGTGCAGGTTTTATTTTAGTTCATTAAAAGAGTTATTTTCAGGACAGCGAAGCTAATGTTTGTCAATAAGTGTATTCAAGATGGTTCAGAATGAATGTTACCCACTTCTAGAATATATAGGGACTTTTGATAATAACTTGAAGCCAATGAACATGAGGGAAATCTCATATAGCGGCGCTAATCTTGCGCACTTTTGAACAGTACGACCCTGATTAGTACATAACTCATTCTGCACAAGTGGTTAGTAGGTGTTGGATTCGAAGCGAATCAAGGTGTTGCTTTCGAAGAAACTACTGATCGTTCTGGGATAAGTGGGTCACCACTAATGATCACGATGTTGGACATTGTGTGTTGTCTAAACGGCCACACAAGCAGAAAGATATGTTCCAGAAGGTTTTCTTTTCATTTGAGTATTACGTGAATTTGCGTTGTCTAGAACTCTTCACACCATTGGATGTAAATAAAATACATAATGATAAATAAATAAAGATATTATCAGGTATCAATATTTTAATTCAGCTTATGATCATTTCGATCGCGTAGTGATCATCCTCAGAGCTTGCAGCTTCTGGGTCGAAAACAAAGTTCTGCATTGCTCAATTAAAATATTGATACTTGACAATATCTTTATTTATTTGTCATAATAAAAAGGTATCTACCTCACCAACAATCCAATTAATAAAAATACATAATGCTTAATCATTTATCATCACATGCATTATTACCACCATCATCATCAATAAAATATCAGTTTTTGTCCGAAAAGAAAAAAAAAATGAAAACTCTATGAATGATACAAGATTATTCACAAAACTCTCTCTCCATGTGTGGAACTCTAGACATCCAAAACATCTTAAAATTCTGAAAAAGACACTTATTCTAACAAAACATGAACTTCCGAGAAAATACTATTTTTATTCAATTTTTGTTAAAGGACAAAATTCGCTCTATTCTGAAAATGAATCCATCGAAAATTTAAATTACAGCTTTTGGAAAACAAGAAAGCTTAAAAACAAGTGTAGTTGTTGATCAAAAGGGAACGAGCACGTAAACAGGTATGTTGACGGCTGTACTGAATATGAAAGGCGTGAAAACAAACTGATTACAATCTTTTGAAATAACGAGTGTTTTCAAAGCACTTTGTGAAAAACAAATACGCACTTCGGAATAATTTGCTCGCATTGGTTAGCAGCATAAAAATGTTTCATCACGTAAATCACTTCTGGGAACTTGTTTGCGTAGTGTGATACACAAAGAGGAAAGGAAGAAATTGAATTCTCATGTCCAATATGGATTCTGTATCCATGTTGCAATTATGGCACCCTTTAACTAAGAATTCTTTGACAGACATAGGTATTTCAGTAATATCAGGCTTTCATTTTTTCTTTACAGACGCTCAACATCTTAGTCATTTAGCGACCACTGTGATACTACGCTCTTGGGGAAACTGTGGAGATCACGAAAAGACAACACAACATGCAAACATCCACGTCCGAGGTGGGATTCGAACCCGCTACACTTCGAGCCGACGCATCTACGGACCTACAGCCAAAAGCAATAATCTCGGCTATCCACGTCGGCCTTTAATATTTTCCTTTTCATATAATAGTTGATAACCACATGAATGTCTTTGAAACACATTACTGAAATCTTGAAGGAAAAAAAACAACAAAATTATTAACTTTCCTTCCAGAGCAATTCAATACTACATCACGCGTTCTGTTTTGGAATCTTCATTTTATATTTTATATTTCCTTCCCCTATATACTTCTCTTCTCTCCAGAACGTTTTCCAGGCGCCTATTGAACATAACAGGCTATTTATGTGTTTGCATTATGATGTGGACAATATTTACTCTTCGAAGAAATGTTCCTGAGAGGAAGAATATTTAAAGTATATGAGGCTGCGAAATATTGCCTTAGATGAATTGGCAGAGCATTAGCAGAATCTGCAATGAGGAGTTTTATGCATCGCCTTCTGAGTTCTCATCAGATGAGACAGTTCTGAAAAAAAGCGACACATAATTGACAAAGATTATTACTTTCCCGTAAGAATCAAATAGTATTGACGAGATTGTCTTGGTTACCTCTGGACGAAAATAAATGTTCTCCTTACGAATTTCACGTCATTCATGCTTTCTGCTCTTTCGCTCTGCGTCTCAGAGAGCTGGTTCAAAGACACAACACGTTAACTGCTTGCTGCCAACGTATCGCAAACTTTCAATGCACCCCATGCGTATTGCTTAGCTTCTCGGCACGATCGCTACAAAAATGGTCGCGGCTCCTTTGATTTTCAAACAATGCGAGTTTGTCGCGTCTGATGTGGAAAATATTGAATTCCAGTAAACCTGACAATGGGCATATCTTTCGTGGCGGCGCCCATGAGAAGGTACCACCTATTAGTAATTTTTCGAAGCAGTTGAAAATCTACTTCAAAGAGCTTCGTACAAAAATGAGTATTTGGTCAATTAGGATTGAATTCGCAAATTTTTCTCCAAAGCGGGGGAAGTTTGAAATGTATTATCTTTCCTTCTTAAATGCTTTCAAAGAACAGCGAAACTGAGCTGTTCGAAGCGTGGCGCCAAATTTGTATTAATTTTACGGTCCACGTACAAACAAGTATGTAGGAAAACATCAGTCAGAATTCTGCACGAACGTGCTAAAGTCGCAACATTATTTCGTTTTGAACGAAATACAAACATACATTGATTGTCGGTAAATAATAACTTTTCGAAAACCTTATTTTTCTAATTGTATGTGTAGAAAAAGTGCATTGGCATTGTAATTCGAATGCAAGTTGCAATATTTATGTGATTGTTATTTTTTGTCATTATTATTTTTAATCACAATTGGGTTTCTTTAAGTTTTTGCTAGTACAGAAAAGAGAAGAAAGAAAAAGTCTGTGGAAGTATTAATTTTGCACTCAGCAACACACAACTTGCATCTGTGAAAATTGAGCCTTGAGCCTTCTACAAGTGGCGGCTTTTGTTTCGTGTCGTGACAGCAGACACACTCTAATGCTGCGCGTTCAGTACTATTGCTACTGTGGTGTTTCTGAACAATAAATAAAAGCAAGAGAAAGCACAAGCATGTAGTTGTAACTAAAAATCCAAAGTCAAAATCATTAATAAAATATTTATCTTAATATGCGCACATTTTTAAATTCGTTTTGAGTTCTCATCGAATTCAAAAGTCTTGATTTAAAGCAAGTCAGCATTCAGCCTTTTATGTACTATGTTTAGAAAGAAAATTACTAGTCATTTCCCTTGTAATATTAAAACATCCAACTTTACTAATACGACAAAAAAAACACGTCCCCCAATAAAATCGGTCCATGGCAAGGGATCAGTCAGAATCAGTTCCGCAATCCTTACGAACAGAACATGCCCCCTGCGTTATACCCGAGCTGTTCGCCCCATCCCTCCGCCCTATTTATCCCTTTTCCCGCTCGTGCCCTCCTGCCTCGCCCTCTGTTTCTGCGCCCATCCCATGCGCCCCCGTCCGACCCTTCGCTCTGTTGCTCCCCGCCTCGCTGCAACATAAAACGCGCATTGTCCACGTGACAATGCCCGATTTCCCGGAACAGGGAAATTGCTGCGCGAGGCTTCAACGCGCGCCGCGCGGCGACGGAGGCGACACGCGTGACGATGCAGCGCCAGCCCCGCTGGCGCCGGCCCACTCGCGGGCGATGCACGCAGCTTCAAGAGGAGTGCGAAAGGAGGCGATCATGAAATTAAAATCCAGAAATTGCGAAATATACTTTAGGCCACATGTTTGTGAATCATTGCCAAATCTCTTTTGCCTGTATTCTTCATTCTAGTAGTACGTAATACGACTATACCTATGGCAGTTTCGTTACCTTCCATTTCTTTGAAGACAATGTTGCTTAGAGTAGTATTGTATTTCTGATTTGGGATCCAATATTGGCAATATCGTGCTGTTATGATAATAGATACAGTTTCAGAGATTCCTGAAATTGCGCCGAGGGTTGTAAATCCGTCGTTTTAGGGATGTTTTGTTAAGGAATATCTCTAAAAAAAGCGCACAAATGTCCCACTATTATCTCTAACCGACACGCTAACTCGAAGAAAACGTCTCATAAGCGATCGAACAAAGACAACGGAAAACCTGGTGTGGAGTTTCTACCCGCAGAACGCAGTGCAACACGTGCCCTTCAGGAAACCGCCCGCTCGAGCGAACGAAACTCATGCGATGGACATGGCGGCGGCGGGAGAGCGCGGTGGTTGCGGACGCGACGGCCCGGCAAATCGGGCCCGCTGTTTCTCCCCCCCCCCGCCCCGGACCGGCCGGGCCGCCCCCGCCTCCGCCGCTGCTGGCGCCACCGCGGTCGGAAGGGCGCGGTCGCGGGCAGGCCACACTTAAGTGGTTTTTAATGAGAACGGCCCCGCCCCGCCCGGGCCCCGTTGTATTAATGAACCAAGCCTCTCGCGCGGCGTGAACGGCGGCGGCAGTAAAGGAGGTAGGAAGGGGAGAAGGGAGGGCGAAAGATAGGGAAACGGGGCAGGCAAGAGATTTCGAGCAACGGGAGCGGGGTGTCAGACGTAGTTGGGATTGGGGGGCGGCATGCCGGCAGTCGGGTGAGGTTGAATGCACAGTGACAGCGGTCACTTGCGACTTCAAAAGACCGAGGACTCTCCACCCTTGGGCAGAGGACTCCGCAAACGGCCATACGACGTAGTTGAGCGGCGGATATTCAACCTCGAACTGTGACCTTGATGAGACAAAAGAGGGTTCTCTACTTCCACACTGCACTTAAAAAGAGTGAATAAGAGCTTGCTAAATGCAGAGAGAGACGGCGACTATCACTGCTGGAGGACAGGTCACGAATTGTGTGACGCGTGTATTTCAATGGTCTGGGTGGCGGGTGAAGAAGATGGGAATAGAGGGGAGTGTGAGAACTTCAATGCAAGTGAGATATGAGGTGACCATGACAGGTAAGAGCAGTCTGAAACATGGCGTGGTGCTTGGCGCAAAGACGGCGCGAGAGTAGATTCGGAGAGAGAAATGGGATGAATCTGCGGTGAGTGCACCAGTTCTGGACGAAAAAACTGACACACACACACAATGTAGGTAAATATGTAGGTTCTACCTATAATATCAAAAACATTCCGCAACACGGTATTAATATTTCACGTTTTGCGTTTAATATGATATCTGCGAAGACAACATGAAACATTAATTTATTGTAAATTGATTCATGCAAAAAAAAAACCCTCATGAAATACCTATCATGTTTTGGAACACATACTTACATATTCTTTCCGGTTTTAAGACTTACTTCATTCACTATTAAATAAAGTTAAAACTTGAATTTTTGAAACGTTTTCTCCACCCATTTTCCTTTAGGGTGCTGAAAATACAATTATTGAACACTTAAACAGAATGACTACTTTTCAATATTCTGGGATCATTTGCTTATCAACAACAGTTTCCTTCAGAAGAGGACATTCATATTTTAAAAGTATATATCTATTAATACACCATCTAGTATATATGTTTAGGAGGGAAATATTTTCATCAACCCATCTGCCTATGAGTACATCCTAACTTCAACCGCCCACGTATTTTAAAAACACGAATAGCAGCAACAGGAAAAATAAAAAAAAATCAGTTGTTTACCCGGCATTCATATTTTATTCGTCGCCACGCCACTTTCGTGTCCCGAGGGATGGATATGAATCGACTTCGCTCCAACCAAGCCTTGTCTCCCTCCCCCTCCAAGCCCAGCCTCGCGTCCCCTGCGCTCCCCACCCCTCTCCGCCCACGGCCCCTCCCGGCGAGGCAGCGCGGCGCTGACGTCTTCCAACGGCCGAAGACCCTGCGCTCCTCCCGAGGCGGCCGAGCGCGCATGCGCAGTCGGCCCGCCCCCGCGCCTTTGAGCGCACGCTGGTGAGCGTAACGTGTTCCTCCGACGCTTTATTATGCGCCGCCTTTTTCTTTTTTTTTGCCGTTATTACCCTTTTGTTTTCTGTTACGTCTTCCAGGGCCTAATAAACGCAAGCAATTACGAAAAGAATATTAAAAAACTAATTTTATAATTATAAGTTTCTTAAGTTGACTTGCACGTCCGCTTGAAGTTCTGAGGAACGTTCTGAGTAACGCGATGTTTTCTCGCTGGAGGAAACACGTCAAACAGGCGATGTCTTACTCGGGATGTTTTATTTGTTGCTTCTGATCACGTCACGGGCACGTGCAGGCATCGAATAATTATAGAAATCGTTAACGAGAATCTGAAGGTTCTGCTTTAAGAATTGTGCCTTTAAATTAAAAAAAATGTATTCGCATTAATAATAACCATGGTATTGACGATTCTCATGCAGTAATCGGGTAACCTGCGGTTACACCATTCCAGTCATCGCTCACTCATGGTAAGTCCACTTCCAAATTGAGACAAATGAGGTGTCACTTGATGCATCTCGGTGTACAGAAGTGATCAATGATTATGAAAAGTGAATTAGAAATTAGACGTATGAAAAGTTTGATCGACCTCCTAACAATATCTGTTGCTTCTCTTCCTATCATCTCAAGACAGTATATTTTTTAATTTTCAACATAAGAGTACTTAGTATAACGAATATTTGCATTCTTCGATAACTCAGAGGATTTTATTGCTTTACAACCGAACAAGTTCTCAGATGAAAATCAATATACAAGTATGGTTTCATATTTTGGCACCTTATTATTGAAAGTGTATAATAACATGAGAGGTGACAATTATCATTTGATAAGAAAGGAACCCCCAGGAATGAACTTCATTCCATCTCACACTCGCATCTTCAACCTGAAAGTAAAGAACAACGTTTCAACGATTACTTTGACACTCGCAAACATCTCACGTGATGCAACAGCCCGTGAAAGCGTAGAAGCACCCTCAGCTCAAAAAAATGCAGAATTGCATTGCCTTAAGGAACGATGTATGTGTAATAGCAAGGGCCAACGTAGAGATACCCCTAACGCTATTTTTCATGTAGATGCAATGCAATGAAGGAAACGATTTCGAACGCGTGAACGATAAACAGTGAGCTGCGCACTGGAAATGTGTGTTTCTACGTCCTGGAAAACATATTAGAGTGAGGGGCCCCTCGCTAGGTCCACACTATCTGCAGGATAGTTAAGGTGCTGAGGTGAGAAGCGTCGTATACAAATCTCTACGAGTAGTAGTGTATATCAAACGTAACTACACTCGTCAAACCTGAAATTGGATGACAAAACGAAAAACGCCTGTTTGCCCGTTGAGGTACTCTTGCAACCACCTTCTAAGCTGTCACTGTCCTTACCAACACCGCCCATTCACCGCTGCTAGCAATATTCTAACCGTCTTTGATTATAGAACCGACCAGAGTTTCACCTGAGCGAAATTACCACTGATTCCTCTGACGCTATTGCTATTCCCCTATTGCGGTTTTCATCAATATTTTTGTACTGTCTTAATCTTACAATTACCAAAACGATACCACCGCTACAAATACAAAAATACAATCTTCCTCACCTCCTTATGAGCAACCGCCAACAATATCACCGTTACATATATTTCCAATATTTCAACAATATTAAAACACTACAAACTTTTCTAACACTGCTTTCACTATGCCATTAGCACTGTACTATCATCTGACCCAACCAACTACGTCCTTGTCTCTTTGAAAACATGACCAAAAACGCATACAATTGCAATTATTATAATACTACACCTGCCTTTAACGCCATCATGTCTTCATCCCCTTGGAACGACCGCTAACTTGCGGCGTAGCGAGACGTGACGCTAGGCGCCAACTCAGCAATGCACCCGCCCGGCCAAATACATCCGATGCAGGGGGACGGCAGTGGTTGCTGCGGGACGACGTGGAGGGGGGAGGGGGAGGGAAGGGTGGAGTGGGGAGCGTGCGGTTGGCCGCGACCGCAGGCCGGGCGCGTGGTCGAGTGGTCCCTCCCTGCCGTCGTATCGCGGTTGCCATCGACTACTCCCCGTCTTGCTCTCTGAGTGCGGCCTTGCCGTGTGCCTCGTGAAAGCACCTCGATTACACATAGAAAACTCGATCACACGTCCGTTGCAGCAGAAAGGTTCAAGAAAATGAGGGTTTACGGAGTGTGTGGTTTTCTTACACCATCAAAATGACAAATTCGTAGGCCAATGTAAATCAATGTGAATTTAGGAGACAGGATCGACTTTTGACTTTGGCCTTTTGAGAAATGAAAGAAGGGTCTTCAAAGCACACATTGGCCATACAAACCGAAAATCACTAAAAACTTAGCCCTTTCTGTATCAAGCCACAGATATACTCCACCACTAATAGTAATGCATTGTTAAATTTATCAATTTTCATTGTAATACTTTTGTTGTGAGACTCCATTATTCTCTGGAAGCCGAATAAATGGAAATGCCGAACAACGGATAAAATAATACAGTCTTTGTTCAAAATATAATTATATTCTGGGCAACAACAGAATGTGTGTGGATTGTTTCGGATGCCATATAACGCAAAATATGCTGTTAATGAATTCATTATTTTCCACTAACCAATCTTTTACATTTATAATACGTGTAGCTAATTAATTTATTTGATTATACTACTCTTAAATTCGAGACGGTACTCAATTAATATAACTGAGATCAAAGATGTTTTATTCAAAATATTTATTAATACAAAATTGTTAAAAAATAACAGTAATTATCCAGGATATATAACTAAAAATGAATATGTGTTGCGTACTATTTAATCACTCTTAAGGGTGCTAGATAATACCAAATAATTCAATATTGTAAGGAATTATAAAATGTATTACTAGATAAAGAACTTAACAAAGGTACTAATGTTAGCTCTATCAGATAGTTTTAGTGGATAAATTAGATTCCAGGTCTAGCATTTCTTCATGTCGTGTCTCATTATCCCCTCCTCCAATTATCTCAAGTCACAAGACATTATATTCGATAAGCGACTGCCACTTGAAATATCGTGATCTATTTATTGTTACCTTTGTAATGAATCCTATAATTGTCGCATTGCGGTCTCTTCTACATCACGATTTTACCCCTCGGAAAACTGCTTGTTAGATGCATCATCTGCATTAACTGTCTTCAAATTATGTCTGCTCCCTTCCCGTTCATTTAGGTTACTCTTGTCAATTCTGTCTGCATCCTGAGAGTTCTCCCCTCGCGTCTTTGCGACTCATCACGCATTCTCAGTCGTGTCGGTCGGTCGTGTCGGCTCCTTCAGCTTCCGTCTGTTGCAGTTTCTTTTACATTTGTATTTTGCGTCCGCGTTCACTCCACTCTCCTCGACCCTCCTCCCCACCGTCTGCTCCACGGGTCTGCTTGTGCCCCGTCTCTTCGCTCCGCGCAGCCTCCCCTGAGGAGGGCGGCTTTAGGGCGGCGCAGCGCCGCCGGGACCCTCCCACCAGGGTGGCGGTGGGGTGGGGGCGGAAGGCGGGTGCCAGCCCCGGACGCGGATAATTAGAGGGCTCTCGCCGGCGCGCGGCACGCGCTTCGTCCCGCGCGCGCCCTATTATGCTCTTAATTAATTTGTAATTATTTTTCGTCTGCGCGCGCGCGGGCGCCGAGGCGGCTGCGGGTGGGTGTGTCGGGGGGGAAGGGCTGGGCTTTCGGGTTGGGGTGTGGGTGCGACACGGGGTGGGAGGTGGGCGTGTATTGTGATAGGCGGGGCAGCTTTGCTGCCGGAGCTTGCGCACGCTCGGTCAAAAGAGACTACGTATTAATTTACCTGAAATCGGAGCTGCGCGTGGCCGCCCCCGGGCCGCCTCCACGTCCTCTCCCCACTCCCCGCCGCCGCCGCGCCATTAGTCACTCAAAATTGAATTCGGGTTGGTCGCGCCGCCCGCCGCCCTCCCGCAGCCTGTTCTCGCCGCCCTTGTGTCCAGGCTTCGCGAATCCCACGACACTGTTTTCCGGTCCATGGGGATTTCTCACTCCCGCTCTTCGCATTCCTGGGAAAACGAGCGGAGGCTTGTAGGAGCGTGTGAATTATGACAGTGTTTTTTAATGAAGCGGAGATGGCGAACTCGAGGGGCTTGTGTTGCCACGTGGAGCAATGGAGAACACGGCGCAGAGAATTATTTAATTGGGACGTGTTTGATATTCTATCTTATCATCATCTGTTGTATTTCAGTTTGCTATCGTAAAAGCAGAGAAAGCAGACACGCATTAAGCTCTACATCATACATTTCAGTTATCTACTTTCAGGCCTGAAAACGAAGGTAGGAAGTATTCTGACTCGAAGAGATACCGCATAGTCCTGAAGGATAAGGGGCAAATTCAAATAATGCTTATAGCTTAGTAAAAGAAACTAAACTGCTGCGCTCTT
This sequence comes from Gryllus bimaculatus, assembly GCA_017312745.1. Lineage (NCBI taxonomy): Eukaryota > Metazoa > Arthropoda > Insecta > Orthoptera > Gryllidae > Gryllus > Gryllus bimaculatus. The sequence continues at coordinate 4,195,564 of BOPP01000014.1, read as the reverse complement.
AGAAAATGATTGGAATTGAAATAGTATATAGGCCCCCCCTTTACAATCCCACAGTGCGCAAGATCAATTGTTGCAAAAAAAGTGCTTTCTATATGGAGACGGTGGACCTATTAAACGCTGGTTGCTGCGAATGCAAACGAAAGCAACTTTACGCTGCTGTGCCAATCCAAATAAGAACGAGCCACTGTTTCATAAGAAACAGTAACGGGAAAAGGAGCAAACTGTGCTGCAGGAAAGGGAAACAAGGGCAGACATTGACGGACGAACTGCGCTGGATGTGAAGAGTGCGCTGCGTGGGAATAGAGCGGAGAGCGCGATGGGGGTGGCGGGCAGAGACGAGGATGGCGAGGACCGGTGGCGACGCTGGCAGCGTCACCCGCTGGCGGCGGCGTGGCCTTTGGCGTCGGCGACGGCGGTCGGCGTCGGAATTTCCAAATTTTTCCCCGGCGCCGATTGCGGCGGGGGAGGCGAGGGGTGGGGTGGAGGTGGCGGCTTTGGCGTAGAAATTGCGCGGCGCGCACCGGGCAGGGCGGAGCGGAGTGGGGCGGTGGAACGCAAGAGGGTGCGGGGTGGGGAGGGACTGGCGGGGCGGTGCAGGCGGAAGCGGGGCAGGGGCGGAAAGCGCGGGTGAGGGATGGGGAGGCGGATGGAGAGGGGAGGGGCGGGGGCGAGCATCGAGAGAAGGGGGCGAGGGGTGGTGGGCGAGCGGCGGAAGCGGAATTAAGGGTCGCGGAGGGGGGAGTAAATTTTTAATGTGTTTCATTGAACTGCTGTCGTCGACAGCGATGTCGCCCCCCCCAGATCGGATCTGTTTGCGAGTATCGATCCTCGCGCTTGCAATGCACGGGCAAAAGGGCGCTACGTAAGGTGATATTGCGTTCGAAGTGTTCTTTGGCGTTCTTTACAGTCGCAGTACACTTTAAATTGTACGCGTGTGTATTGATCGAGCCGTGGGGAGTGGGGTAACAGGAAGAGAGTATGGTAAAGCGATACCGTATTCGGGAAAGGTCATTTGTGTACTTTGGAGTTACGGTGCACTTTAGGACGTATAAAATAGATACAAATTGTGTTATCACACTTAATCCTTTGACAGTTTCCGTGCTGCGTTAGAAGCATCATTTACTTTTTGGTCCGTTACAAGCTTTCACCTATCTGTGCAGATGAGTGACTGACCTGTTTAGCTGAATGGGGTTTGTATCATGTTAAAAACAAAACTATCCATTAAATTGTACATTTGGAAGGATTATTTATTTTAATGTTTTTAACATGACTATTTGTAAATTCTGAAGATCAAATTACTCTACTAACATTAAAAAATACTTTGCGAGTTAAAACAGGCAAATCGCAACATGAGATAGAACTCACTCTACCTATAAAGCAATGAATAAAATTTCCCTTATCCATTCGAGGCGCAATTACCGTATTGTCCGTATTGTACGTCTGAAATTCTCAATGTAACTTCAATTCTCGTGTTACATTAATACAATTGAAGCTTCGAACAGAATTGTCACATAATAATAAAAACAACATGTATAGATAAAAACAAGCAAGGGGTTTTAAGACGAACAACAATATTGAAAAATCTTAAAGACCTCCTTTGCTTCCATTGGATACAGTACTGAATACTACAGTATTGGATACTTCCAATGGATATACGAGTAAATACGTATTCTTAAGTTAGCTCGATGCAAGAGATGCCCAGATAAAATGTTCTAAGAATGCGCAACCTTCGATGAATATCTGGCGCAATGTTTGCTTGAATATATTTCATAGATCGATTACTTAATTTCATATTTATCCAAATTTAAAAACGGTTATTGATGGGAGTGTTACATATCAGAAATGTGTTGAACAATCTTTTGTTTTTAAATTATAACTTATTGTATTAACGATTACACAAGAGTTTACAGCATACAATGTGTTTAGAGAATGGACTAACACACTGCTAAGTGAGTACAGCTACTACTACTTGCAAGTTTTGACTGGACATTTTCAACAAATATAAATACTTTTTTGTAAAAAAATGATGAAAAGATTGACAGGAAAAAAATCTTGCTTCCAAAATATAACGTTTATTTTTACCGCACAGGAAACATGCAATATTCATTAAGAAACATGTACAGGTACATAAAGGTAAATTACACAGTTATTTAATTATAAAGCAATATTCTATTTCTTACCCTGATTGTAGTCGGAAAGAAAACGTTTCTTCAAATTAAAATCGGAAACCGTTCTTCGTAGACATGACGTACCTAAAATGAGAAGAGAAACAGAATTAGTTTACATGTTTTCTTACATAGAAATTTGCTGTAATTACAGGAAAAACTGATTCAACACTTATGAAGGACAAAAGTGTACAAAATGCCATTTAGGTTAGAATTCATAAAAAAACTATAAAAGGGAATACTAGTGTCAAGATTAATAAACTATTTTTCTAAATTACTTAGCATATTCAAACGAATAGGAATATCTAACGTATGAGTCGTAGGTTTTCGTTTCGCAAAACAATTGATGAGATTATCTTTGTTATTCTAAACTAGTTTCAAAAAGTACAGTACTAAAAAGAATACCCCACATTTGTAGTAGCACCATGAGGTATCCAACGGGCATTCTTGCGTCGAACAACATCGCATCAAACATGCTGTGAGATTGGCAGTCTCGGCTCCTTCAGGATATCACATCCCCATGGCAGCCCACCCGACGCCGCGTCCTGCCGCCTGTGCCGCCCCCAGCGGGACGCGTCGGCCCGAGGCGTATATTGAATGTTATCAGGCGGATCGGCGCGGGCCGGCGCCCGTTGTGCGCGCAAATTACTGCTAATGGGTCTGCCACCTCCCGCCGCCCCCGCGGGCGCCCTCACACATTCCGCCGCCCTCGCCCGCCCTCGCCTACCCATCCGCTAGCGCTCGCACTAAAACGATCCGTCTCCGGGGACGCCCCGCAAGAAGCCTTCTGATTGGCCGGCCGCGTAAGTCAGGCAGCGGCTGCTGCGGGCCGCGCCGATCGGCAAACCCTGCGGAACGCCCGCTTGCTCCTCTGTACGCCCGCGCGGGCGCGTTATTTGCATTGGCAAGCGGTAAATTGGCGCGCACACGCTCGCCCGAGCGCGCGTTCATACACACACGCACACGCGTGTACTTCTGGGTGCACGCGAAGAGCTGTTGCGCGCGTTGTTGAAAGTTTCCCGTCCCTGGCGGGACCCCGCCCCACCCTTTCTGGCGCGCAAATTTATGGAAGGGAGAGGGCGGGCGCTCGTGAATCGCGAGTTGCTCTTTGCGCACGAGGCGGAATAACACTCGATAAGCGACAGAGGAATTGAAACGAACTGTCACCGATCGAAGTGCCGGCCGTATAAATATTAAATACAACGGGCGTGTTGCGGCGCTCCGGAGCGCGGGCAGGGCGAGCGCGTTGCGTGACCAGTAAGCGCGCGGCGGGGCTGGCGAAATTGTCTGCGGTCGACGCGACGAGGTTAGTAGGCTTTAGGGTAGTTGCGGTGATGATGGATATCTTGACCATGGAGCTGTTTGTGGTGATGTTCGTTTGTTCTGTTTGTAGCACGGTGGTGATCGAACTCGTGTTTTGTTGTCGATGTGTTTGGTGTGGTATTCTATACAAAGCAGCTGCAAAACAAAATAATAAAACATACACAAACATTTTTCCACGGTAATAAAATGTGTTTTGTTTCATCCTAAGACGGTAAAAAATGTCTGGCTGCTCGATAGGTATTTGACTTGCAGTCGAGTACCCATCTATTGGTTTTATTCAACACTGTTTAAAATTTTTTTTCATAACATAAACGTTGAACGTTTATTGACGTGACCATACAAAATAAGTAGGAAATCAACGGGAACTTAAAGCAACGAATATTGAAGTTTTCATTCTTCTTTTTATCTCTTAAATTCATCGAAATATTGGTAACGTATTAATGTGTACTGAAATACCAATAGATACGTCGAAAAATGATATTTGACGACTTCTTAATTTTTAACAAAAAATATATTTCTCTTTCATAAAGATCCATTATTAACCAACTGCTGACGCAAGAGGAGATTCATGTGGCAATACGCTCACGTGAACGCGACGAATTTCCCAGCCGCCTTTCGGTCTCGCATTCAAAAGAAACAAGTGTCGCAATCGAGTTGGCGGTTCGATACCGCAATCGCACTCTCAACATCAGCATTAGAATTCCCACGGGAAGGCGCGCACGCCGTGTCCAGCTCGCGGGGGAGGCAAAGCGGCGTCGGACAACACGCGCTGCAACGAGAGACGATGCGGAGGCGTATGAAGAGGCCCATCGATATAGCGAAGGTCTTGTGTTGGAGGGAAGGGAACGCCTGAGTGGAAGAGGTGGGCAGGGAATGATAGATAAATTCAAGAGGCTGTCATGACCGTTTGCTCGAAATGGATGACTGCAAAACTAACTGCAATGAAGTCAAATGAAAACAATTCTCCTGCAGAATTTGTGTAGTACATTTTGATAGGATGAGCGTTTTGGTATTTTTTTCCCTGGAAATAATAGAAAAGAGAATAGAAATAAAAATTAAGTAAACAAGATAATATGGAAAGTTGGAAGTGTACGACTATCAAAAGAGAGAATATGTAAACAGAACAAAAGCTCCTGCTTAGAATTAAGCGTTAGATATGTATAGAAGTGGAAAAGCAAAAAAGTGGTGAAGTATAATCATTACAATGACGATTAAGGTTCGAGGAAGAAATGCAAATACAGACAAAATAATAGATGATATAATCTAGCGCCAGGCTGTGAACGAGAAAAAAAGAGATATTACGAACACCAAAAGCGTGTATACGGGGAATCGTAATGTAATGAGACCAAAAAGAGGAGTCGAACAGACAGATACATGGAATGAAGAAATAGACCGCAAAGATAATCAAGAGGATGATAATAAGTTTTTGACAAACGTGAAAGTAGATGAAAACGAAGGAAGGATGACGTTAGAAAAGCACGATGAAATCTAGCATACAGTAAATTTGGGGCAAGGAGTGGAAAGAGGGTGTGAGAAAGAGCCCGAATCTCACGAGGTGACGGTGAGTAAGCGATTACCGCCCAACCAAGCAGCGGCCCCTGTTAGCGCGGCGAGCCCACAGGCGGCCGGCGCGTCGCGTGACCTGGCGGACACTGGCTGGCGATTTGTCAGCGCTGCCCGCGCAAATTGCGGCGGCGGCGGCGGCGCGACAAGGGGAGGGGCGCGCGTGGCGGACGGGCCGACGCTCCGAGGTGGGCGTCCTTTGAGGAAGCGGACGCGATGCGTCTTCTTCGCCGGGGGCCGCGCGCCCTTCCGACCGGTGTCTCCGCGCCCGCCCCGCTTCCGCCCGCCAGGCCACGCCCCAGACTCGCCGGTCAGCCCCGGCTGCCCGGCTCGCCACCGCACGCGGTCCGCGCGCCGCGCCGCTTTCACAGTCGGACTGGAGGGCGATCATCTCAAGCCAGTTCAGTGTTTCCATGTTTGGCTTCGAGTTTTCGTCACGACGGTTTGCGTTTTGCTTGCAACTGATGGGGCGGAGAACGTACTTCACGAGTGAAGAACGACTAGAACATCAAAACATGAGGAAACATCCGTTATTTACATTGAAAACGTAATAACGGAATTTATTCAAAGTTGTAAACTTTGTTTAAAATTTAAACAGGTTTAATTGAAGGAATGTTACTCCATCTATTGTAGTAAGTCATATTATCAAAATTTACAAAATAAATCTTATTAATTTTCAGTTCTTTCGCAGAGCTTTTCCAAAGTAGAGACGATAATTTTTTTCTCCATGCGTCATATTTTTATTATAAACAATGTACTTATACAATATAACGTTGAATGTAGTACTTAGGGTAACAATTAAACGTTTATGTAATTTACGTGTTACGTAATTTCATTCACATCAATTAATGGACTGATGATGTCACAATGCGAAATTTCTCTGCGTTTTTATGGGTAATTTACTTCTCAAATAATTTTTAAAAAACCGCAGCATAAATTGTTTGCAGTTTATAACTTCCCACTTCCTCTAACGTCTCAGCAAAACGACGCGCACTTTCACCTCCTTACGGGAGCATCAACACCGGCGACAACGATGCTCTTCTCCCTGCCCCCCCCCTCCGGTCCCCCGAGGCGCTGAGGTGCGCGCGTTGGCAGCGGGTGCGGGCGCCGAAACGCAACATTACGGCATTATCTTCGTCATTTCCATTTAATATTTCACGTGCCCACGTCAGGCGCAATCTGCATCGGCGCGCCCCGGGCCATCGACCGGCGGCGGCGGCGGAAGCGGAGGCGGAAGCGGAGGCGGAGGTGGAGGCGGAGGTGGAGGCGGCGGCGGCGGAGGAGGCGACAGCGGAGGCGGCGGCGGTGTCGGAGGCGGCGGTGTCGGAGGCGGCGGCGGTGGCGGGGAGGCGGAGGTGGTGGCAGAGGCGCAGGCGGCGAGGAGGCGGCGGCGGAGGCGGGGAGGCGGCGGCGGCGGCGGCGGAGGCGGCGGAGGCGGCGGCGGGGCGCCCGCGTGGCGGCGGAGGCGGCGGAGGTGGCGGTCGCGGGGAGGTGCAGTCGAAGGCAGACTGCGCCATTGCGACGTAGGTCGGGGAGTTGCGCTGGCGAAGGAAAAAGAGAAGGCGACGCAGGCGATGTTGGTGGCGGGAACGGTGGTGATAGTAGTCGCAGACAGGATGGTAGCAAAGTCGGAGAAGAGAGCAGAGGCCTTAGAAGTTGAGGTGGTTAAGGGTGCGAACCAGGGTTGTCACATAGGGCGGAATTGCGCTTTTTGGGATGGAAAACAGCTCTCTCGCGGGACAAAAATTGACTTGGCGAATACCGTCTAATGGGCGGAAATGCATCAGAACATGTGCGGTTTTAGGCGGGTTTTCAGATTCAGACGAAATTTTCCAAATAACAATCACCATAGACATAAAGATGCATAATAAAAAGGTCTACAGAGAGGATGAGTAGACTAATGTTTTTCTTGTAAAAATTGATCTGAACAGTATAGATGCAAAATAATAAATTGTACACACAGTATTAAAATCTTCCATTATTTCGAAACATGACACTGTTGCTAAATAACAACACATGTACAAAACTACCTGTTCTTGAGTTATGTCTCTGTCATTTAAATAGTAAGAACGATTTGTTTTTTGAAGTTTCTTTGAATAAGTTCTCATGCACAGAGGAACTTGACCCACTTGCAATTACGCTTGCACCTGAGAATTCTGGGACCTGCACAGTACAATAACCAGCACTAATCATTAGTTAATACATTGTCACTCTGCATTAGTAGCATTATCTCTAATGACATAATGGGTTGACTACAGGTTGTATATTAATCGACTCAGATGATGTGGTGGGTTAGAGCGCACGCGCTAAGTACACAGATGAGTATACCAAGAATTACTGATTTGAAATCACCGGTAGGTATTTCTACATTTATCGACTGATAGCGATTACTTTATGATAGGGAAATCGTATGATTACGTCACCAAAACTTGTGCTCTGGTATTATTAACGAAATGTTTCATTATTTAAAAAATACATTATATAATTTTTCATTATTTGAAGGTTTTCACAAGATCGTTCCCTTTTCAATGACGCGTTATCCTACTTTTCCTGTCGTTTGCATTTCCCTTCATTGCTTTTCGTATTAATATCAAATTGCTCAAGAAACAGAATAACCTAAACTGTTTAAAGTGAAATTGAAACAATATTCCTATTTAAAAAAAAGACTTTCATTGCATTCATCTAAGAAAATTATTTTGTTAAGATACAATTTACAGCCAGGTGAGCAATTATTGTTGCCATTTAATGAAATTTAGTATATATTTATGCTTTTAACTGTACTGAATCACGTAATAAAATCCTTACGTATAGGAGAAGTAACGCTACTTCAGAGAAATTGATGCGCCTGATTAAGTAATGCAATTCGCCTTTAATTCATTGTTCCTATTAAATGCAATTCGATGTATGTATTAAAACGAATTCTGAAATATGAAACGCAGTAAGAGAATATGAAGCATTTTAGATGATATACGTTCTAGGTTAAAGAGATTCGTTAAACGAATACAATGAAATAATAAAAAATAGTAATGACTTGATGACTACATGGCCCAAATAGTGTAGGAAACGCATCTGAAAGTTAGTTTTCAAAAATTTCATAACTGTATTTAAAATAGTTAAATGCAAATATAGTGGGATTAAATGCAAATAAACGTGTTACAGAATCATTTTCAACACTGTCATTAGGTATAATGATTTCTGTTGATTTGAGTCATCCTAACATCGACATTCTTGTCTGTGGCGCTCCAAAAGCTCTGTGACAAAGATACGTCGACCTTATCTCTTTGAAAAAGGTTCATCGTCTCATATCCTTACTATCAGCACTGCGCTGCCACATGTAATGACTATTACGCTCCCATATAACGATGTCATTCTTCCTGGAAATGGATTGCGACCTAGGATTTGCGAACTCATGATCTGAAATTACGGCTTCGAGGAAGGCAAAGGCAATCCTCGCAAAAACGCCCCCGCTGCGAAAATGGGTCAGGGAAAGGCCCGCCTCGGCGGAACAGCTCCTCCTTCACTCGGCGAAGGAGGAGAAAGAGCCGAAAAAGAGAAAGAGGGAACGGAGTGCGAGGCAGAACCAAGAGGAAAGACGTACGCGTTGCACCGCACAAAAAATAAACGAAAAGAAACAGTTTTTCATCTACTATAGAAAATTTTATTCTTTCCTACTACGCGAAAATTAAAATGCGATTTTTTTGTGTCATCAAAATTTCTTTTAGCTTTTAAAATAACCTGTTTATTTCACTAAATTATCTCACAGTATTTTTCTGCAAATTCATTATTTTTTTCTTGTATTTTTTCAGTTTCCGTCTGTTTTATTTCATTTGACTTATACATATTCTAAACCTCATTTCATATTCAATAAAATTGTAAAAGCATTCAATTAAATAAAAAATTGTACAAATATATTAACGTTTGAAAACCTACTTTTTTTAGAGTTTGTCTCTGGAAGCAAACGGTTACATGATTAAAGTTGCAGTTACGTTGGTTGATGAAGCATTTTATTAGTGGGAAAGCGCGCAGTTAATATTTCTCCGAAGTAGGCCAGCTGCCACAAGCCCTGGCGGCACTGCTCCTACTAGTACCGTGGGGAGAATTTGCATGTCGGAGGGCCGCCTGCCAGTACGTCTATCGGGCGCGCCCTGCAGCTGGTGATCGCGTAATTGCTTATTAATCGCGCTGACCCCGCCCGCGCGCGTTAAGGGCGCAGCCATCTTTAAAGAAGCCGAGCCGTCCATTAAATTGATAAGTGTTCCCCCATGTCATCTTCCCGATAACATTCCGCCCTAATTAAGATTAGCGTCTGTTACGGAAACGGCGGCGACGGCAGGGGCGTGAGGCGACGGGGCTCAGGCGGCAGGGACGGCGACGCCTGGCCGGGGAAGACGCGGTAGCAGCGGCGGCGGCGGCGCCGTCGGAGGACGGGGTAATCGCCGGCGCATCTGCGCGCGTCATTTGTCAGCGGATGAGTTATCGGGTGGCCGTGCCGGGCCGGCGGCGCCGCCGCCCCCGCCCGCACGACACTCCGCGGCGCGAGCGCGCCGCCTCGCCTCGCCGAAGGGTCGTCCGCGCCGCTGCGGGCAAAAAACGGCGTTGATGATCGCTATAAGTGGCGCGCTGTAAAAAAAGGCGCGGGTGGAAGCTTCGCGCGTGAGCGAGCCGCCACACACTCAAAGTGTTCAGGCTGCGGCGGGGGCCGCTGGTGGGGGGCGGACGTCCGGGGGGGGGGGGCGGCGGCGAGAAGCATTGCGGTCGCGTTTAATTAAACCATGACGCGCGGCTCTCGCATGCGCGCTGCGGGCGAAGCGGGCTGCGGAGCGGCGTCGAGTGGCGTGGACGTGGCGTGAAGAGGGCGGGGTTGGGGTGGGGGCGTGGTGCGCGTGAAGGGCGGCCCGGGCGAGCGGGCTAATGAACTGCTCGCTGCCGCACCGCCTGCAGCGACTGGCCCGCGCGGGAGCGGCGCGGCGGCGGCGGTGGCGCACTCAGAACGTGCCGAGTCGCCGCCGCCGCCGCCGTCTGCCCCGGGTGCGATGGACGAATGCCGTCGCCTCCGCTGCTGGCAGGGCGCGCCGGGGCCGCCCCGCGCGGATTTTGTTGCACGCGAGAAGCTGCAGGCGGCGCTTCCCAGGGATTTATTTTCGGCGCTGGGATTAAATTAACAGTCTTCTACCTCCAACACAGAGTCAATGCACGTGGCAGTAAGAGAATTTTGGAAAGTGGAAAATCACATCTTAGCGTTGCGACATACCCACTTGTAGATACGAAATAAAACCAAACTTGAAAGAAACAGTAAGAAAACAAAACTGTCACGTCTAAATGAAAGTCACCTTGCCTCACCTTCGACGCAAGTTCCCTTGACAAAAGTTATCTAAAACATCTAGACAAGAAATTGAATTAATATCTAATACCAGCTGATGATATTTGAGGTGAGGTGAGCTGAGATGTTAGGGAGGATGAAGCAAATAAAGGGTATTGGAAAGAAACGCTATTACACATTCGTGTGTACACGTTATCAAGCCAAAGAGAGTTAAGGAAATAAAACTGTCACACTGCGTTGTAAACGAAAATCAGGTTTGATCTGTTATCCCCTGTAAGTTCTGAGTAAGTCTAAACAGTTAATTTTTGATTTATTTGTTTCATTTCCATGAAACCGTCGGAAATAAACACCCAAATGCATCCACACGCTGCACATTCGTTCTTTACGTAAAAGTGTAGTGTAATGCGATGAGCAAATCCTCTTTCTGCAGATACGGGCAACTATAGTTTTACGTCCACGCCGCTTTAGTACGTACTGTATGAGTGCGTGTTTCCCTATGCATTTGAGTGCTCACGTAGCCTGAAATCCAAACGACCGCTCCACGAGAGTTGGCCAGCGGGACGATAACGATTACGGGGCCTCGCATCTGCTCCGCACGAGAACTTCCCCTTAACGCAATCCCGCGATTTTATCGTCGCTTCGCTTTGTGGCTCCGCAAGAGAAAGGCCCGGTTCATTTGCGGCCTCCAATGCATTCGCCGTCGCCATTTTAGGAGCGTCTAATACTTGTGCAGTCCTTTTGATGAATATTTCTTATTACGAAGGACGCCTTAATTGCGTTCCGCGCACACGGAACCGCTGCGGGACATTTATAGTAAATATACACGCAAACACTATAATCCTCAACTTCGTAATGTATGAGCCACTTTGCATGTTTTGTGTACTGTGTGACAGAAAAACGCGAGGCGTACACGCCCGTGCCACCTTAATTGCTCTTATCTTGGTCCGGCTATCGCACAAATTTCGTCGAAAGCCTCGCACTGAATTACGGGTCTTTCGTGGAAGATCAAGTTACGGTTTCGTCACTGACTTGGTCAGTGAGACAACTACTCCTTCAGAGGAACGTATTCTTGGAGAACGCTAAGAAAGATCATGTGGTTAACCCCCTTGGGAATATGAATAGTGCATTTTTTCAAAATTTAGTAAAGTCTGTTTTTGTTGGGCATTCATAGAAGTGTTTAGTGAGTGTAAACTGGAACTAAATTTCTACCAAGACACGTAATACATTGTGTATTAGTAGTATTTTCTGGATGTTATACACCAAAGTATATATGAAACGTAAATGTTAAAAGCTCCCTAAATTGAATTTCATTCTGTAACTACGGACGAAGAAAAAAAAATTTAAAATCATTCATATGAAAATTTTATAGAATTGACAAAGAGTAACCCAAGTAAATTAAATTAATCTATTTTATTTGTTTCATCTATATTTTAACTAATTCATCTATTATCTATGCTTTGCACGAATGCTTAGAGGCGAATGAACAGAATAATTTGTAGACATTCTCGAAATGAGATGCAACTACATTAAACTTGCAACTGTAAGCCGCTCAGCGTTCAGAAACTAATTTCTGCAAAATAAAGCAAGTGAATGAAAGGGGAGTCTTTTGATACAAAATGCCAACAAATGATCTTGATTTCTATTTTATCTTCGAGCTATAACAACCATTTGAAAATAATTCACGTCATTTTTAAATTATTTCTTTTTCTGCAGTGCACACAGAGAAAATACTCTATTTCAGAAAGGAATGAGGAAAATAAGTATTAGAAGCTATATGAGAATTAGGTGAAATTATTTCATTAGTTCAAAGACAATTGATTCATCTAATTTCTTTTCAACGCAATGACGCTGAGGAAGGAACGGTGCAAGAAGCAAGCACAAGAGGACAACGCAAGACAGACAAGAGCAGCGAGGACATGAACAGGCAAAGAGGCAGCACGTCCAGGCATCTACGGAAATATTCGATACCATTGGTTATTTGACATTCCACGTGGATATTTCCCTCCCTCCTTCCCCCGACCGGGAACGTCCGGTGTGTATTACATCACGGAGGTCAGTGTAGATTTTTTTTTCGAATTATTGCGAAACAAACTGGCTCGTGGCCGACCGGGCTACGGCGGAAGCGGAGCGGGAGCGGGATGGGATGCGGGTCCCAGGAGAAGCGGCAAGTTGGAAGGCGAGGCGCATTGCAATCGACGCACGCGCGTCGTCGCGGGCCGACGGCGGCGCAGGCTGCGCAACTTTAAATTGGGGCGGCTGCGAATTAAAACAACGCAAATAAGCAAAAACACGGGGCGGGCGCCCTGGGTCGGGGCAGGTGAAACGGAGGGCGGGAGGAAATGGGGCGAGAGATTCGGAAGGAAAGGCAGTCGATAGGTTGGAATGAGTACGAGAACAAACGTGCCAGCGGGGGAAAAGAAGAAGAAGGCGCGTGCTTCGAGCTCAATGCAGGGGTTTGTGTAGGTTGGATAGTGAAATGACGACACTTGCAAATGTATCCAACCAGTGAGGATATCATGGCAGTGGGTGCGGCTGGATTGGGGTAATTATGGGGAGGTGATAAGAGTAAAATCGGGAGGGAAAGGGATGAGACGCAAAGTGATGGTGGGGCGATGGGGTATAATGGAAGTAATCGTATGAAGGAGAGAGATGCTGTAATTAGAAGATTTGCGGAGTTCGGGCATGACACGAAGAAAGAGAGAGAAGAAATAGAAAATTAAATTATTGTGTTATATCTAACACAACGAAGATGTATTGGGAGTTAAATCTAATTTCAATAATATAATCAATGAAAAAAAATGAAAACAAGTTTAAACAGTGTGACTTCGGAAGCTTATAAGTACGTAGAGCGCGCTTCCCCAACACGCAGAATTGGGGGCATTGTGGACGGAAAATGCGCAGGGCATAGCCGAGGGTATTTCCTTCTTCTCAGCCTACGATTTACCTTCCGCGGGCAACCCATCGCTCCTCTCTTAAAGAACCCGATCTTCCCAGGACGGGGTGCGAACTATCGCGCTTGCACCCGGTGGTAACGCGCGAATCCGCGGCTGCTGTGGGAGACAGCTTTAAGGCCATTGTGTTGGGCAGGCCACGCGTGGAGTGAGCGATCGAAAATAACAGAAGGAATTTTTTCTATACGTAGCATGCAGGTGAGGTACATGCACTGATGTAGGATGGTACACAGTGAATTGTCGCTCCGCGATTGCACGCTCATGAACGTCATCACGATTCCAGAGCATATGAGATAAACTTATTCACACGGAATACGTAATACAAACTACAAAAATCGAGGCAGAACCAGTAAGGGGAAGGAATTGTATGAAGAAACAACTTGGCACAATTTTACGAGTACAATGAGCGGACGTGAAACAATGTACAGAAAGCAAGGTACAACGAAATGAAAAGAACGGAACAAAAGTGATTAGAAGCGAAGAGAGAAAACGTGGAATAAAGGGTCCAGAAAAGAGAGAATGGCACGAAAAGCCGTCAGAATACTTTCGAGGCCTTCTTCTTACCCACCTCCTCGTTAGAGAAGCTTTGGCCTGGGTTTTCAACGCTGCTCACAAAGTGTCTGAGTAAAAATGGTTCACTTGCGTCTGTAAGATTTTCTCAAATTTCTTTTCGTGAGAGGAAACGAGAACGAATCTAAATAAAATGTTAAGAACTTTCATAAATGGTCTTTTTGTTTCTCTGGAAATGTAAAAATATTCCACTTTTTTTGGAAGTTTTTTTACATACCGGTGGCTTGCAAAAGTATGAATTTACCCATTTCTGCTTTTATTATAACAAATTGTACTTGGTTTAATGTACTGTACTAACGTTTCGGATTAATCGTACCCATTTTAAGTGTTTCCTATCATGCTATTAACTCCTTTTTGATGCTACTCAAGGCGTATAACATTGAATTGGGCAACAATAATACACCTTTAAGGTAACCGTGTTGTGAGGACATGCTATAAATTCTGATATTTTTTCCAAATTTAATTTCTTTAGAAAACATTGCTCTATTGCTTTGAAAATTTGAAGTCATCTTTAAAAAATATTGATTTACTATTCTTGAATTAGTTTTTAGAGTAAATATTATAGTTTATGAAACATGTAATATTAATAATAAGTTTGAAGAAAAAAGATATAGGAAATCATTTGTTACTTTTTATCAAAAACTAACTAACACAATTCATGCAAATTATTCTCCTTCATGCAAAGTAATATAACTATGCACTAGAACATTGATAACAAAAATTATTAATTCTAAGTCATTACAATGATTTTAATATTTTTTTTAAAATACACATTTTTGTTTAACTATTTCTTGATATGATTAACATTAATGGAAAGAGTGTTATTGTTCCTATAATAATTCTAGTTATAAAAACTCAATATTGTGTCTGCAAAGTCTGTTTAAAATTTCATTTTGATTGGACCACACACTTCTGAGAAAAAGGTGCATTTATAAGAAAAACATATCTTACAGGAAAAATATATTTAAATTAGAAGATAAAAAGGATACACCTTAGTACATTCCAGGAGAATAATCATTCTGTACATAATCTTGCATCTTGTGTGTTTATGACGTGTTACGTTTTATTACTTGCAACCCGTGTTCTGGGGTGAGAAAACCTTCCATATGGATGATAAAGTGAGTTGCGGCACAATGTGTTTTGCGGTTTGCCTATGCTCCTGATAATCCAAATAAAATATATGAACCATTTTATTGTTATTTAACCGCATAATGTATACGTAGTATACACAAAATTATGTACTGCTTCAGCGAAAACGGCGATTTTTTGGCAGAAAAAATGTATTGTTTATACTTTATACTGAAAAAAAAGGATATTTATTTATCCTCAATGTACTGTATTACTTCTTCGAACATTTGGTGGGTCCATGTTTTGTGAGCTCTTGATATCGAAAAATTGGTTTACGGCAAAACATCTGACCGTCTGTGAACAACGTTATCGGCAAAAACACAAGCAGTATTTTTTCACAAAATTGATATTTCCCAGTCGATTTGACCGACACCACAGCCTCTTGAATTAGAAAACTAGGTTTACATTTTTGAGGGTACTTTTGTATTAAGCCTCAATGAAGTTCTAAATTTTTTATTAAAAACGGCTTCAATTAATTAACGATCGAATGACGCAGAAGATACTAAAAAACGTCAGAGGTCACAGTTTTGTTGAAATATCCCAACTTTCCAAAATTGCAATTTTTTCGACGACTTCCGACGACAGTATATAAGAAAGATTTTTCTTTTGAATAAAATCTGTTCTTCAAAATTAATTATAAATGAGGACAAATAGTTTTTTCAATATATGAATCGTTTTCCCGTGATTTTGAGAGAAATAATGGCCATATTAAAAAGTTTAAAATCAAGATTTTTTCAAAAATGAGTCCAAAAGTTTTCTTGTTTTCTTTTTTTTGTACAGATAGTACATGCATGAATAATATTACATAAACGTCATTTTCATGTATTAGATAAATTTTCGTAGTAAAAAAAATTCTTCAAATGTCACTCAAGTTCATATTTACATAGGGTGTCTTTTATAAGTTATTGTATTTGTAAGTACAAGTGCTTCAAATGGTTTCTGATGAAGTTTCTCGAAAACTAAAAACTATTCACTGAAAATGAGCTCAAAATTGGACATTTTCATAAAAGCACATACGAAACTTTCTCTAAAAGAACTTCAATTTTTTTCTTAAAATAATGAAACTAAATACATTGAATTATATGACACATGTTATTTTGATGTATCCTTTTGATTTTTCAAAAACTACAGGAAGGTATCTTCTTAAATACCTCTCACGTCGACAATATTTACTTTACGGGCACTTTCTATACATTATTACATTTGTAAAAAGGAGAATTTCAAATAATTCTCAAGAATTTTCTTGAAAACTCAACGTCTCTGTGAAAATATGCTAAAATTTGCTCATTTTCAGAAACGTTCAACGATATTTTGTCAAGAACGGCGGCACATTTTTCTTTGAATTTTCATACAGGAATGTTTTTTCTATTCTTAATGGAAGGAATTGACGGGAAAAGAGTGAAAATGCGAAAAAAATGTTTTGGTGCGGCGACGAGAGCGAACAACTAGGACGAGGGCGCGCCCGGCAACTTCTAGGTGAAAACTGTATTGGCAAATAAATTAGTATATAACTCGTAGAATACATTCTTTTACTTGTACATTTTTATAAAAAAAAAGTCAGGAGGTTTTCACAAAGGAGAGAGTAGCATCAGGGACATTTTTTAAAGTCATGAGACAAACAACAGCAACAAAGACTTTCTTCATTCTTATTCTCGACCTCGTATGTATACCTTAGGCAGTCTGGCACAGATGTTTAACTCTCGCATCTAGAATAACATATTTTTTTGAAGATAATATTCCAGAGCAACACTAATGAGCCACAGTGAAGTAGAGAGAAAGAAGTTCTTTTTTCATGAAAATTTCCTTCTTCTTTACATTGCTTCTGATAAAAAGCCCTGCCAAAAGAGACCAAAAACTGGTGATCGAAGGAAAAATCCCGGTGTTTTGAACTTAGCATAATTATTTGTTGGTGCCTATCATACATGAGCTCAAATTCCTGAAGTGTGGAGGGGGGTGATGGAGTAAGGGGGTGGTTCAAAGGTGTATTTTTTCGCATTTACTTTCATAACCAGTCCTACCGAAAATTGTGTTCTTGAAAAAATTAAAGTAGTCAAAATGAACTACAAAAAAGTGTATATAAGATTTGATTGTCAAAGTAGCCCTTTTAAAGTTATAGGCTTAAAGTTCTTGTTTTCATTCTACACAGTCCTTCAATATCTCCTTTATAAAAATATTGTTTTGATAAGTTCAGTGCATGGAAGTAATTTCATTTCTGCTGAACAATACGTTTTTGCATACTTTTCGCAAAAAACAACAATTTACCCCTTATCAAATCTTATGTTGTACTTATAAGTACACGAGGTTATTGGGTACAAGATTACTTTGAATTCGAAAACTGATACAACGCACCATACAACAGAAGCATTTTTTTACCTTCTTACTTTCCCATTTGGGATTGAAAAATAGGTGTAGGTGGAGGATCAGTTTTGCTTAAAGGAGGAAATAGAACAACTCAATCACGCAATTCAATTCATTAGTTTACTCTATTTCAAGAGACATATTTAAGAACATCAATCTACAATAGCTAGTAATAATCTCTGGGACGAAAGGGTAATTGCTGTCGGGCATCCCACTGATGACACTCTCGACATTCGTAGATGGTTTAATTATTAAATGAAAAAATATCTATTACAGCACAAAAATAATAGGGAGACTTTTGCACTAGTTCGGATATCGCTGGCCAGATTTGAGTCAGTTGTTGACGACTGTGTTTTGCTTTTAATCAATTTCCAGGATGAAATATGTATGCATACTTTCCTTGCTCTTTGGAAATGTTCACTGCGTTATGATTGTCAAAAATTAATTACGATACATCACAATAATGTTGCTAAGCATTTAGGTTATGTTTTGTTCATTAAGTAAAAATGGCTTTATAATTGTAACCATGCGTGCTTCTTCTTTAGTAAAATCATGAAAACGATTTTTAAATGACACTTGCAATATCTTGAGTTACTTTCAAGCATACGTAGGAATATTCCGAGTAATATATGTAGTATTGAGAAAGTTATGTAAAGCTGCGACAAAAACGGTGATTTTTCGTCAGAAAAACTCTTATTGTGGAGCCCTGATACACAAAAAGTAGTTAAATCTCATTCTAGAAAGTAGTACTCCATCAAACACGTTATGAAGTAAGAGTTCCGAAATTTTGGGGTACATGATACCGAAAAAGTGTTTTTTTTAACGTCCGGCCATTCGATAGATGGACGGATGTTATAAAAAATATTCATTTTTGGTATCGGGGTCCTGCAATTCCTGAAATCAAACTTCCTACCATGTAAGAGAAAGTAATGTAGTACATATTAGAGCTGCATTTTATCCATGCGCGCATATGCGTTTGCCGTTTTTGCCGCAGCATTACACAACTTTCTCTATACTGCATATATAGGTACGTAAATAGATAGTAAAAATTAGTAAACGCAAGCATCCAATGCGTCAAGTTTAAATTGAATTGAATTGAGTTGAAGCCTCATTTTTCGTGGCGAGACAAATTTTGTTACGCACCTTTCACCAGCTAGCAGAGAAAGGAAGTATTTCTTTGCTAGCAAGGATAATTTATCTCAGAGGCGTCATTTAGGTTTGAAAATCTTTTACATGCAAGTAAATCTACTAACATGGGACAGCCGGCTTTACTTCCCCTCCGAAGGAAGGCGTACGAAGGATTTTTTTGCTCTTAAAAAATCCACGACTTTGATCGGGCCAATTTGGGCACAACACTGCGATACGCTAGCCGTTACACCATCGCTGCGCGCAAGTTTAGTCCATGCGCCAATGTTTGGCCTCAGCAGGTTTAGTGCAATGGGTTCCCCGCCCGAAATTTTAGCTGATTTGAGTGATTGAGGAGAAATGTGGTCGCCGGCGGTGAGCCTAGCGCCAACGCAGCGGCAGTCATTCCTCCTTCGAAGGGCGGGGGCGGCTTCAGCCTTGCACTTGCAGCCTTCGACCCTATCTTCTTTACCTCTAACGCGGTGCAGCTGCAAGGCGAATGTGGGTGCAGCGCGACATTTTAGAATGGAGTTAATGGAAGCATTAGAAATGCCTAGTTGACTTTGAAGCTGATTTTTTCGACGGGAAACGATTGAAGGGTTTTTTCCTCAAATAATGATAAGATTATACATATTTGGTTGATGCTGTGTACACAGCTACCTTTGAAGTAGGCACGCGCGCATGAGTCGGCACACGCTCTATATTAAAGAGCACACAGCCGCAGGACGCTAGCCGCTTCAGCAAGCAGCGAGCTGCAGCAGCGAGTGTGGGGCAGCCTAGGCCACGGGTATATAACAGGCGGCGAGGTACCCGGTCGGGCAGAAGAGAACGAGACCGCCCCACGCCGTGGAATGTTTGTGGCAGTGACAGTTACGCTGACCGCGCCGAGGTTCTGTGGCGATTGTTGGAAGTTCTGTAAGTTGGTGGTACAGTGATAGATTCATCTTACGGCGGCACGAAACTCGCAACGAACTAGGTACATACTTACGGCGAGTGGAACTTCGGCATTTCTTTTCGTTTTTTCTAGAAGAGATTGTATTGTAAGTTGTCAAACTGAATAAACTATTTTATGTTGAAGTCTCTGCCTCCACCTCATTTCATACATTTCAGTTGGTATAAAGAAAGGACATATCATGTATCATAAGTTGTTTTGAATTTCAATTTACGAAAAAAAAATAATTTAAAAAAATACTAATTGTGAAAGCAGCGAGAATTTGCTTTACTAAAGTTTGAGATTATCGGAAAAAATAGAAGGTCTTGTTTATAATGATTTGGGTTCAAATGGAATACACAGTGCGAAATATCTATTCGTATCTGCAAATACTACATAATTCGAAATATTATTAATTATTGATATTTTTCTTCTTGTATTAAAAAATGTATCTCGTATGCAAACTCAATATCTGTTAAATTTCTTGCCGCCCCCAAGTTCTCCATTCACGTCCAATACTTAGATCTAAATTTGGAGAATTGTTCACAATTTCAAGCAGTCAGAGGTTTTCTTTCTTTTGCGTACGTACATCATGTATTTGACACTTCTCCAAATATACTAATTTGTTTTCCGAGTTGTCATTGCCATAAAATGCATTATTGAATACTTACTGCAGTATCAGCTCCCATCTCGCGCTTTCGCACACTCGTTCGTCTCGCCCGTTGACATTTCGCACAGTTGTCGATTCTACACAGGTGAAAACGCTCGGATGCGCACACGGCTGTTCAGCAGCGCGATGGAGGTTCTGCATCGCTCCTACCTGTCCCCGGCGCTGATCTCGCCCCACACCACCCCACCCCACCCACGCCTCCTCTGCCCCAATGCACTGCGCTCCCCAGGCTCTGGCTCGTGCTCTCCCGCCCCCGTCCCCTCCCCTGGACCCGCCCACTCATCCTCCCCAGCACTATGCGCCCAACTCATCCCACCCCTCACCTACTCCATTCACTGCCTCTTTCCCTCCCCTCCCATTAGCACGTCCTCCCACCCTCCATCCTCTCCCTCCCTCTATCCAGTCCCTGGGCAGAGACGTTGAATAATTAGGCGAACTAATTTGAATAGATACAGTCTATCCCTGCAATCGCGGCGAGTACCCCGACCGCGCTCCGACAGCCCCACCTCATAATCAGGGCAAAAACGAACGCCTGAACGCCTGCAGCGCGAGCGCACGCGCTGCAACGCAGGCCCCGCTGCAGCGATCGCGTGCGTGCACAGTGGGATGGGCGATTGGGCAGTGTGGACGGGGTGAAGAGCAGAGATGGGATTAGGGAATGATAGGATACAGTGTGAGACAGAAGAATACCTCGGGGGAATGGGGGAACGTTTAGGCAGAGTGAGAAAAGTATAAAGGGTTGGGAAGGCGTTTGGAACGAATGAGTCACTTTGTTAAGCAGACAGTGACATGATAATAGATAAGAAATGAAAATGTGTGAGATAGAGGAAGCAGGGCAATAACGAGAACAGAAAATACAGCAGAAAAGAGGGAAATAGAGAAACAATTAGCATATATGCTACAGATAATGTAATAATGGGAAAATAGAAGGGTGTTTACAGTTTTAGAAGAAAATGAGGATAGGAAGAAAAGATTACATCAATAGGTTCAAAGAACATTAAAAAATACTGTACGATATTGTTTCTGTTATGTTATAACTAGTGGTGGTAAAAATGCCCGTACTTTCTACACGGAAAGTACTCAAATGTTAGGAAAATGGTACCTGACCTTCTTTAAAAATTTATGTTTAAGGAAAGATTTCATTAAAGAAAAATAATTCTATTTTTAATATTTTAGTTGTAGGAAGACTCCATAATATTTTGAACTTTTGTCATTTTCGGAATATCAGGGTTTTCAACGAACATGAGATCTGCACCATTCTCTTTAACGTCCTTCATACTATGTAACAAAAAAATAATAAAAAACGATGGAACCATTTTTTGAAAATTTGGAAAATGTCCCTGGGGCTTCTTATAAAGCACCTCCCAAAATTGAAACATCGGTTTCAAATTCAAGGGGTCGCAACATCAGGCAGATCGATTGGGGAATATCTATTTTGAGAAAATTGGCTGAAGGATTTAGTCGCTAACACTGTTCACAGATGGATAGCCGGACGAACAGACAGGCGCACGGGCAGGCATTTTGCCGTCAATCGACTTTACGCTATTAAGAGCCCACAAAACATGGAATTTGGCTACACCATGTGATAACAGATTCCCCCCCCCCCGAATTTAGAAAGTGTATTTATTCACTCTTTCGTTACCAAAGCACTGTAACAAGAGTTATTCTCCCGACAATTTGCCGTTTTTACGCCCAGCATTGCATAACTCTCTCTGTTCTCCGAAGAGAGAAAGAAAAACATTTTTCACTTTACCGTATATATATATATATATATATATATATATATATATATATATATATATATATATATATATATATACTTACACACAGAGTAATATACGTAGTACAGAGAAAGTTATGTAATACTGCGGAATATTAATTTCCTGATTTCAAAGGAAATGCAACTCTTGAGGTTCCTTGATACCGCAAAAATATTTTAAAAAGTCCGTCCGTTTGTCAATTTAAGTAGTAACAGTTAAGTAGTAAAAAGTAGTAACTGCATCAAAAAGTAATTCATAATCGCATTTTTTAGACATTTCCTTGTGAAAATAGTAAAATATGTATACTATTAACGATATGCTAGAAATATTATGCAATTATAAAGACTCTCAAAATATGTAAAAACATGCACTATAAACATTGCATTTCCCACCGGAGAAACATTTTTTTTGTGGACACATTACAATACATTTAAATGTTATAGAAACAAGTTGTTTTTACATAACTATCCTAGACCTAGACATAAAAGATGATGCTGGTAGTATTATGTACTCAAAATAACACAGTGAAAATAGAAATTACACAATTTCTACTAAAAGTATTACTAGGTTAATACTATATACAATACTTTTCTTCCAATGAAATGTTTCAAAGTTCCAATTTTTTGTGCAATCTGATCTGCATTTAATATGTGAATGAAAGGCTCTAAATAGGGACAGTATAACGCAATATCATATTATTTCCAAATTAACTGTTCAGTATTTCATTAATTACTATGACAAAATAAACGTTGAAACGAAAAGGATCCAACATAAAAGAACTGTGCCAATAAAAGTGCGGCCTCGAAGTTGGTCGGGCGCATAATCTGCTTGTAGCGTGCGCATCAGGACGCGTTGAGAGCTGTGGCGTCTGCCGTTGGCGGCGGGCGTGCAGCGGCGTGGCGGGCGGTCGTGGCGGTGCCGTGGCGGGGGGCGTTGGCAGCGCGTGGGGGGCGTGGCTGGACGTCGGGGGCGTGGCGAGGGCGTGGGCGCGGCGTGGGCGGGCGTGGCGGGCGTGGCGGAGGCGTGGCACGGGGCTGCGCGGGCGCGTGGCGGGCGCGTTGGCGGCGCCGTGGCGGGGGCGTGGCTGGGGGCTGGTGGGAGCCGTTGGAAAGTGAGGAGGTAATTGAGGCTCGTGGGAGAGTGTAAAGGTGCGGGGGCAGTGGGAGTCGTAACGGAGTGCCTAGAGGGACGGTGGGTGTGGGTGAGTGTCGGTGCCTGGTGCGCGGTGGGTTGGTGGGGAACTCGGTGCAGGGGTGTGGTGCGCGCGGCGTGGGGTGAAGTGGAGGCCGGGGCGTGGGGCAGACAGTCATACACAGGCGTGGGAAGGCGAGGGCGCGATCGTGCGCGCAGGCGCTTCGGGTCCTCCATTGGACCCTCGATCACAAGTGTTGTCGGGGCGCGCGACGGGAAAAGCCGAGCGGTGTGGCCGCGCGAGACGAAGTGGTTCGATCACGCGATACGCGCGCTCCCTCGCGTCATACACTCGATCGAGAGGAAGGCTGCCGGAACGCGCGGTGCCGAGAGCACGTGAACTACGCCCGGTGTTTGCGCTCAAATAGTCAAACACTAATAATTAATCAACTGGGCTCGCAGAGTACACGCGTGAGTGGCAGCAACAAATTTCCTTCTGGTGGGCGTTATAGAAGATAATAGACCCATGACGTTTTTGTATAGAGTTCATGAAGCAGCAAGTGATGAGTAATGACTTTAAAAAATTAGCACAGGGCAGTATTCTCTCTGAAGATCTATTTTTGGTCATTTAATCAATCACAATGGCATCAAAAATTAAATAATGATATTACATATTATAATAGGGAAATTGAAGGTGTATTAACAGCTATTACGGAAACAGTAATATTCGTATGTAATAGGAAAGAAGTTTAAGTGATTAGTATGGATTTCAATCAAGAAATATATCATAATAATGAAGTTTTAGATAGTTGGAAGGAGTTGTTTACATAGTTGGAAGGTTTAGATAGTTGGAAGATGAAAAATATCAGCTATCGTAAAATTTTATTTTCACTGATGGCTTGATTACCGACATTTTCTTTGTAAAGTTTTAGTTCTCTAATACCGGTATTCAGATTTTCAGAAATCTCTTAGCGTTTCTCCATTTTATGGGTGATAAGATTGCAACTCACATTTTTTGAAAACAGGGTCGAAACTTTTATTATACCGGTTACATTATAATTTTGACTTTTTCCAATTCATTTCCAAATAATTTTCAAGTTTCTGTTTGTTATTATCTCAAAGTCGCATCTACTGGCGCGACAACGTTTTAATGGTTTTCGTTTTAAGTCTTTTACCTGCAATTATGCTATCATCTCTAGAAATCTAGCATGACTTAGTCACTTTCTTTTCTAATGACTTGTAATCCTACCTTAGTGCCACCATTTCTTATGTTACTTAAAGGCACGTGCGCTCTGTGATTTACTTTTGAGAATGTGTTGGTTAGTTCTCAACAAAAATATTTTCAACCTGGTCCCCACTGTAATGCTACTGTAATCACTTACGTATCATGTTAAGGCCTGATGTGTTTCAATTCTGTGCACGAAAATAACATTACTAATTGTATTGCACAGGATTCTGAGACGCATCTGGCAGCATGAAGCTCGAATGAAGCACTGTCTACTGAGGAGATGTGGGTCTACGCGTTAAGAACTATAGTCTACGACTACACGTAAACAACGCATAGACAACGTTCACTGTATAAACAACGGTAATCTATATAGGACAAGGTAATCAATATTTTTTGTGCTAGAAGCAAATCCATGAAGGCTCTGCCGCCTCCAAAACCAATTATACTTCATATCATTTGTTCAAAAAGAATTGCTTCCCGCATGTTGATTGAGTTAAAGCCAAAGGAGTTCCACCACTATAAATTAACATTTTTTTAAATTTCAAGTAAACCGTTTTTATCTTGAAAATCATTTATGGAGGCAGAAGAGCTTTCAATTATAAGCATAAACAAGATTGATACAATATACAATACAAAAACAAGATTGATAAAATCGGTTGATAAAAATTGTTTACATAAAAATATTGATACAATAACAATATTAAGATGAATAATAATACAAAAATTATAATATAATCAAAATGGATAAGTTCAGTATTAAATAGAACATGATTTAGTAAGAAAAGTTGCATACTACTAAACTGGCATACTTGTATTTCTTGCACTTAAGTTGCTAAATTATGTCTTCATAGATGTTGATTTTTGTGGCAAAACTTATTACTATCTTCGACCCTTCGTAACTTGGAGCATGATACATAATTATCATAAAAATATTACTTTATATATGAGGACATCATGTAATGATTCAGTAGTTTCGTGTCACACATAAAATTATATATTGGATGGCCTGTAGTTGTTGATGCTCAATTTACGTATAAAATCGTCCTTACTTCTCTCTAGAATGTGGTGAAAATAATGCGAGCAGTTCAAAAAATGCAAGATGGTATGTGCTGTTAAGGACCACTTGTTTAGTTCAAGTGCTAAAAGTGAGACGATACGGAAGTGTTCAGATAAATTGGTGAAGGCAACAAAGAAAAAAATTCTTTCTCCAGAACATTTCAGCCACTAGGGACATCAATGTGATTTATACACTTGAATTAAAATATAATGAAAGTCAGTACGGCTGTCTAAAATATAGTGTAGGCTACGATAATAGTGGTTCACGTAACAAGGGTGCGTAACATGACTCACGCACGAGACGAGTTTGTCATCCGAGCGTAGTGAGGACAAATACGAGTGAGGGAATCACCTCGTGCCCGTGTTGCGTACACTATTTTTTAATACGCCGTGAGCCTCAAATAACTAGAAATACCTTACTTGTACAAAAGAAAATGGATTCCAGTCACAGCCATAACACTACTGTTTGTACATAATAAGCAAAGACGTCATCAAGACAAAAGACAATTGCGAAGAGAGACGTTTCGCAGACGCTTCGTGATGTTTTGCATACACTTCGCAATGTTTCGCACATCGAAAAAAATACCTTTCTCGCACACGGAAAACAAGCACAAAAAATAGCGTTTTGCGCACAGATTGTTAAAAAGGTGATTTTATTTTGCACTGCTGGGTCTAACGGCCTCGTGTCTCAAAATTTACTACTCGCAAAATAAAATGTCACTTTCACTGCTCATATCATAAATAAATTAATGGAATTTATCAATACGCCATCGATAAACGAATTAAATAAATTTCTCTGAAAAATACGTAAAATATATGCTAATATCTCAAGTAGGACTTTGTGGTAAAATTATTAAAGCTAATTTGAAAAATAAACACTAAACTGAAGACTGAGATGTCCTATAAATCTACTACAACGCAACTGTGGGTTGCGATAACGCCAGCACTCTCTTGCAGTCTGTGAAAAATTCCGCAAACACATTAAAGCTCAGAGTTCTTACCGTGGCACAGAGAATGTGCTTGACTTTCCGCAGACAAACACTAAGTGTCATATCGAGCCCGCCGTGAAATTCCGGGAGTCGTAGACTGGACATGGACGTTAAAAGAGGCTGTAAACCTCCCCATAACGGGCGGAACGTGACTCGAGCTCGTCTGTATCTCGACGTTTTAAGACGCTGAGTTACGTGGACGACCGACGTCTCGGTCGCGCAGAATGAAGGAACGGACGAATTACTCTGGGCTGCGGCGTTTACAAACAGCCCGCGCTGCACGGCGGTGTTCTTCTTTTACGGGAAGTAAGAAACGTGAACCCTCTCACTCAAAAGCAACAATGTGGGTGAGACTGGTTCGGAAGTTTTAGATGTGCAGAGTGAACAAGAAAAGAATATCTGACATAAGAAGAAGCATGCGTTTTATGATGTGCATCTGTTAAAAAAGAAAAAAATAGAAGAAAAAAGCGACTTCGATAACTGGAACCGATACAATCGAAGATTGTAGAGAGTTTATCGCTGAACCTCTTTTTCAATATTCAACATTTTCAAAAAATAAAACTAATTGTACACGAATTAAGAAAAAAGGTAGGTATTAATTTTCGTATGAGAACGTGCATTAAAAGTGAACATACGTTCTGGGACTGGAAAATGTTCTTTTACAGTACGAACTTTTAGAAGTTTTTATGTTTAAACATATCGTCGGTTTATCAATGCACATATCACCTTGCCTTCTGCGAGAAAATTGCCTCTGAATTTCGTTCATAACATTTCCACAAAAGGTCATTACCGAGTTTTCTTTTCTTCAGCAAATACACGTGGGTTAAGACCGCAGACGTACTCTAGCACCGCGCACCGCGAATTAGACGTTCTGAAAGGGGCGTTTCCAGCTAAGTGCATTAAAATACTCCCCCTCTCAGACGCAGCTCTCGAGTGTAATTCGCGGAACGCACACTCCACGGGGGGTTTATTCCGCCAGGACCTCGGTCGTTCTTCCAAACAAGGCACATATTCTCCAGAAGCTCACGAAGTCAGGAAACTGCTTTGCTTTCCGGTTGTCGGGTTCGTACGGGAAAATATTTCAAGACATGGCGACAGGGCGGGGCTGGGGGGGATTCGCGTTGTTGCTTTCTTTTTATTAGCATGTCAGCTCCGCATTACCGAGAGGCCTCGAGCGTGTTTGAAATAACAAGCATTGACATTTCGCGGAACACGCGGGGACCGTCTTTTTAAAGGAATAGGCTATTCTCTGTTTTACGGCACGCATTAGATCAATAATTAATGAAATGCTCTGGACTTATTAAGAACGTAATTACAATCTAACAAAAGTATATGTTATGAGATGAAGACAATTTTAAAATAATTAAAATTACTCCCTCATAATTCAAGATTCTTGGAAAGGAGATACCAGCAACATATTACTTCCTTTAAAAAATCTGTTACTTTGTAAATTTGTATATTTATTCATAAGCAGAAACGAGTAACCAATACTAAAAATTTATTCTCAAAAGTATCAATAGTTTTGTCTTTTATTAACCTTGCTAAAAATTTATTATACGGCTATATTTCTAGAATATGTATGACACGAAATGTGCTTTCAAATTTAGCAATGATTTAAAAAAATATTTAATGGATCTACCTTTTTATAAAGTGGTATAATATACATTAAAATGTACATATTAAATTCCGAGTTAGTTCTAAAATTATTAATCTATTAATAATTTGTTGTAAATAGGCAAAATAATTTTCTGGCGGTTTATAAAATGTTTTACTACATATACAGCTATATATAATTAAATTTGTTCAAAGAATTGGCTGCCCCGAGCGGGTTCCAAACCGTACCTTCTGATTTACTCCCATCTACTCTAACCACTAAGCTACCGAGACAACCAAGCCTTTCATTCAAAGAATTTCATTTCTTTGTGTTAGACATATTTTTGATATTTTTTGGATTTGAAATTTTTTATACATATGGTTTCAATATAATACAAATTTCTAAACATTAAATATTGTAAGACTGTCAGTTACTAATTTACTGTAATTGAAAATATATTGGTGTTATAAAATATTTATATAATGCAAAGTTGTTATATATTTACAGTATTTTGAGTACAGTGTACTTCCTGAAATTAATTGTTAAATGTCGAAAGGTGAAAGTAAAAACTCTGCAAAATAACAAGCCATTATCCCGAAGGTAGACGTTCTTTCTAGAGCATTGGGACGGAAACGCGCAAGTTGGCAACACCGTGCGCGTAGCGCGCCTTATTGAAATCGAGCGACAAGTTTCTTAACAAGAAATCTCACACCTCGATGTACTAGGAGCAATGAAAAGACCATCACTTCAAGAAAACCTTACCTTTGATATTAACCAGATTTTCAGCAAAGCTGAAAAATGATGGGTTATTACAAATATAAATTTTGGTGAATAGAAATTAGAATGGGAAAAATTTTTTAACTTTTCAAACTTTCAAAAAATTAGGGTTTTGGACAACAATGAGACCTGCACAATTCGCATAAATGTCTTTCATAGTATCGAACAATAAAATTTAATTAAAAACAATGGAGCTATATTTTTGTTTTGAAAATATCCCAGGAGCTTCATGTAAAGGAAAATAATAAGTATGTCACTCAATATACTCAATATCACCACTACTTTTTGTTAATATTGGCAAACTTGTATGTGAAAATACCATTCATGTTGTGACAAAGAGTGATTGAGTGATTTATTTTCCTATCGTAAATGAATGCACTTGTATATATTGCTGATACTGAGTATCAGCAACACCTCTAATTTTATTGAACACTACAATAGTTTCTGTTATTTAGTGTGTGACAGTGTTACTAAATTGTTTTGTCTCGATGAAACGCACTGAAGTTCTACGATTTTTCTGCTCTAGGAAAATAGTTTTCACCAAAGAATATGTTGAAAATGGAATATTCTAAACTTTTCTTCTGCTATTTGCCATCAAAGTTCTGGCTTATTTTTTTCAATTATGCTCATACTTAGCCTTTTCTGTAACTGTTCCAAAGTCGACGACGTACAATATCGCATATATCATTGTCACTTGGGCGAACTACTTACAATACCAGAATGAACATTCATACACTGAGTTTGTTCTTCTTTCTCTCTAATGGACAGAAGTAAACTAGCCTATGTAAATTGATGGTATCAAATCATAAAGTTCTATTGTCATAGTTCCAATATTTTTACCTTACTTCATAGTTTAGTTGATTTGTGATAGTCACATACACCAAAAGAGCATTAATTAATTGACTGTTGGAAAACCATGACAAATAAATAACATTTTATTACATTTAAAAATATTTAGATATATACAAAGTCACAAAGTATTTATATTCTCATTAGTCAAGCATGCCAGTGAGAGAAAAAACATTTTTTTGGGGCCATGTATTCCCGATCAGTACAGCAAGGTTAACAGAACAACCTATTTAAAGTTTCAATTATAAAAAAATACATTAATAAAATCTTGTGGCTACTTTGATGCTGATACTCACTCAAAATATATTAATTTTCCTTATAATAAGTGTGAAGTACGTTGGTCTTAACCAGCATTGCCCAACTTCCAAGGCCTGAAGGATCACAACTCATACCTTCAATATGCCATATTTGAATTATTCGGACAATCCATACCCGACTTCCCCTCATTGTTGATTTCGACAGTTTGCCCGACCGCTTTGACACGGGGGAGGGGTGATGGAACCAGGGGTTTAATTAGGCATACCACGAATAACGCAGAGAAACACACTGCGATGAATTTGAATTTAGGAATTAACTACAAAATATTCCTTAAATCTAAAATTGATTTTTACATTAAAGGGATTCGACCTCGGCAGGGCACGTGCGCTAGGCGCAAAATGTTCTCGCCCTACACGGATGCATGAGACTTCCATCATTGACTAATAACCAGGGCTCGAATTTTGATGGCCTTAAACTTCTTTGAAAATGACCTATAAAATGAGTTAAAAATAAGAGGAAAAATTGCCTAAGTTTTAATGAATTAAATTGTAATTTCATTTCTATTCAATTAATTTTTCAATTTTAAATAAATATAAAATCTTTACTTTAGAAGGAAATATGATCCTTAGCTCCGATCTTTCAACGTCAGTTTTGAAAGGGTGAGGAAATTACCGAAGATCCGTGTAATGTTGAAAGTTAAAAAAAAATAGAATCTACTGCTGTAGTGAATTTTGTCATGAACTGAAGTTACAAACAAAAATGTTTTACTATGTCATTGCACATTCAGGTAACATTCACAAACAAACAACACGAAAAGGTGACAAATTGCGTAGAATGACAAATATGATGCAAAGATCCAAAAAAGACCTAAAAACTGAAAAATGGCAAAAAATGAAAAAAGTAACCCAATAATTATAGATTTCTATCACCTAATGTTATGATAAACATTCATTTACAAGTTATCTACGTTTACTAGCACCAATGGAAACATGACATTCTATCAAATTCTTTGCTAATACGAAGCTATCGCGAAATAAATGGTACCGCGGGCCGCCTAGTCTCAACAGAATCCAATTAGCAACCTAAAGAACGCAACAAGTAATTACATAATAATTTTTGCAAAAAAGCATTTGTGATGATCGTGATGAATGATATCTTGATATCCTGAAACTTTAATACACATTCTGGTTGCCATTACTTCTTGTAAGGACACTAGATATTCATAAAAACACACTGACCATTCCAGGTTTGACGTTCACCACTTTTTAAAATATTTTTCCTTATTTGGAGTAAACTTCGTCACATATTCAGAAAAAAGTTCATTATTTATTATTTAATTTTCAAAAAGTAATATAAGCCCCTACAAACCGTAGAAAAAAGAAAAATTGTATTCTATGCAAAGAAGCAGTATCAATGAAAATGTTTCCTTCTGTGTAATTAGTAAAAGATCGATTCAGTACGACTGTAGGAGAAAGCCGTGAGAGATCCATTTCATACATTCACAAACGCTCTGATTTAATTGTGAGACAGAAAACGTCACAAAAAGTCTGTATACTTGAGCAATCAAACATCACGGTCGAGTACACTTGTGAACCACAAATTAATGAACATCAAATACTGTTCAGTAGTAGATGGATGACAGATCAAACAAATTATAAGCTGGCTATTGCAAACAGCTGGTTCCACAGATTCAACATACGTATTGATGAGCTCGAGAATACATGAAAAATTTAAGAGCTTTTTCGGGGATACACATTAACTTAGGGTGAATGTAAAAATCCCGCAATCTACAGTATATCAGGTAAAAGGTTCGTCATCACAAGAACACTAACTATGGCTGATTCTCTGAACACTAACTTTGTTATATTGATCTGGAAAGATATTAGAAAAGTGAAAAATTAATTTGGATGTCCATTTTTTTTCATTTATAAACATAATACAAATTCACCTACCTTTTTCAATATCGTAAAGGGGGTTATTTTGTTATGGATTGTGAGCTTATTTCTGCACTGATTGGTCGGGTTATTTTAAGATTAAAAGATGTAATGAAACATGTAGGAAGCTCATTTTCGAAAAAGTGTCTGGTTGTAAGCAATCGAATATTTAATGTCTTAAGAGAAATTTAAACTTAAAGTGTCCAACAGCGTTCTTGTTTTCGCATGTAGAAATTCAAAATGAACAAAATTCTAAAAATCTTTGGGTCAATTGAACCAGTCTTACATCGGCAGTGTCACAGAAACAACCGTGCGGACAATTCGGGTTCCATATTTGGGCTCTTTACTGTAGAAGGGTCAATTCAAAACTAATGCATAACAGTTTTTTAAACATTCAATTTATTTTCCACGCCTTTTTAATTGTTACAGTATTTTGATCCTTCTTTGAGAAACCAAACGTCACCTCCCCACATTATCTCCGACTCTTTGTTCTGCATTACGCCTCTATGGAACACGATCTTGTATACCCGCACGGTAGAAGCATGGGTTGGTACGCCTGAGCCTCTGTTCAGCAGCCCTCACAAGGGAGTCAACTCCTGCAACCCCCCACCTGGCACAAACCTTTTTCAACCGCAGTTCTTTCAATATTCTGCACGCACTCGCTTCTCCTATAGCCACATCCATTATCAATTCTTTCACGGTAACAGGTTTGTCATCCAACATGAGGTTGTGATTGCGCTGCACGTTTTCAGAAGATGTAAAGAGCGGCCAGCCGCTGCGAGGGAGATATGATTATTCACTTGCCCTTACTCACCAGACAGTCTGGAAGCTCAACGACTGCGGTCAACAGCATAATCTCCATAATTCTTTTACCTCTTGTGAATGTTTGTAACCTAACTCTCACAGTACAGCAACTATATCACAACGCGTTGCTTCCGACGAACATCATATGTATCAGCCTTCTAGTGCTACTGGAGCAATAACTGCAGAAACAAGTTGAACGAAATGTGAATTCAAGCGAGAAGAATTATTCTACAAAATCTATAAAGACGTAGAAAGGAAAATGAAATTAAAAAAAATCATATGCATTACTTGTGGAGTGACCTTCGTAAATGTTTGATCTTAAAACATCCCTCAGTTCTCCAGTTACGCAGGGTGCATAAGGGAGGGCTTGGCCATCTACTATGGATTTTAGTTGGTTCCATTACGCTCACGACAATTCCGTAGAGTTTGAGGTCAGCCACTTTTCCTGAGTAGAGCGTCCTTCGAATTGATTGATTTGATACTAGCGAGATTGATACTATTGAGTTTATACTACAAAATCTTCCACTTAAAAAGCATTTGCACTCTGATTAGAGAATGTGTTGTAGGTATGTGGGAGCCTCAATGAGGATGGAGCAGTTTGTGCCTCTGACCTGTTCGAATGCTCGAGTTCATGCTTTTTTGGGGACTGCGAAGAGAAAATTCGGCACTGCTGATTCCTCTAACTTCGTCTGTAATTTCTCACCGTGAAGATTTCTCTGAAGGATTGAGTCTTCCCTATGTTATGTTCACATACCCTTGTAAATGTTGTAATACAAATCCCAAATTTTTCTTCCTTAAAGCTAACACATTGTTTCTTTTTCTAGCAGACGAAAGTGCCGGAGTTCACGTGAACAGCGCAGGAGGTTTTAACAAGATCTTCTACAACGTACACTGTGATTGGATTGTCATTTGTGGTGTCAGTTCCTTGTGGAGTATGATTTCAGGCAAGTGCTGTTCGTATGCTTTTGCAGCCTCATGGACGTGACAAGAAATTCGAATTTCAAACATTTTAGCACGTATCAAAATAATGCCACTCACGGTACATAATGTGATGGGTTTCTTCTTACCTTTTCGAATATTCGGAGTAATATGCGGAGTGATAGAGAGGCTATGTAATGTTACGGAAAATCGATTTCAAAATTTCAACGGAAATACGCGTTTTGGGGTTCCCAGATATCAAAAAGTGTTTTTTTTCAAATTGTCCTTGCGTCTGTCAGTCTGTCCATCCGTCCGTCCGCGTCTTTGGAAAACCACTATCGAATCTTTAAGATTTAAAAAACCTTCAAAATTTTCTTAAAAATGGCTCCAAAATTTTGTCTTTAATTTTTTTTTTGAAAGAATGGAGTAAAATATTTATAAAGGTGGGATTGTAACAATTTTCTATGTTAACTCTCAATTTTTGAAACCTGCACACGATTGAATTCTTTTTCGGCGTCTTCCTCCAATTACAAAATTCAAGATACATATTATTTCTTCAAATGAAATTTGTTCTCAATAGTTGCTTCTTTCAAGAAGGTCATGTATTTTTTTGAAAATTTTAAAAGTTTGAGCTACTGCGAGCAATATGTGCAAAATTAAAATGTAACAAAATATAAGGTTTTATCAAAAACAACTCCAAATTGTTTCTTTAAACTTTTAGTAGGGGTAGTGCTAAATGTACTCTATAAAATGACATAAACAACAAATTGCTATATTCTTTGATTTTCTCAAAAATTACAAAACTGTATTTTTTATTGCACGTTTTTCACATCGTTATTAGATACATTAGCGGCAATTTGTTCGCATTATTGTATTTATGAATACATATGCTTTAAATAATATATACAGTTTCTCGAAAGTCAACCGTTTTCTGTCAAAATGATCTCAAATTTCTGGATTTTGAGAAACGCTCGAATACTATTTTCTCAAAAATGACTTAAACTTTTTTCTTCAAACTCTGCCAGCGTCTAGTGCTAATTGCAATGTTTAACGTGAAGTAAAGTTCATTTTTGGGTATTCTTTTGTTTTTCATAAAATTATACAAATGTATTTTTTTTTAAATATCTCTCAGGCCACTCAAGCATTTTCAGAAATTTAGGAACACTATCGCATTTGCGAGTTAAAGTGTTTTAATAACTTTAAATTACGTTTTTCTAAAATTCAAACATTTTCTGCGAATAAGAGCTTCAAATTTCGCATATGCGGTAACGCTTAAACGCCATTTTCTTAAAAACTGCTACAAATTTTTCAAGGAAAATTTCTATTTAGGGCGAGGTATTACACGTCTTGAATATTCTTACAGTAATATTTCGGTTCTACTATAAGGAAAACGAAAAGCTGAGAAAATATCTAAAAAAATATAGTTTTTGCCAAGATAGGTGGCAGGCAGCTGGTAGGCGGGGGGGGGGTATAGCCATAAAGAAAGTCCACACCAATGTAATAACAAAACTTTACTACGAGAAAGTCTGTGTCATTCTGTAGCATCACTAGTTTATATTTTCACATCGAATGAAAATTAAGATATTTTTCCTACTAAGTGATGAGACGTACAATCATTTACTTGATCTTTTTGTACTTTATAATATTTTTAAATGGATAATAATTTAATTTTCAAGATCTCAACGTTTTGGTTCTTTTGACTCCAACACCTTTGAATTGTTACCAAGTAGGTAAAAAATATCCCCAAAAGACTACTGTAATGTCCTCGAAAGGGAACTATGACCCAAATTATACTGCAATATCTCCCTAAGCTTTAAAATTACCCCTCAACATCTCTTCTAAGTTCATAATTAGCACCAAATGTGGCTCCTCCATTCATCCCTGTAGGTTGTAAGGGGTTAAGATTTGATTTAAAGATTGGGCCCTCCCCCAACATTCACTTAAACCATCTCGGTAGGTTGTTTGATGAATTCATAATCAAATACAAAACATAGATGCCCTCTTTAAATATTACGCCTCAAAACGATGTGTGTGCTCGAAATAAACATTTTTTAAATGCTTTCTCATGAAATATTGTTGAATATTAACTTCTACGTGCGCATTTATTTGAAATTGTCCTTTCAAACCTTTTTCCTGATGCTAAATATTTGCATTAAAACCTCAAAGTTTTATTTCGAATAAATATTCAGGCTCATTTTAAAAAATTGTTTTACAAACATATTAAATGTAACTTGTTATATATTGAATGTTATATGAATAAGTCAACATGAGCTGTTCGAATTTTAAGTAGTAGTATTCGTTTCAAATTTGATTTGAATTGAGAAACTAATGAATGTTCCCGGTGTTCACACGCGTAATAATGTGTTGTGTTACAAAGGCCAAGAATAAAGTCTAGAATTTTGTACTCGTATGTCATATTGTATTTAGAAATACTTTTTTAAAAACTCATTTGAGACTCATGAAACTTACGAGTCTTATGTTTCTCTCCTAGACTCAAACACGAAAAATATCTTTAGCACTAGACCCATACAACAATTTCGCTGCAATTCACAGCGCTATGTTTTAAGAGGGTCGTACAACATTAAACAACAACAACAACAAAGAATACATTGCACGCAATTTGAAAGAGTGACATGGAAGGAAAACTCTTCAATTAACATGAAGGAAGAAAAGGCAGATGCGTTTTCTAGTGCAAACGGTGAACAATACTTTCATGAAATACTGTATTCAAAGCAAATATACAATGCATATGTTAAAACATAATACTCGACAAATTAAAGTTATTTTTCTATACATCATTTTATTTAGTCATGGTCATTGATACCAAAAACAATTATTTAATGTGCAATTACAGAACGTCAGTTAAAATATTGCACATCATTCTTACAGGTTATCTTTTTAGTATAATTTATTCCTTCAATATCAATAATTTCCTCTCAACTTGGAGTAAATAACATACCACATGTTCATTTGATGGAAATGTTTATACAAATTTAAAGATTTGTGTGAAGTACCTCAGTAAAATACATACGTTTTTTCTGATATAAAGTTTTGTTGAAAATATTTTGTGAGCTTTCCTTGGTGAGATTCTCTGAATAAAACGTTGCTGACATATGCATTACATTCGAATTTAGCTCTTGAGTTCTGTTACAGGA
>BOPP01000014.1:4146614-4158914 GCA_017312745.1 Gryllus bimaculatus | reverse complement strand
GAAAAGAAAGTTTCGTTAACCAGCAAACATAGCGGAAGTTGAACTAACACAACTTGCATGTTCTTGTTGCAGATTTATTCCATTGTCATTGTAATTCCAAGATATGCCGGGATAGTTAAATAAAATAAGTACACACGCAATATAAAACATCAGCAATGACAACAAACGCTGGTTTGTCAGTGAACCTTTAACGAATTAAAACTAGCATCACTTATTAGATGCCTGGAAATTAATTTACTCCACGTTAAAGGTTTTAAACGGTGAGAATAATTCTTCAAAATAAATTGAACAAAAAAAGGAAATTTATATACTAGACTGTTACAAAAATTACGTGAATATAAATAATTCTTAAAAGTAAAGCATTTTCTAGACAGTGGCGGGCTCAGTATCCAATGAACGAGACTTCGAAGCTAGAGAGCAAGGGAGCCAAGCACGCTAGAAATAGAGGGTGCAAACACACATGCCTTACACGGGACCCGAGCCGCCGTCTTGGGCGCTGCGTGTGGGAAGTGCGTGTTTATATGTAGGTTTGTAAGTAATTGTGAAGTCGTATATGTGTTTGGACATACGTGTAAATACTGTACTTATTAATAATGTTACTTCATCAATGTATTAGGATGGATACGTAATATTATTGTACATTTAATGCGATATTTTTGTTTAAATTTATGTAGCTTATACTTTTACATTCTACCACCGGGAAACGTAAGTCCGCGCCACCGAGGCAAACTCCAAACACCACTCGCACACGCGCTTCTCCTTGATTTGGTGTGGCGTGGCGTGGGCGCGGCGTGGGCGCGGCGTGGGCGCGGCGTGGGCGCGGCGTGGGCGCGGCGTGGGCGTGGCGTGGTGCGGCGTGGCGCGGCGAAGCCGGTGTCTGGCTCGATGGAGTCCCCTGTGCACGCGAGCGGGCGCCTGATCCAATATGGAGGCCGCAGATTGTCCGATCAAACTTTATGGCTGACCGTTGCGACTAACGAGGTGAAAGAGCGCCACCAGCCACTGCAACGGGCAAGGAGGCGCGAGACATAAAGGGAAGGGATCAGATGGAATGTGGTATGGGAATGTGAGGGCGCGATGGATGGGAGAGAGAGAGAGAGAGAGAGAGAGAGAGAGAGAGAGAGAGAAGAAAAANAATGTGTGGGAGGCAATGAGTTACAGAAAGAGAGTGACAGGTAAATACTGTGTGTGTGTGTGTGTGTGTGTATCTGTGTATCAGAGAAAGAGAGAATGAGAGAGGGATTTAAGAGAAGTTTTCGCAGCGATGTCTAAACTTGAAAGAAGTCATAGAACGTTTGAAAAGAACAGAGAAAAATCTACGTAGATACCAGAAGAGAATATGTGGAAGGTCGGTTACAATTTGACTACAGAACTTGAGAGGTACTTCTCGATGAAAGACGTAAATGAGAATAGAGAGCCAATAAAGACGAAGCAGAAAAAATAGGGCGTACTCCTTAAGGAAGCAAAAATGTTGCGTAACTTAAGTCGGAAGATAAATAGGAACAAACTAACAGGCAGTCTAAGAATAAAAAACAAAAAAAAATATTCAAGAGAGAAGAAGCAAGAAAGGAGGAAAACAAAATCTTTGTCATAATAAGAAAAAGTTAAGCAATTGCAAGAAACTTCAGCAAAGGATCGTTAAGACAGAACGATTCGAGAAGATCGCGAAAATTAGGGATGGAAGCGGATGACAGTATTAAAGGTGTTGCCAGAATTCTCCGATTTCGCGAATAGAGGGTGAGAAGAAACGATATATGAGGCAGAAAGAAGTAAGAGTGAACAAAAGAAGAAATTACCTAAAACAGCGTGACTAGGCACGAAAGAGGCACTTTCCTTTCTTATTGCACGGACCAGAACATCCAAGAGGCAACGCGAAGGGTCATATCGTGGAAGAAGGAAGTAGGAAGATGTGAAGCGGGGAGGGCGGGGCGTGTGGGGGTTCCCGCACGCGCCTACAGACCTGCCCCTCGCCTGCCGCGCGGCGGGTGGCGCTGCCCGGGACGATTTCACTATCAGATCTTATAGTTATTGCCGGCTTAGCGTGCTCGGGGCCGGCGCCGCTCGTAAGCCGCGCCGCTTCCGGGCGCGCTTAAGGGGCCGGCGGCCGGCCGAACAGCTCGTTGGCACCGCCCCCACTGCTACAACTGCACGTATCCGTGGTCTCGGTTATCTCCGTTGCTTCCGTTCCATTCGTAATTTCTCTTGCTTTCGTTACATCCGTTGCTTTATTTACTTCCGTAACTTCCATGGTTCCCCTTTCTTCGTGTGGTTTTCGCTGCCTTCGTTGCTCCCGTTGCATCAGTTACTTCCGTTGTTTGTTTTGCTTCCTTTGTCTGCGTTGTACCTCAGTTGTCTCAGTTACTTCCGTTGTCTGCGTTGCTTCTGTTGTCTGAGTTACTTCCGTTGTCTGCATTGCCTCTGGTGGCTCATCGCTGGATTTGCTTACTGTCGTCTGCTCCTCGCTTCCGCTGCTCCTTACCCCATCTACTTATTTACCGTCCCCTTCTTTCGCGACTTCGCTCATCATTTCTCTGTTACCACATTATTTTAAGCAAACCCTATCGTTTGTCTTTTCTTTCTAATGCCAAATTTTGCCAACTACACTGAAGTATCAAGTTGCGCCCCGCGAGTCTTTGTTCTCCCAACCTGTTCCTCTCGACCATACCGTTGCTTGGCGCTTCCTGAATCCTTTTGGATACGCCTAACATCACAAGCTATCACTTTACGACGCTGATATTTTCCGTTTACCGATCTGTTTTTATTTACTTTTCCCCTTGTATTATTACCTTCGGTGAACAGTTACTGTTTGGTTCAATCTCCACTGCTTCACAGTGCTACCTTCCTTTACCACCTGATGTCTGTTCCACCGATTACTGTTCCCCTCCGAACTTCGTGTGGCCTGCTTGCCAACGCTTAAACGCTGCCGTCGACGCTCCCTCGCATTCACCCCTAGACGACCTTCAGTGGCGAGAGCCCTCGTGCATCTCGGTGCTGGAACCTCTTGGGAACGCGGACGACCCGCTCCATTCGACGGCCATTTCGACCGTCTCGAGCGGCAAGCATATTGGCGGCCTATCTCACTCGCCCATGGAAACTAGCCTGCGTTAGCTGTCGGCTCACTCGGCGCTTTGAATGTTCGGGGGCTCGGTGACCTGTCTTGTCGTTTCAGTCGCATGCCTCTGCAGTCAGATAAATCCACTGTTAGCGCTCGAGGATAAATTTGTATTTCGGAAGAGTGCAACCACTTTCTTTCTCATTTGATTCCTCTCTGGACTTTTACATGTTCTGAAACATAATAAATTTTCTCTGTTCTTAAAAATTAATATTAAGTTTATACCACTTCTCCTGGCGTGAACTCAAGGCAGATTAATAATGTAATAACGTACGTTCACTGGTTCAGTCTATATAGAAATAGTACGAGTATGCAATTTAATTTTATTGCTTGAATACATTGTACACGATTCCCACAAAGGAAATTTAGCATTGATAAT
The DNA here is from genome assembly GCA_017312745.1 of Gryllus bimaculatus. Taxonomy (NCBI): domain Eukaryota; kingdom Metazoa; phylum Arthropoda; class Insecta; order Orthoptera; family Gryllidae; genus Gryllus; species Gryllus bimaculatus. The sequence continues at coordinate 4,155,423 of BOPP01000014.1, read as the reverse complement.
ATATTTTTATACAAAATTTCAAATTGAAACTATAGAAAACACCTTTTTGCATTTGTTTCTTGATTTTATTTCGTACGATTCTGCGCTTGTGACGTTTATGAACACTTCATCCTGTGGAAATATTCTACCAAGAACGGACCCGAGGAGAGATGCAGAGTTACGTATTTGCGTTGGTAGAAATGCACGCACTTTCTTCACCATTTTTGCGCTGCACATGAAATTTAGTGCGCTTCTTCGGCATTTACAGCTTTCTTTCAGATGGAGTTCGTGGAGCAATCCGCCGATGTTATGAGGTTGTATGCGAGTTACGGCTGATTGCTGCGCACATGATGGGCACACCTTTCCATTAACATTCACGCTCCAATAAACTAACTAGTGACTAAAATGAGCTACTAAGCTAACTAAAAAGTGAGCTAAATGAGCTGACTAAAAAGTTTAAAATGACCTTAGGGCTTCACATAAAGTACTCCCTCAGAAATCCAAAATAAAGGGGCCGCGATATAAGCAAAATTAGTTAGAGAATATCAACTCTAGAGTAAATCCTGCTAATGGTTTAGCCGCTGGCGTTGTTCACAGACAGTCAGATAGACGTTTTGCCATGAACCAATTTTGCGCTATCCAGGACTCACAAAATGTAGATTTTTCACTAAAAAATATTAGAGGAACGATTTATCCACATTTTGATATCAGGGACTCACAATAAGAGTTTTTCTATCGAAAGTCATAGTTCTGGCCGGAGCATTACAACACTTTCTCTGTACTACGTATGTAGTATGCAAGAATGTTAACATTATCGAAATAAATGTTTTGAAATATTTGAAATTAATAGGACAAAATTAACGTGTGTACGCAGTTATTCGACGTGATATTACTGTTTTGCATGGAAATGTTTCTACAAGTATTCGATAAGTTCTTTTTTTTTAATTTATTTCTGTCTGCTCGACCAGGTGATTTTACAGAGTTGGAAATACATATACATAATTCTTAGAAAATTTCCTAAGTTGGTTGAGTGTCTTGCTCAGGAGTTAAAATCATAACAAAAACAAAATGTTTTATGGTGAGGTGCGAAATGGAAGATTATTTGTATATGATATTTTTAAAGTTTGGAGGGGTTGTTAAAGATGGGAATTGTGAAAAGACATGTGGGGAGATTTGAATCAAGGGTGTCTAAAACTATCTTTGGGAAAAACTAATTTTATTCTGTCAGAAGTATTGGCTTGTTTGCCTAGGTGAAAAAAGAAAGCGCTGGGACAGGATGGAAGAAGTAAATCAAATTTACAGGAAAGCTTTTAAATATTCAGGGATATAAGGCTTTTGAAGTTTTCGATGAATTTGGCTGTTAAGAATAAACCAGGGCGTATTAAGAAGTCTGCAAAGGTATATACTTTAAAAAAAACTTGGATTGTGTGAGTATTACTAGGTGCAGTGTTTAACCAGGCTGGGCATGCAATATGTTGGCGTTGGTCATATGATACTTTTATATAGTACTAGTTTGTTTTCAAGTTTTAATGAAGATACCGGATTTATAAGTTGATACATCCTAGAAGTTTTTTCTGTTGCTTTTTGTATGTTGCATTTAATGTGATCTTTCCAAGTTAGTCGTTTATCTATTACTATTCCTAGATACTTGGCAAGGGTGGAGTTGTTAAGTCTGGATAATTGAGTGTTTTTGATAAATAATGGAAGTTAATTTTTTGTTTTTCTGAGAGTAAATATTTTTGTTTGTGTTTTTGCTGGATTGATTATTAATCGCCATTTGTGAAACCAGGTATTAAGAGTATGATGAAATGAGGGTATACCTATATGCTATGAGTATATCCTAATAGGATGAATATATACCTGTATCTTCTGCAAATAGGGTTAGGTCGGCATCAGGCATAGTATGATGATCTGAGGTATAGATGTGGAATAATGTGGGTGCAAGTACTGAGACCTGGGGAACGCCTGGAAATATTTTAGGGGTATTTGAAAAGGTTTGGTTGACTTTAACGTAGAAAGTTCTGTTACTTATGTAACTGGATATATATATATATATATATATATATATATATATATATATATATATATGCATGATACATATATATATGAACATATATATGAACATATATATATCCATCCTTCATATAAACACACAAACTCATCAATAGTGAAATCATATGTCCATACTCCTACCAACCGAGTGAAGAGTCTGATGTTTTAAGGAATGATAATTAAATCATTAACATTTAAAAGATAGTACCTCTGAAAAAACAAATTTTTCAGGAGGAGGAAACTATTTGTTTACCAACGCTATAAACGCTCACCAACATTACCAAAAAATTGTATGTTATGCATGAAATTCGAAAATTACAAAATTAGTTTGTCTATGGAATTCAATTTTCTCATAACACAGTTTCTCTTGCAAAACCTAGAGTTAATATTATTTATACAATATATAGCAATATATAGCAAAACTATTTTTATAAAATATATTCCATCGAGATAGTGGACTATAGATTACATGTCTCTTTCGTTGAGATTGATTACCTGTTTTCAAGGCACCGCCAGCACTGGGAGTTAGTGATTCACGTTAATGACTGATTCACGTTTTACAACTGTGCTCCTTTGATGTTTCAACTTTAATAATAGCTGTTTTTGTAAATAGAAAATCGACTTTTATAAGTTTAGTACTAATATGAGTGTAGATTTTTTTTATACTTGTGATCAAAATTTTGAAATTTGTTGAAGAAATGCTTAATAATTAGAAAGGCATATGCTTTATTATTTTAGAACATCGATTCATTTCGGCTACTCTTCTGGAACTATTGCATTCCATGTTTTTCTTTTTTTCTATGAATTACAAAACTCATATATTAATTGCATAAATTAATTCCCTGAAACAAAAAGTAATAAGCATACAAAATGAAAACATTTTGTTGAAATAATATGAATGAGGATATTAAATAGAATCATTCAATTCTTATAATATCCGCACGATTATTAGCTAATATTTGTGCAAATAAATGTGCAGGATTAGAAAATATGACGCTGTAAATGGAGTATGACTGTGCGCAAATCAGTTACCATACATACAGTTTGAACCACTAGGCCTTACGTTGTGGTATTCGTTTCATTGCATACTTACCTTCTACTTCTCTGTACTGTTTGTATGACCTGGAACTACCTTGTCAATAAAGAAAAAAAAACGCTTTAATTTTACATTTATGGCACTTATTACTTCCTTTCGCAGGCCATAATTTCAATTCATTCCTTGTAAAACGTACTTCGATCAGACTACAAGTTCAAAGAAACGCTTCAATATATATAAAAAAAACAGATTGGGACTACGTGGTAACCCCAAATGGTCTCCAAGTCACTTGCTTCAAAGACTTCTATAAGTTTCGCAATAGAATACTTGATACGACACAAGACTGCGATCTTTCAAACTCAAGGGGGGCGGCAAGTTATTTAGACTGCTAGCGCATCCACTGCGGTTCAAAGCCCTTGCGCTTGTACTTATCCGACTCCACCTTCGGCTGTCTTTCGCCGCTAACCGCTCCCGGCCTCCTCTTCGCCACGCTGCATGCCTCCGTTGGCCTCACTGGCGCTCCGCTGCGCTCGCTGCGCCTCCGCTGTCGCCGTCCGCTTCGTGCTTCCCCGCTGCTGTGTCCTCTCACGCGCACCGCTCCACCTTCACCTCCGCCGCCGGCACGTCGTGTCGTCGGTCGCTTGTCGGCGAGTGCGACGGCGAACGGCGGAGCGGCGCCTTCCAATCGCGGGCTTGCTTGGCGTCACTCGCACCCACCCCGCGTTCGCCCCGCCACTTGCCGCTCCGGCGTTTCCCCCACCCCGGCGTGACCGCCGCGCCGGCAGCAGCGCCGCGTCGCCACTCGGGCGATTGCGTAGGCGGCGGTCAGCGGCGCCGTTCATCTCGAGAGTGGGTGCGCCCCGCCCCGCCACGCCCGCGCCCTTCGCCCGGGACCGCGGCGAGCGCCTGTTCGCATCTCCTCCAGCCTACTTCGAGAAAACGTCTCTACACTCCAATTTTGGCTTAAGACGGCGCACAATTGAACGTTTTGAATCAATTTACTGCATTATTAATTTAATTATGTCTTTTAATATTTATTTAATTTGTATATTGTTTATTTTTTAATTCTGTATTTATTTCAATATTTCGTTTAACACATTTTCGCACAATTACTGCGAACGTATTTGCGTAGTGTTTTGTTATTTATTTAACTCACATTATTCTTTGAATAGTGTATTTATTTTTGGGAATTTTATGCGTTTCTATAGTGAGCATGGGAACTTTTGGAACGTCCTGTACCTATAGTTTCGAAAGGAAACTCTTTTTAACGTTTAACGTAGTACTCTCTCTCTCTTCTCTTCTCTCTCGGTCTCTCTCTCTCTCTCTCTCTCTCTCTCCTCTTCTGTCTGTCTGTCGTCTGTCTCTCTCTTCTCTCTCCTGTCTCTTATATATATTATATAATATATATATATATATATATATTATATATATATATATAGTGGTGTGTGTGTGTGTGTATTTTCATGGTCTTTTTTCTTTCTCGTCCTTACATACCTAAGAAGTAAAAATATTGTAAACATGCGCCGAAAACGGGTAAATTATACACAAATACTTTTGCCCCGGAAAGAAATTGGGCCCTGGAAAGGAAATAGCGAGTAGATCTTGTTTATATGTACAGTCAAATACTTCTTCCAACATTTTGGGTAGTCAGAATACATATTTTGTGGCTCCTTGACACATAAAAATCGATTACGGCACAAAGTCTGTGATCTTAAAGCGTTCAGACAATTTTCTCCAACCTTTTCTTTAAATTTTCTCCTCGTATGTATCAAAAGAGGATACAAATAATTGGTGATATCCTGATTTGTGGCAAATTCAGTATTTTAGGAAATTGCAAAATTACAATTGCATTTAAAAATTCCAAAATTGAAGATAGAGAATTTTACTTTCAGAAAAATTCATTCTAAAACATCAGCTTTTTAAAAAAGTGCATGTATACTTTTTTGAAAAAAAATACTAGTAGTTTCTGTGCAATTGTGGATGAAAAGTATGAAATTTGTTTTTAATTATAAAAAGCCGCTACACTTTTTTTCCGCGTACAAAACGACTAAAATAATGACGCAGATCTCATTTTCAACTCTTTATATTTTCTAAAATTGCAAAATATAACCTTTTAAAATTACAAAAATTGAAGGTACACATGTTACCTAAAAACAAGTGTTATAAAATGTCAGTTCATTACAAAAGGTCATATAAAATCTTTTGAAATAGCTACTAGTGTTCTCGTAATTTGTGTTTGAAATTCATAAAAAGTTCAGGTGTCCCAACCACTACGTGCCAGGAGAAAACTTCTCGAAGAACAGGGATTGGATCAAAAGAACATGAAAAGTAATTAATGCTATTTTAATTATAATTCATTACTGAAAATTCATATATTAATTAATCATGTACTCTAATCTACAATTTGTATTCTAAATGTATTTATGTATTTGCCTTCAACAAATACGCAAACCTTAATTGAAATTAGCTCTTTTACAAACGTAAATCTCTTTTAAAAATATAATTTGCAATTTGATAGTGGCAACTGGACGCACTCCACCTACAATATATTACGAAAATATTGTGAAAGTATTAAATTTATTTGGTTTTTTCAAAATGTTGAAAGAAACAACAACGATGTTACAAAATGTTTATTTAATGGTTTAATGATTACAATTTAGGTACCTTAGAATATTTTCATGTGATATTAGGCGCCGCTTCTGGCCTATCGGAAAATATTAAGAACCAATTGGCTCTTGGCGCCAGGTGGCAAATAACGATACAAATATGGTATGTCTACTAACAAATTATTTAATCATTTATTTTCCGCATTTGTGTTGTGTTAATCTTTAACACACTTTGCAAGGACTCTGCGACAACATTGAAAAAGAGTCTGTATGAATTCCGTATCTATTTATAAACTACTTTTTGTTGTATTACTGTCAGTTGCGCGTTGTTGAATTCACTTTTATTAGTGTAGAAGATTCGAGTACCCTGCGTCCAACTGTCCGTCCGTCGCCACTCACGATGAGACTCCGGTCCACAAATCGAGATAAATGAAGAGTCATTCACGAATCTCGGTCTCCCAAAACGAAATGATAATTCTTTCAGATCCATCTCAATACGAAGAAATTTCTATTAAAAACTTTTTTAAGAAATGAAAACGCATCTTTTGTTACTTACAGCACAAGTAATATCTAAAATCATAATTCTTAAGCAGTTCCCTTCAGGATGTTCTCAAAAATATCTAGAAAAAATCGTACTATTCGTGGTCTCAATTCTCTTCAAACACAATGTTGAAAGTCAGTGAATTACTATTGTTTCTTTCCCACATTTACTTAAATTGTTACGACTTGATTCATCAGATTCCCAATAATTCAATCCAATTTTAAAAGTCAGCAAATATTTAAACAAGTATTTTAATTGATGGTATATAACTTTCTGTGTCTGGAAGTAGTTGATCCGGGCAATTGTAATAAGTGTTTTAAATTTCTGTTCACTATTAACTAGCAAAGCTCAAATTAAACTTTTAAAAGTGTAAAGAGTCACCGCAAGTGCCACGCTAAGCTACCTGCATCAAATTAATGGAGATAAACGTTTATCTTTTTTGTTCACTTATTCTCATAAGCTTTATAAACAGCCCTTTTCTCGAATCCACAGTTCAATCAATTCATTTCATGATCTCTGTTCATTTGAACCATACTCCCTTTACCATTTAATACAATAGACGGCTCAAAGTCTCTGTGTGAACTTTAAACACTGCCCAAAAGAATAACTATGGACATGAGTTGGAATTTACAATAAATTTATTATATTCTTTCCCATTTACGTTTTAATATAGTTCTTTTTATCACAGTTCTTTTCTTTTGCGGTTTGTCCTCACATGTAATTTATATTTTTCATTTTGTTCATTTTCCCCTCTCGCTATTTTCTTCTATAGTAAACAATCTCTTATATCTTCTTTTTGAAACTTTTGTTTAGTATTTTCTGTTTGTTTCTTTACTTCTTTCTCTTCTCTCTGCACGACTGTTTTATCACTACACTTTTACTCGCAGCTCTTTTTATACTTTCGTAGTACGTGAGGCGTAAAATTTCCCGGTACAATGCGTATGTTACGATGAGTGAAACTGCGATATTGGCTTGTAGACCAAATGCAAGAGAAAGCAAGATAAAGAAAGAAAGGTAAAGTCTCTACCCAGCGCCGGATTCAACATTCTCCAAAGTTCGAGAAAAAAACTTGGGCTCAAAATCTCGCAGATTTGCCGACTGAAGAATCGAACTTTACAACGAGATATGTTCCGAAATCTGCGTAGCCTTTGCGACGCGTGCCTCCTCGCCTCTCCTCTCGCCGCTGTTACTCCCACCATTCCCTTCCCCACCGCCTTCGAATGCCCGACTCCGCCCGGCTCCGCCCCCCGTGCACCTCTGCCATCCCGCGCAATGGCCTTCGCTCTAACGCTTCGCCAGCCACCGTCAACGGCAACCCCCGCCAACGCTTCGCCTCCTCCGCGCCATCCCTAGCGCTTCTCCTCCATCTCCGCGCCCGCCATCGCACCCGCCTCGCGCGCCGCGCGGCAATCGGCCGGCACGCCGCCGCCAGCGGCGCGGCGGGGCGGCGAGAAATGGAATTTATATCAGCGCGCGCCGTTAGTCGACGTGCGCGCGGGGCGCGGGGGAGAGGGAAGGGCGGGGCGAGGGTGCGAACGCGGCGCCGCGCCTCCCCTCGTTTTTCATCGCGCTGCTAAATTACAGCGAGGGCGGGGCCGACGCCGTCGCACGCAGCCTGCTTCCGGGCCTGCTTTAAGGCTCGTGGACCTTTAACTCGTGAGAGCGGCGGCGGCGGCTGAGCGGCGAACGGGCCGGCGAGGGGTGCGGGGCTAACAGCTATCACTTCCGCTGCGGCCGGAAGCGCCGGTAAGTGCCCCGGAAGTGGCAACGGCGCGACAGGAGCGCTGCTGCGACGCGGCTCAATTACCCCAAATGGAGCGCGTGTGCGGGGGAGTGGGGGGGGAGGGTGCGGGCGCGGGGGGGTGTCGCCCATTGTGAGCACAATGCGGCTGGGTGGGCGGGGATGAGTGGCTCCGGGCGCACGGGTAGGGCGGGGCGGCCGGCAGTGGCGGGGCGCAGGTGCGAGAGGGCGCGTGTGGACTCACAGGGCCGGCGCGCCGGCGCGCCGAAGCCCGGCTCCAGGCGGGGCCGATTCGGGCGAGGACGCGCTGGGGGTGCGAAGGAGGCGAGAGCGCTCGTGGGCTTCCAGATATCGCCGAGGTGTTCCGCTGCCTTGGGCGATAAGAGGAACCCACGTACCATCCGAGGTCTTATGGCTTCTGCGGAGTAATGTGAACGTACGTGAATACCACTTTCCTGTTGTTGAGTGCGCGACCAGAACGAGTAACAGGGCGCCCGAAAATATCATAATGGAAATTTTAAGTCAACACACCTACAAGGAAATGTACCAGCTGAGCCCTAATCGTGCTGCGGACGGTTAACATCTCCTTTTATCGTTACTTGTGTCTGGCCGAGTGTGCATGAAGTGTGCCAAAGGTATGAACGCCATAAAAAATGAGGCGAACGTGAAAATGTGCTTCTCAGAAAGGATGGCTATATGACAACATCAGTAGTTTTTTTTGTCGATCGCTGTATGTGGAAATGTAAAACTCAATGGAATATCCATGTGTGCATGCGATTTTCAATAGCTTCTCATATATTGCATCAGAATATATCATCAGTCAAGATATATTTCAGAAAGAAAAGAACGAGAAA